>VZRV01000622.1:500073-852364 GCA_013398115.1 Falcunculus frontatus
TTTTTTTAAGGCCACATCATCTGCTTCGCGCAGCCCGGGGGGGAGGGGGTGAGAACAGGGCACTGGGGAAAGAGCGATGAGGAGCAAGCAGCTCTCAGGGGATGTGTGTCTGGGGCAGTCTGCCTGGCACCGGCGTTTCGGGGCACCCGAGCTGCACCCACACATTTTGAACACCACAGAATCCTAGAACGGTTTGATTGGAAGGGACTTTAAAGACCACCTCGTTCCAACCCCCGTGCCATGGGCAGGGACACCTTCCACTAGACCAGGTTGTTCCAAGTCCCGTCCAAGCTGACCCTGAACGCTTCCAGGGATGGGGCATCCACAGCTTCTCTGGCAGCCCCCTGAGCCTCTTGTAACCAAAGCCACACATGATCGACCCCAGGGAGGGCCATGGGTGGGGGCTGCTGCGCCCGCCCGGAGAGGCAGCACTGCCCGTACCGTAGTTTGGAGGAGCCCAGGATGGCTCCCAGTGCATCCAGGGATGACACTGGCGCTCACCTAAACTCAAAACTGATCTCATGGCCAGAGTCCCCGTGATCCCGGCGCCGACGGCAGCCGCGCGTGTGCACACGGTGATGACGAGTGGGCTCCAGGCAGCAGCTTGCAAAATAGTTTCACTTTAACCCTGTTAGCCAACATCCGTAGCAGTAGTTTTCCAGATCGCTCCCTTTAGGGAATGAAAGCACCGCGGCTTCTGGCAGGAAGGTTTGATGGTGGTGGGAATGAGATGAAGCTTCAGCTGGTCGTGTTTGCTGGGTGGTGGCTTTTGGTGTTTGTCTTTTACGTTTGAGGAAGGTCTCTGTAGCCTGCTGCGAGTTCTGGGAGACCGGCGGCAAAACTCTTCTTAGTCACCATTTCCGAAACAGCAACGTGCAATCCGTGCTAAGGAAACTGCTCACCCTCGGTGTCAGGTTTCATCCAGTTTTCCTTTAAGACTGCAGGTGCAGACAGGGAAAATTGGTGCCACTCGTGCGACAGCATAGCTGTGTCTCTGCTGGGTGGATCGGGGAGCTCACAGGCTGTAACAAAACTTAGCCTCTCCTGCCTGACCCATAGCTGTCACTGCAACTGAAAGTTGGTATAAAGCTGACATAAAGCCAGTAACAAAAGGAAATGGTTGTTTAATAATGTGATTCCTGCTTTGCACTCCGTAGCATCAGCTGCACAAAGTGTGGTCTCATCTGCATTACAGAAATGGGGGTGGCTGTAAGTCAGTTGATTTCATATCACCTCCACAAGTCCTGAGTTGCAGCTGGCCACAGAGCACAGGAGTGTAGAAATAATCCAGAAATACTTGGGGCATACCCCACAGGTCGGTTGCTCCCAGAGCTGCTGCTGCTCTCACCATAGATGCAGGGAGCACCTTAGAGCAGCCCCACTCCTGCCTGAGGCAGGCAGCATCTCAGCTGAGAGGAGCAGGTTGAGCTTTTTTAGGTTGGAGGGAACTTCATGAAGACATAAAAGCCCATTGAGGGTTGAGCCTAAAGAACTTAACTAGCAAAATGACCTCCAGGTCTCTCCCCTCTGCCATGGGGACACAGCAGAGCAGTTTCCAGTAAACTGCAGCTTTTCTGCGAACTCTACCTCCATCCGCAGTCTCTGTGGTTGCTCTGTAGTGCACAGGATGTGGACAAGCCAGCATTGCCAAGGCAACCCCCTCTGTTTTGGTTTCCCCACACACAGCCTGGCAGCCTTTACCCCTTCAGCTCAGCCAGGCAAGCCCTGCATGCCAACGGTTTGCGGTGCCATTGCAGGCCGTCCCTCAAAAGGACCTTGTTTTCCACCCACGGCCTTCCATAACTCCAGAGGAGTGGCAGATGCTCCCCACCCTTGCAAACCGGCTCTTTCGAAGCCAGTGTGGATTAAAGAACTTCATGCTGGATGCCCAGCGTTGATTAGAACTTACACAAGTGGCATAAAGCCCCGCCGTGCAGAGCTGCCATCAGCCGGAGCCATCCATCCCTGGCCACAGGAGTTCCCAGGTGAGTTTCCACGTCAGCTCTCCCCTGGCTCTGCCAGCACCAGCTGCCCAAAACCAAAGAGCTCATTTAGCAGGGTGCCTCACAGCCCTCCCTGAGACACAGTCCTGTCTCCCAGTACCTCCCTGGCCCTGGTTTTTGGTCTGATATCTTGACCCAACAAGCAGCTGACCTCCCAATGGCAGCTCCACGTGCTTTGGGCAAGCGGTTCACACCCATCCTGGACCACAGCATGGAAGCAGCTCTCCATGTTTGTCCCTTCTCTGAGGGGAGATGTCACACCAAATTGAGCAGCAGCATGGGTTTTCCTAAATGCAGCTCCTCATGGTGCACTCAGGTTTTCAGCTGGCAATGGGTGGCCTTGGGTAACCCCTCTGCCCTTGGAGTTGCCGCCTCCAAAGACATCAATTTTTCTACTTTCCCCTCCCCCCATTTTTTAAGAGGAAACTGAAGAACCCCATTATTTAGCACACAGACATCCCTTCATCTACAAAACAAAAAGCAATGCACACACCAGAAAGAAAAGGCATTTGAAAACCAGCTGCATGGCCATGCTGGAAGATGGCCCTGGGATTTGGGTGCTGCTTGGTCAGGGTAGGGGCAGGTACCTCCACCTTCCCCTTCCAAGGGACACACATCTGGCTTGCCCAAGGTGGCCACATGTCCCCAGCTGGGCACTTCCCAGTAACAATCAGCCAGGGCCTCTGCAGTGCCTTCAGCTCCAGTTTAAAGTGGAAACATTTCAAAGGCTTTGCTTTTTTTTTTTTTTTCTCCCCGTTCTGTTTTCCTCTGCAAACAATTAATTACGAGTTTAAAAGGAAGTTCCAGCCCTCCTTCGCTACCCAGAAGTTTAGAGGCAGTAAATATAAAGCAGTTCAGTGCAGGAATAAAACTGTACATCCTGTTTTGTCTGAAATTAAGGCTGTTGTTGTTTGGGGTTTTTTTGGGTTTTTCACTTCTTTTTTGGAGTCAAGTGTATCATAGGCGTCCTGTATTCCTGCCTGGATAATGAGCTGTCAGGATATTTATGGATAAATGGCAAACCTGCATCACATGGGTGATTCAGGCTGAGGAAAAGCTGCTCTGTTTATTTATGTTGCAGCTTAACCTTTCCTACAGCTGCCCCAAAAAGAAGACCTAGGTGAAGATGAAGGTTAGGACAGGGAGCAGGCTTTAAGGAGTGGCTCACACTTACCTCCCTGGTGAGCAAAAGCAGATCTGGGATGCTCCCAGCTGGCTCCAGGCAAGGGGTAGGAAGAGGGTGTATGGGATTTGAGTCTCTGAGTGGTAGCCTGTGATTTCTCAGGTGGGGATGTTGATGATATTTCTGTCCTCTGTTGAGTGGTAGAATGAGAGAATGTGAGGAGCAGCCAGTTTTGATGCAGCAGATTGGACAAAAATCCAGCAATAATAATAATAATAATAATAATAATAATAATAATAATAAACAACTTCTTTCAGCCAAAGCCAAAACCACCTCCCAGGGCACTGCATTTCATTTGGTAAATCTCAAATGAGAATTTTTTAGAAAGGCACCCAGAGAAATCCATGTTCAAAAGAAACCACCAGCTAACTGGGGCCAGCTCAGCTGCCTGCTCGTGCAAATTGAAACAATAAATCCACAGTGGTCAGTCTGTTTCTGAGGGGCACAGATAAACCCCTTATTTTTAACAGAATCCGAGCACTTGTGGAATCCCAAATCAAGAGTTTGGCATCTATGCTGGGGGATTCAGCTCTTGAGGTCCTGACAGTCAGGTCTCAAAGCCAGCAGCCAGGAGAGACAAGTGAAACAAGCCCCTGTACAGCTTTGCAGGTCTCAGGACAGTATTTTGGAAGGCAGGATTTCCCGTGGGAGCTGCCTTTTTGGGGGCTGCCCAGGAGTTCCTGCCTCAGCAGCAGCACGAGAGCTGTGGTTAGGGCTGGGTGGGACTGGTGGCTGCTTTTTTGGGCGAGGCTGGTGGCTTGTCTTTGTTAGGAGTGAGGTGCAATGGCACAGCGAGGCAGAAGGAAGCACAGTGGTGCTAGCTGGAAGATCCTAAAACACTCCGTACAAGAAAGGATCCCTTAGCAGGTGCCACACAAGGAAGAAATGAGATGCAAAGCAAGGGAGGGCAGTGCTGTAGACAAGAAGGATTCAGCCAAAACCAGCCTGGGTCCCCTTCCTGTCCCTCCCTCAAGGTCCCCAAGCTCTGTGAGAGCTGCCAGAAGGAAAGATAAGGAGTTGGTATCACAGGGGACAAGTGGAGCAATCACCTTTGGTGTTCAGGCTGTACCTCTGAAGCTTTTGTTACATGAAAGTGTTGGTTTTCCTTCTATTGTGCCTCAGTTTCCCCTCCTGGGCACATGGGGATTTAAGCATTCCCTCAAGAGGCTGCAGGGCTCGAATCCCAAAGGCTGGCAAAGACGCTGATGTAAAATGCTGAGCAAGGGTGAAATAGGGTGTTGGAGCCTGATACTGCCCCTGCCAGCTCTTCATCTGTACAGCCTCTAATTCAGTGACCCCTGTGTTGAACCAGAACTGCAAACTCACAGCACAGAGGCCCCTGCTCTACTCAGATGCTTTGCCTGGCCACAGGAGAGGAAGAAAGATGTGAGCAGAGGCAGCAGCTCCCTGCTCCTGCAGGAGGGCTTCCCTGAGAGCCCTGGCGCTCAGCAGCACCTCTCCCTCCCTGAGGGAAGAGGAAAACCTTACGTCAAGCCACAGAAATGCTTCTCAGCCCTACCCAAACCCTTGGAGCAATTCCCAGGTGAGGCACAGCAGCAGCAACTCCTCCACCTCAGCCAACCCTTATCCTCCCCTGCCGCCGCCTCTGTGGCCAGCCCTGGGTACATGGAAGCAGCTGTGGGTGCAGGGCTGCTCACTGGGGTCTGCCAACTGAGCACCACCTGTGAGTCCCACCGACCACAGTCCTCATCCAAAATACAGGTGGTTTGGCCACAGCCCCCACACCAAACCTGCTGGCAGTGCCCAGGGTGCTGTGCAGCAAGAACAGACCCTGTCTCTGTGCTGCCCATCCCAGACCATGGACCATGAGAAACGGTCTGTCCAAAGACACCTCATCCCAGGATTGGGAATAAGGAGAGACCTGTGACATGTGGAGTCCTGGTTCCTGTGGCAGTACTGTTCTCCACAACAGTCACTGGCCTAGATCAGGCAAGACCCTTCCTAGAGAGGACAGCTTCTCCTGCAGACAATATTTCCTCTGCTAAGAAACAAGCCCTACAAAGGGCTAATGAGAGCTCCATGCTGTGACTGCTCAGCCAGGGCTGATGTGTAAATCCAAAGGGGCAGGATTTGTGCTTGGCTAAATTCCAAGGCAAGTAGGGATGCCCAAAGCCTTCCTCACCCATCCTCACCATCCAGAACAAACCCCAGGAGATAGGAGGCTGTGTTTCTCAGATGAAGACACCCAAATGGACACAGCAGGCAGCATAGTCCATCCCCCATGGCTCCAGGCCCCTCCAAGGCAGGAGACATCTTACCCTGCTGAGGCTTAGGCTGTCCTGGCAGCTCCATGGAGAAAATTGCTGAGGTAACAGGCACCTGATCCATGTGGTTTCTTGTCTCTGCAGGCACCATCCAAGGACTCTTGTGGAGCCCGCTAGCTGCTTACAGGAGCTGAGCATATCTCAAGGTGCCTTTCAAGCAGAGGGAGCAGCACAGGCAGCCTACTCGGGAGCCGACATGCAGCAGAAGATCAGCTCTTTCTTTAATTCCATCTTGGATCTCATCCGTACCAAGCATGAGGAAGGTGTCTTCAACACCGTCTGCCTGGCTGTGCTGTTGGGTCTGCCCTTCGTCGTCCTCATCGCCTTCATCTTCATCTGCTGCCACTGCTGCTTCTACAGACGGAGGAGAGAAAGCACGAGGAAAGGTGGCCCCAGCAGCAACGGGCAGCTGCATACTGAGAGGAACAAGAAGAAAAAGAAGAAGAAGAAGCAGGATGAAGAGGACCTGTGGATCTCGGCTCAGCCCAAGCTGCTCTTGCTGGACAAGAGACCCTCCTTGCCCATCTAGCAGACAGGAGGGTATTAAGGTCCTCTCCTCTGAGATGCCACCACTCCTTTCACCTGTGCACCAGGAGGGGCAAGGAGATACCAAAGCTGCTGCCACTTTATGGTGACTTTCGACAGAGGCTGAGCCCAGCACGTTGAAGGGCCAACAGAAAACAAGGCAGTCTGGCACAGGTTGTACAAGCCTCTTCTCCCCCACAGTGACAGCGTGCCCTGGGGCAGAGACTCCTGCAAAGAACAGGTGAGCACACAAGGGTGACCTGCCACCGGGTCCTCCGTACCTCCTGCCACGAGCACAGCACACACACACCGGGCTGGCACACAGTGAGCGGGGCACAAGGTTCTCCCTTTGCACTCAGCTGCAAGCACATGCGCTGTGGCACAGACACAGGTGCACAGGACAACGTTCACCCTAAGACCAAGCCACCTGCACACTCCCCCTGCACAACACAGACAGCTGTGAGTGAAGCAGGCACAGACATGGCTCATTTGCTTGCCCTGCCGTTGAGATGGTACAGCTTCCTTGTTTAGGCTCCGTCCAAACCCAACTCGCTTTGGAGACACACAGAAAGCCGAGTTACCCCACAGCTCAAAGACGTGCCATCTCCCACGCCACCAAACCCAAGTCACTTGCAAGCACGTGAAGCTAGATGCCTTCAGCCAAACCTTAGACACCTCAGACACCATCCTAAGGCAGCACAGCAGAAGGATGCCCTGCCACCTAGGCTAGAGGCAGGAAGGAGAGAGGAGGCTGCCAAACCAGCCCTTTTGCACGAGCACTTAAGAAAACCCCTTCCTTGAGAGACTGTTTTATATAAACTTGCCTTTAAGGAGCCCACCATGCTACTGCAAGAGCAGAAACACAACCTGAGGCCGTGTAAAAGCTTAGCTACGGGCATTAGAGTTATTTATTGAATGACTACTAAAGAAGAGCAGGACCAAAGGCCCCTCTGGAGAGGGGCCAGGCACATTGAAGTGGTATTGGAGCAGCAGACATGGTTTCCTGGCACACTCAGCTGTCACCTCTCCCTGCAGCCCTTGTGCCATGTGTCAGACATGCACAGACCCATGAGCACGTGCTGCCCCAGCTGATGGCAGATGTGTGCTGCACTGGAGGTTTCTGTATGGCTGTCAGGCTGACCAGCTCTGGGATTTTGAATGTTTTGCAGAAGCAAAGTAAATTCCATGTCCACAGTCATCCCTTACACAGGGGTACATTATACAGCCAGACTCTGCACCTCTCTCCGTCCTCACATTCCTTGGAAGGAAGGCTCAGCTGGGCATGGCAGCTGACAGGACCACACACAGCTCTCATCCCTGCTCTGTTTCCCCCTGCCCCGCCCTGGCTTGTGTTCCCACCCTATGTCCCTTGAGCTGGGAGTCTCCTCTGCTCCCCACTCTCTGCCCCAGCAGGCTCTGTCTCCCCCGTCTCTTTTTCCATTGAGGGATGCATGTGTGTGATGAGAAGTCTCATTACATCTGGTTTTTGCCCTGTCTGTACACTGGATGTCTTCCTTCCGTTTTCTTCCAGTTCTTAAGCTGCTGCAGCAGACCAGAGCTGCCAGCCAGAGCCAGACATCTGGGGAACAAGCAGCCAAACCCACGTGGGCAAGCCTGGACGGAGCTGCTGGGCACAGCTGCTTCCAGCCCAGGCAAGGGTGATGCCACCTTCCCCTAGCTTGGAGGACAAAGCCACCGGCTGGAAGCAGCTGCTTGTGCCACCCAGTCCCAGCACAGGCTGTTCTGTGTGATGCAGGCAGGGCTGTGATGGTCACATCGTGTCACAGGGTTTGGCTGCATGTGGCTGTGCTGGGAACAGCCGTGGGGCCGGGCTCCTCCTCACACAGCCCTTTCGATTGACCCCATATGTGCCTTATTTTCCAGTTTGCTTTGTCACTATTGAAATTAGTGACTCCCTTCTCCAAAACAGGAAGCAACATATAGTGGTATAAAAATTAGGATTTACCACATGTCATGGTAGGAAATGCAGAAATAGCTCTGATTTCTGTCCCAAGCTCCCAGTCTAGCCAGGATCCTGGAGAACTAGCACTGCACTTGTATTATTCCTTATTCCTTCTTCCTTCCCTCCTTTCTCCATCCAGGTACTTTTCACAGTCCTTCTGCCTCCACACTCACCGGGTGGCCAAAGCAGCCCATGCAGGTGCTGCTGGTGTGATCCAGAGGCACGAGCAGCCCTGGAGGCAGGGTGGTGCTGCCTGGAAGAATCAAAAAAAAAAAAAAAAATCAGAGTAAAAGGAAACACGATGGGAGGCCAGAGGCTCAGCCAAACAAGCAGGGGCAGGGAGGCAGCAAGCATGGTCAGAGTACAGCCTACCTGGTGTGGTAGCCTACCAGGCTCTGCAGGACTTCCTCTAGGAAGGCTTTTCTCCAGAAGGAGCAAGGAGCTCTTCAGGTGAGGGCAACCAATTCCTACAAGAACCAGAGAACTGCCGGGAAAATGTGAGCATTGTAACACACACATCTCCAGATCCAGGCTTTGGGGAGTTCATAGCTAGGTCTGAATTTCAAGAGCTCTCCAAACTCATCCTTCAGACCACCCCTGGGCTGGGCTGGGCTGGGCAGGGAGGGACCAGGATACAACCTTGCCCTGATCTATCCAACCAGTGGATGGTCGGAGCCTCCACACGCCCTAAAGCACGGGGATTGGTGTCTGCTGTTTGAGCCAAACCATGCACTGAATGGGCTGCTTCTGGAGGAAAAACAAAAGAGCAGCAACAGCCTGAGGTGCACTAGAAGCTGTCACCCACCAGCTGGGCAGCAGCAGCCCTGCAGCACCCACGTTACCAAGGGGGCAGAGATGCACAGTACAGAAACTCCACGGTGCCTGCTCTCCAGACACCTCAGCCCTGCCTCCCACAACTGCATTTCAGTATCAACCTTCAATTTTCCTGAACAGGTCCATGCAACAGGGAATGCCAACAAAACAGATTCTGTGCAATTTTTTTTAAAAACCAAAAATAAATGACTCTTAAACTGCAAACAAACCCTGTATCTCAATCTCTCAGTCATGTGTTTATTTTCCTGGGGAAATCTTTCTTGTACCTGTATCCTGGCCCTAGATAAGACAGGGGAGAGCTCAGCAAGCAGAGGCTGTGCAGTCTCTACCGGCAGCCAGCACTGCAGCTTAGAGACATTTTCTTAAAGAAACAGCTTAACTTAATCAAGTTAATGGCCTTGCTTTGTTAATGAGCACAGCCAAGCTCCTCTACCCAAGGGCAAGAAGCAGTGGGAAGAAGAAAAGGTGTGTTTGTGCTGCGGGAGGTGGGCTGCAGGTTTGTTTTTTCTTAGAAGATCAGCAGCACGGACTAGTTAACCCCAGTTGGTTTTGATCAGACAAGTATTTTGTGGTGTCTGCAGCTTGCTGGGCAGAGCCTTTCCAAATCCTACACCACGGAGCTCTGCCTCCATGAGGGCAAAAAATAAAAACCTGCTTCTCAGCTGGATGGGGCACCGAGCTGTCCCTTACCCACAGAGCTGAGGCTCCAGAAGAGACTGGTGAAAGAGGTGTGCAGGACCACAGGGATGAGCAGCTAGGAAGGGCAGAGGCCCGCTTGCTGGTGAAGAAAGGAGCAGTGCACACCTTGCTTCTCTCCAGATGTCAGACACTGGATTCAGGGCAAGGTCTTCTTGGGTAGCCTGGGCTGCAAGGGGAAAGGATAGTTCCAGGGTCCTAGGTTAGGAATATGCAGTGGCTGAGATGAAGTTTAGCATCCTGGAGCAGTCTGCAGATTGAAGGGAGGCAAAAATGCCCATTAAATCCCTCTATGATGGAAGAATTGGATCTTCACTGACCATTCCACTATTTATTCAGCCAACAAAGCATAGAGCAGTGACCAAAAATAACAGCACTGGTTTCCAAGCAAGTGTCCAGTGCAGTAAGACACTTCAGTCATCTCTCCAAATCACACCATACAGAAATGCATCTTTGGGAAGAGGCATCCTCTCCCTCCTCCTCCTGGGTAAATACAGCAACATTTCTCTGGGGTCCCAGACACAGCAGATACATCACAACAGATGGGTCCTGGCTGCTAGGACCCAACCACAAGACAATCCTCACCAGTACAGCAATGCCAAAGCAGTGAGGATCCTTCTGGGATTCAAATTCTGCCCCTGGGTGTGTTGCAAATCGGTATATAAACTTAAATGATCCCAGAGCAAGGCAGAGATTTTGAGAATGTATTGGCCCTCCAGCATCACTGTTAGAGGGCCACATATTACAGCAAAACAAGGGTAGTAAAGGGATATGACACTTTTATGGGACTACCCCAACCATCCTGAGCCTCGAAACCAGAACAGCCAGTTCCTCAAGGCAAACAAACTGCATTCTCTGAGCAGTCCCAGCTTCCCAGGCTGTAGCACAGGCTCTGGTTAACCCCACAAAGGTCCTTTGGCAGAGGCCAGCTGGATACCGGGAAGTGTCTCCTGCGTGAAGAGACAATGCCATCCTGTGGCTGTTCGGGAACACTGACTTTCTGCAATGGTTTTCCAGCAGCTGGCACTTTGCCCTTCCTGGTGAAAGACAGGTGCGTTAGGAGTGACAGATAAACCCTCTTCAGAAACTGCAAATAAGGTGCCTCATTTGCCTTTAACTCAAAAACAAAGCTTGTACCACTTAATAGAATATTCCCTGCTCCCAGGTGGGATTCAGCTTTAGGATGGGATTAGATATTGCTGCTGCACAGAAAAAAATCACAGGGACCAATCATGCCTGCTGTTTTTCAGAGAGCATACACCTACTTTTAGAGTGCCTGTGTGGGAGACTAGTCCTCCTCTCCCTCTCAGTCACCTTCCTGGTGACTTCACTGTGCCCTTTAACTGAACAATAAACTGAAATCTGTCCTTGCCTACAGACAAGTGGGCAACAGGGAGAAAGCACTTCACAGTAAAGAGCCCTCATCGCTTTCTCATGTCCTCCTCTCATGCTCTTAGCACAGAGCCTGCAAAACACTTCGAGTGCCATTTCCCTTTCTCCTCCTCTCACCATTAGTCTCCTCCTTCCTCCAAACCAGGGCTTGGCTATCCTAACGCAGCTCAGACGAGCTTCTGCCCGCCCATCCACCCACGAGGTGCAGCCCTGAAAGTATGATGAAGAATTTAGTCCTCACCTCTGAGAGACAACTCTCCGGCTTGCTCTCCTCAGCCAGGTCCTAGCAAGCACAGATCAGTGAAGCACTTCACAGAGTTAAGTCACAACGAGATCACAATCCCCATCCCTGTTTTGCAGCAGACCCCAAAGACCTAATCTGCACAGTCCCACTCCAGGCCTGGGAAATGCTTCCACTTTGTGCAAAATGCTTAAATAGGAAGAAAATAATTCTACCACCCAAAGCAAAGAAGACAGAAATATCTTAAAACCTCCTTTATTTGCAATTTTATTACTTTCTCCAAAATCTGGGAAGGATTCTGTAAACTGTATTACTCAGCTTAGCACTGCGATAGAAAAGGCCATTAAGATGTGGGACAACCATGTCCCAATGTGCTCAGACAAGGAAGCCTTTGAGCAAGTAGCATTTGGTGTGCTCATACTTCTTCCCTGGCCGGAGCTGGTGGTCCAGAATTTTAACATCTCCTCAGGGAAAGAAAATAAACCTCACCTTTATGGCTCTGAGTAAAAAGAAAAAAAAAAAAGGCAAGCAGTCAAATGTGAAACCATGCACTGGGGCATGAGGGAAAGCATGCAGGATCAGTTTAAGTCCAAGAGATGCTTATTACAGGTGGATGACAAGTGTTATCATTTCAGCATCACTATGTGCCACACTGCTGATGAAAAAGCAGAAGGCAGCAGATAGCAGTTGCATAGAGAATTTTGTTAATTCTGTAATTCTGGTCATTTGTCTGTAAGCAAGCAGTACAGAGAGGCAGGTTTGGGATGGTGAGCAGAGCCTGGAGGAGAGTGGGCCTTACACTCACCCTGTCCTGGGCCTCACCCTGGAGTGTGAACATCAGTTTACTGCACATCCCCTTAGATTCTTCTCTGGGCTGGGAAACATGACACAAAATAGCAAGATTTTAACCTGCAGAGATGTGATACTGGAGGCTGAGGAAGCCTACACAACTCACATGGGTTAATGAGCCTTGCCAGCAGACTGGCAGCGTTTCCCAAAACCCAGTTCAGCAGGAAGAATAGGGAATGTGCCCAAATAATGAGGAGGACTGCAGACCAAAACAGGGAGAGGCGATAGTCTCAGAAAAGTTTTCTCTGATGTGAATTAGGGGGCTATTATTTGTTAGCAAGTTCAAATCCATTTCTGGAAGTCTGAAGTGGATGGCACCAGAGAAAGACAAAATTAAGAGGAGTCTGCAGCCCAGGTTTCAGAAAGAACAGCATGTGTTAAGGCTTGTTTTACATAAAGTTCATAGAAGTTGCATGTGTTGGATCAAGCAGGTCCTTGTCATGCTTAGCCAACCAGAGTATCTACCAGCAGGATGCCCCCACAAGCCCCTCCTAGTCTCTGGAACATCACCCATCAGGAGCTCCAAAGGCTGGTAGCAGGTTGGGCTGCAGATCCAAATGTCCCTGGGTGCACGGTGGTCAGCTATTGTCTCCTTTGTATTGGAGAAAGCTGTCTAAATCAAAGTTTGTGAAGAAATACTGAATCATTATCTTTGGGTATTGTTCTGCAGAGAGTTCTATTTAGATCCTGATCTTCTTCCTCTTCCCTGATAAAGACCTCTTCTTCCTCCCAAGGACTGGCTCATTACTGGAAGACTGAGGACGGATCCTCATCTCCGTAAAAGGGATGGAGAATTCATGTCCTTTCCATGGCTCCCAGTTCACACCCTGGGAAAAGACCAAGGAATTTCTCTTACTAAAAGTGCCCAGACCAGGTGCTAGGAGTCTACCACTGCCCACCTCAAATACCATTTAACCCTCCAATAAACAGAGACTTAAATTATAATCAGTCTTTCAGACACTCTTAGTATAGATCAAACCTCTATCCAGCTTGGAACACAACAGGAATGAGCCACCTTCTATCCCAAATTAAGCCTGTACAGCGAGATGTACCCCAAGGCGTGCACTGAAAACCACGGGAAAGGCTACATCAGACAGTGAGCAAGCACCCCAGTGTGGCTCCTACTGAGTGTTCCTTTAGGTGTTCCCCTCAGAGATCAAGACAGCTCCTCCTCAGGAATCACTGCCCACAAGAAGCAGGAAGCCATGAGCTCAGGTCCTCTGGATCCAGGGAGGAGAGAGTAAGAGCTGTACGTTTTCTTATGGATCATTTTGCTTTCTAACAAAATGAGTCAGAGGGCAGTCCCTCTTGCTCCAAGGAAGACACTTCCTCCATATGTTTTCCCCAGGCTATGAAAAGATAATCAGCACACCAGCTCTGCTGCTCACCTCACTGTGCTTGCTCTCCCCGTGCTTCCCGCTGAGGGTGGCCAGGTGGCAGTTCCTGCACCACCACGCACTGGGTGTGTCAGGGCACAGCTGCTGAGAGCCACATCGTGGTCCCTGTCCCATCTGTGAACTCCCAGCCATTGTGGCAGGTCATTGCATCCCCTAAAAGAAGAGATCAAAGACATGGATAGGACTAAGTTACCACAGCTGCTCAGCCTGAGGGCTTATCCACCCTTCAAGTGGGACACAGCAGGCTTGGCAGGGGAAAAGCCACAGCACAGGATAGGTCTGGACACGAATCTCTAAAGCACTGCCCTTATGGGGCATGTCCAAGGGCTGGATCCTCCCAGTTGAATATCTAAACCCTATGGCAAGAGGGTATTAAAGGATAAATGGAAGACTATGGACACAACAGCAACAGTAAGGATTTACCAGTGGCAGGAGCCAGCACTGCTGTTGAGCAAACTGTCATCTGAATAAAAGACACTTTTTTTTTTCATTCTCAGCTGGGAAGCCCCAGAAGTTGCTGCCCCATCAGCACAGGTTACCTCATGGAAATTTCCCAGCTTGCCTTTTCAGATGGCATTTCCCTGGGTCACAGAGCCCTCTCTTCCCCATGAACAAGCAACTCCTTCTCCTGTCTTCAGCATGAGACAGGCCCATATGGGTGCACTCTCCTCAGCCTCCCTAGGAAGACTTTTCTCCTCAAAGAGAACCACATCTGACCCAACCTGACCTAAGGAGCTCCCACTCTGCTGGCAAAACAAATACACAGGTCCCAGCATTTGCTTTCCTGTGCAGAGACAGCAGCAGTACAAGGCCCTCCTCACCAGCACTGCTCCTGTAATTCCCCACTGACAGCCTGTACCTGCCCCTGCTTGAGGCAGTCTGGAAGAAGTCACACACAGCACAGAGAGATTCGCTGGCTGTCCACAAATCCACACAGAGCTCACTTGCTGCTCATGAGGTTGTGCAGCTTGTCAAGACCTGGAAATTAAAAACAATTACTTTTTAAAGGGGGAAGCCTGTTCACCTTTGCAGTCTTAGGCTATCACCCCATGGCCATTTTGGTTAAATCAGCTATTTCCTGCCTCCTCCTTCCCTGCTTGAGGCTTCATGACAATTTGCCAAGTTTATGCTGTCTTATCTCAGTTTCTCGCAAGAGACAGAAACATCAGAAAAAACAAACAGCCTTAACCAGCACAAGACTGGCTGTACTGCAACATCATTTTTCCCAGAACATTTAAAGGCTCCAAAAACTTTGCCTTATTTAATGCTGGATTCTCTGATTCACACATTGCTCACTAGCAGAACAAGACAGACAAAAAATGAGTGAGTACACCAAGTTTTGTGTAGTCTCCTGGTCTTTTCATTTTCACAAATAAAATTTATTTCCCCTCCCACAGGAATACACAAGTCTGAAATAAACAGAGCCCCAAGTTTGGCTTGCTCTGGGACTGCTCCAAAGCCCAAAGATGTCAGTGGAAATACTTACTGGGCTTTTAGAGATCCCTCACTGCTTCACTGGCATTGCTAGGGAAGACACACAAGCTGACAGTTCAAGACTGCACACTCAGGTGATTGGATATTTCAGCATTTAAGTGGTTTTATGAAGCCAGTCTTTAGCCCTTCACTGGTCACACCCATCTACTGTACCAAGCCAAAATTCCCCAGTGGGATCTTCAAAGCCTTCCAGGTAATTTTTCCAGTGCTGGTAGAAATCCACCTTGCCAGTGCTCCACCTCTGAAACACCTGCAAAGCAAGGAATGCAGAGTGAGTGCTCATGAGAGGATGAGGAGAGACAAGGAGGATGAAGATGAGAAATGCTCATCATGACAAAAACCCAGACAAAAAGGTGAAGAGCTCAGGAACACACAACCCTAGCTGATCACAGAATCATGAAGGTTGGAAAAGACCTCCAAGATCATTGGGTGCAAATTTTATGATGGTACACTTCACCTGAGCATGGCACACACAGGAATCCATTTCGATTTTGTGGCTGCACACAAGCACTGGGGCAAATATGCAGTTGTACAAATTTTACTGTTTGCTTCCCACAAATCTGAGCGTGATCTAAACACTTAGACAAAACAAGCTTAGAGACATGATCCACGAGGCCTTTGAGTTTCTAAGCTTCACCAAGATCAGAGGGGCTTGGCAGTAGCACACGATTTATTTCAGGGGAGAAAACCACTTATCACTGAAAGGTGTAAAAGGTAGTATTTTTCTCTGGTTGTTTAGGGAGATTGCTATCAGAGAATCTAAGACTCATTCCTCCACATTCACACACACTCCCCACCTCAAAGCATCCGTGCTTCTGCCTTCAGATTCCTTTGAGTCACTCAACACTTCCTTTGTGGCCAGAGTTGGGGTGCATCCTCACAGCACTAGCAATGAAAACACTAACAGGCATCAGCTGAAATGCATTAACACACAAATAACCCAAGACTCTGGGTACATCAGCATCCACTACCCTCCCTAAAACATGCTACTCCATTCGGGAAGGAGCTGAAGCACAAGAGTGCAGCAGAGCGAAAGGAACCTCAACTAACATCTGTGCCATGTCCTTGTGATTACGTTCATCAAAAAGCAGGAAGAGCAGCAGAGGCTCACTCACTCTCCCCCCGCCTCCATCAGTGCTCATGTCACAGCACACCTGCTGCCATCCCCGTTCAGGTAAATGCTGTACATGCTGCTGGAGGCATTTCTGTTCCGCTGCATCTGGCTGCAGTCCATGGGATACTGCCAGAGGAAGCTCATGGTGTGAACAGAGCAGGAAAAACTGTCCATCAGCAAAGCAGGAGGAGGTACTTCACCTTAGGAAGGTCCTATGGACAATGGTATTGGAAGAGAAGCACAGAAAGCAGCAGCCCCTGCTGTGTACTCACACAGGGCCCAGCTGCATCTGAGGGTAGCAGCTGTTGGCCTTCCCCACTGCCTGGGAGCTGGCACACAGATAGGGTCCCCAAAGGCTGCAAGAGATAGAACCATGGAATCCTAAAATGGTTTGGGTTGGAAGGGACCTTAAAGCTCATCTCGTTCCAACCCCCTACCATGGCAGGGTTGCCACTCCCTGCATCAGGTTGCTCAGGGCCCCATCCAGCCTGGCCTTGAACGCTTCAAGGGATGGGGCAGCCACAGTCTCTGTGGGCAACCTGTGCCAATGCTTCACCATCCTCTGAGTAAGGAATTTCTTTCTGATCTCTAATCTAAACCTGCCCTCTGTCAGTTTAAAACCATTGCCCCTTGCCCTGCCACTGCCTGCCCATATAAAAAGACCCAGCATTGGCTAGCAATAAGAGCGGGGAGAGGAGCCCTTGTTTGTAAATGTGGGAGGGGCAGAAAAAAGGGACTTTAATTTCTCTGCATTTCACAATTAATCCACAATTGGCAACCCCTGTGGGCATTGGCACAGTACGAGAGGCTCCCACAGCATGCTGGCATGAAATGTTTGATTTGCTGCCACTCCGGTGTGCGTTTCCTGACCTCTGAACAACCTGGGCAGCTACCCAACGCCCTGAGACAACCTACACTGCTGTGCCCTGCCATTACTAGGATGTGCAGAAAGATCTCTTGCATTATCATCCTCCCTCATGCCCACTGGCAGCTCATCTGCAGGTTTTGTCCTGCACTTGTCTAGCAAGGCTTGCCAGCACTGGTGACCAGTGTGGGCAATCTCCACTCACACTGTCGCACTGTGTTCCCAAGCCTCCAGGTGGTGTGGCTTAGCATGGACACCACTGATCTGCTAAGTGGTTTGCTTATGATCACAGTCTCCCTGTGCATCTCTAAGACACAAACTCTGTCTTTGATCTCTACCATGATGAGCAACAGCTGCAGGGGAAAAATGCAACAATCCAAGAACAGTTCCTGCCTGTTGAGAAACTATGCTGTGTCTTTCTGCTCTGGTGATCTCCCCCGCAGGCCATCACAGAGACAGTGTACCTCACTCCTTGTACCAACCCTTCCAGCACAAACAGCTGTTTGCTGGGATCCAGATGTACTCTCTGCCAAGTGACAACAGATCAAAGCTCAACCCAACTCAGAACAGTGTTTAGCTTTTCTGGACCACAGTGCCTCAAACCCCAGACGCATTTACAGGCTTTTCTTGTAGGGTTCAGAAAGGCAAATTCACCGCATATCCTTGAAACATCAAGTCCATCTCCTCAGAAGGAAGACTGGAGGCAAGGTTTCAAGAAACACTCCTAGGACACTGAGGACACCCTGTCCCTGGTGAGTGCTGCCCTTCCAGGTAATAACCCCTTAGAATAAGTGAAGAGGCAACCATGTTTTCTGTACCTGAAGATCTGTTGGGAAGAGGATTCCACTGTCACTAATTCCCTCCACAGCTTCTACTCGTGACAGCAGCACATTGCCTTCCTTGAGCTCTCCCTCCCTGGGTCACAGATAGCACAGATTCCCACTCAAAATGGTACTTCTGTGGTCCACATACCCACAAGTCCCAACTGGCAGAGCCCATAATCACAGGCTCAATTTCAGTGGGGTCTACAGGCCTGAGGAATTCAAGGAATTAACTGTACCTTGCTTGTCCCATCTTTACCCTGGCAGGTCAGAGAATAGTGATCAATCTGTGCTGTAGGAGGAGTCCAGGTAACTGCACCAGTAGAATGAGTCACACCTGATACACAGAGGTTCTTGGGAGGATCAGTCTGTATTCAAGAAAAGTCAAGTTCCATCTGTTATGGATCGAGTGAAAGCATGAGACAAGCCCTGCCTCAGGTTCAGATTTTTGGCAGCAGCTGAAATTCAGGTGACCCACACGTGAATGCCCTGGCTCACAAGTTCTTAAAAACGGCAAATCAGGTCTATTATAAAATGAGCTATTTATTGAATAGACAGAAGATTAACAGACAAAAGGCTTTAAGCAGAGTTACTTACTACACATGTTAAAACAAAGAGCTACTAGTAGATTTACTTAAAACAGGGCACAACATAAAGGTACCTATATTATAGCTAGCAAAGAAATAGTACAGATTAGGAGTCAATGTAGTTTACCGCCAATTGATGATAGGGCACACGTATTCCTTTCACTCAGCTTCCAAAAGAGTAACTCAGGGCCAGCATCCCAAGGATGCCCATCTCCTCGAGGAGAGGCCCCCACGCATTTCCAAGGAATGTGCAGAAGACTTCTCCTTTGTGAAAGTTTTGTGTAGCTTTTGTAGTTCGTAAAGTCAAGTGTCTGTCAGTCAGAAATTCAAGGCTTATCTCCCTTCAATCTGCTCTTAAGGCAAGATGTTTATTGTCAGCTGGGAATTCACCTCCATGGTGCCTGAGATAACTCACTACAGGACTGGTGTCCGGCTTGGGTTATCTCACCAATGAGCAGATTCCTGTGAGGGGGAAGATGCCTTGAGCTATGGCACCAGCTGATAGAACAGATAAGCTCTTCTGTGTCAGAGGGGAAGTCCTGCTACACCATTGCATAAATGAAAGACACAAACTGCAGTGCAGGTCTTGGGCTGAACTGCAATTGCCTGAAAGCCAGCCAGTGGCCTAGACCAAACACTGCAAGCCTTCTACAGATCTGGTTCGGGATGTTCTGTGAGCCTGACAATTGGCTCAGCTGTGCAGTGTCCAGGAGCTCCTCGCACGTCTCCCTGAGGAGTCTCCATCAAGCTCATCTATGAGGAGCACTCACAGATAGGACAGGTTTAGGCTCTATGCCCCAGTCCTGGAGCGCAGCTCTAATGTGGCCTGCTGAGAGCCCCTACCCTTTGTTCCCCTACTGCAGCTGAAGAATGACTTTACTGGCTTTGTTGTTGTCATGCTTCAGTCTTCTTTAGTAAATGCAGGAATACCAAGAAACCCAGAGCTTTACAGTTCAGTCTGTGCTGGATATGGGACACCAGCTCCTTCACTGGCATCTGAGACTCGGCCAGACTTTTCCTGAGCAGTCAGACTGCCCAAGGTCAGCATGAGAAGAACAGAATTGTTTTACTGCAATGCCAGTTCACAGCAGTTGTCAAAAAGTGTCTTATGAGGAGCCAACAAGGGGGCTGCAGTGCTTCCCTCAGGATAAATCCAATTTTAAATCTGTGTTGAAAGTAGCAGCACTGGAAGCAGCTTCTCCCTAATGTTCATCCTGTGCTTGCTATATTCTATATATTTTGGGAACATTTTAAGGAAACCATTTGATGAGTAAGGTTTTACTGGCTTTCCAAGTTTTACAGAGGAGGTCTTTGGTGGGCAGTGCTGGCCTCCAGGGAAGAGTGCTCCAGCCCTGAAGCACACCTGAGTTTATATCAAACTATGAATGAATAATTTATCTCAATTCCCTGCTCTTCTACAAATCTCCCTGGAGGACTATGGGCATGTTGTTGTCTGTCTTTTCTGTTTAAACCAGGCAACAAAACTTCCCAGGCCTTGAAGAATGCTATGAGGATAAGCATAACAATGATTATAATGCATCAGTAAAATAATGCAGTGGTGAAAAGGCCACAGAAAAACACAAGGCCGTGCTTTGTCTGTCTTAGATAAAAGAGAAGAGTCGAGCAGGCTGGCTCCTCCCAGGAAATGCTGCACTCCTCATGCACAGTGTTACTGCCTAAAGCAGATAAAAAGGCAGAGAAGAAGAAATCAAAACACCAAATATAAGAGCAGGAACAGCAGCACTGTAGCTCACAGCCCATGTTGTTTAAAACGCTGTCTATTCATCACAACCAAAGCCCACCTTTCACGAGGCTCATGAGTTAAGCAAGAGTCCATTATCTAATGAACTTGTGCTTCATTTGGGAGAGCACTAAACAACTGCTTCAAGTGAAACAACCCAGAAACCTCCTCAGACAAGTTCACTACATGTGCATCTCCAGCTGGACATGAGAGGGAGCTGAGAGGTACCAAATCCATCCCAAGAAGCAAGCGGTGGGAGGGGCAGCCTCAGACGCTGTGCTCTCACAGCACTGCCCTTAAAGGCCAGCTAGCAGTTCCCACGGGTGCAGGAGGCCACCACAGGGCAGCTTCCTGCCACAGTCAGTTTTAATGCTAGGGAGTAATCAGCCAGCACCTTGAGTGAGAAAATGTATTCTTTTTGTCCTCAGAAGTTGTATTATTTTAGCAGAGGTATTTTTTTTTTGTGCAGATATTCCAAAAATATCACAACTAATGTTAAATGCATTCCCTCTCTCAGCAGTTTCACTTCATGTGAAATTTCCAGATGTCTCCATTTTCATGCCTGTTCAAGAAAAAAAACTATTTCAATTTGCTGAAACTCTCCTTGAATTTCTAGTTCCAGATAGGTTCAGCCTTTTAGCCTTGATCTCTCCCTATCAGCTGCCCTTGATCTCTGTAAGCACTGGGGAACTCTTCGGCATCTTGTCCTAAATCCAAGCTTCAACTGTTCTATCTCACACCAGATGAAATCATAAACTAGAAAAAGTACATTAGCAAGGTCAATCGATATAGAGTAACCCCAGATGTTCCCAGTACGTCACAGTCCTTATGGCTAACTGAACAGAATAGATTTAAGCCTGCTTAGCAGTCTCCTAGGACTGGCCTAGGGTCACAAGTCAAAGGGCAGGCCATTATTTTTAACCTTCTCCAATTCTAAAATGGTTTCATTTTGGTTGTTAAACCTGTTATTGTTAGGTTTGATAGCAGCACATGAAGCACTGCATGCTCTTGATTAAGGACTAGTGAAATAAGGACCATCAGCTGCCATCACTCTTGCATTATGACATCTGCCTCTTCTATAATCACCTATAGCAGCAGTCTCTGTTATGGGTAGCCTGTATATATGTATTTCAATTACCACATTTAAGTGTGGCTACCACTGTGCAGCAATGCAAAAAGAGCTCATAAAACATAAAATAACCAGCCTCCAAAGCACACATACATGTCATCTGTGTAGGCAGTGAGAGAACAACCAAAGCTCTTTCATTAAGAGGCCAGGGTGACCCAGGTACATATTTATTCATCTCCCTCCAGCAAGTCCCTGACCTAGAGACGAGTCTTGTCGATACCCGCCACCACTTTCAGTGGATTCCAGTGTTCAGATTTACAGTGTTGTTATAAACAGAAAACATATTAGGAAGATTAGTACACATCCTTAACTGACACTGGCAACACAACAACAACAACAGAGGAACCATGATTACTCATTCTGTTGAAAAAAAAGGCGGCCTGCATGCCACCTTAACCTCTCTGCACTTCAATTTCTTCATCTAAAGGGGCTGAATAATTCCCTCTTGCATGATGAAAGAGAAACAAATCAAGCAATTAAAATAAGACTACACAAACACATAAGAGACTCTGCTGCAAGGGCTTTGTTTACCCTAATCCTTGTTAGTATTTACAACACAGCCCATTTGTAGTACCTACAGGTAGTTAGAATCTGTGATGATGCTGAACAGGTTCCATGGCAAGATACAGTAACCTGAAGACTTGATCTGTTAAGCCTGAATCTCCCTCTGCTGTTAAACTGTCGTAGGGTGGGCATCCTCAGTGTCAAGGCAAAGCTGGGCTTTAGCTTATACTCAACAAAGTCCACTGCCCACTTACCTGTCACAGCCTCAGTGCCAGCCCTCTTCCTCTGCTGTTCTCCCGTCTCTGCCCAGATATAAATGATGTATTTCGTGCCTGGCCTCAGTCCTGACAAGATAGACACGAATGTCACTTTTTCCACCTCTTTCTCCTCTGTGTCCCCTCTAGCTGAGGTGTAGCTCACTCTGTATCTGTCTACTGAAGCCTGGACTATGTTCAGGAAACAGTAATTGCATCCTCTGTCACGTGGTCAGTCAACAGCTCAGTCGGGCTGTCAATTTCTGTAAGAAAAAGTCATAGTTATTTGAAGTTTTAGTATAGTACTGTGGTAATCACAATGGTTTAAAGACACAGACAACACAAATTTTATAGCCAGAGGTAGTGTGTTCTCTTAGACTATCAAATACATTTGGAAAAACAGATGAAATTTGGGAAATGATTCTATGTCTAAAGACCTAAAAGGGGTTTTGTGTATCCAAAAGCTTGCTTTTTTTTTTTTTTCTCTCCAGCCCAAACTGCTAAATCTAATCGAAGTTTTATCTTTAGCTGTAAACTGTGTTTTGACCATGCAGTGTAAATAACCACTACTTAAGTGAGTCAACATTGGATATTTGCGGAGCCACATCATTTTGTACTGCTGGATACAGTGCAAGGAAGGTAAAATAATTGTGCTAACTGCTTCCATGTCCTGCCGTTCTTGGTACATTGGTAACCACATCTGCACGTCGGTGCCAAGGTGGCTGAGCTTTGGCAGGGTCAGTCATCCCTCTGCCCTGCCCTGGGTGAGATGGGCTGCTGGTTTCTGTGGAACAGCTGAGGGAAAAACGTGGGTGTCCACACAAGGCTACTCCTACTCCTTCTCCTCAAGGGCTCTGCTGATTTCTTACACCTCTCATCCTTTATTTCTTGACAGGGTTGGGCCTGAATTAGCAAGCAGAGAGGGTTGCCCAGTTCTGAGGTATTTCAGCTGGGGTTTAGGTCTCCTCACAGCTACGAGAGCAGGGCTCTTTCTTTGGGAGCAACAAAAGCACAGCCACTGCCCAAGCAGAGACAGAGCCCAGGGACAATATGGTGTTACTGTCTTTTGCTTTCTGAAGATCACAACAACATCTTGCCTGAGTTGTTCTGGGAACTAACCAAAAAAACCCCAAATCACCTGCTCAGAATCTGTGAAATGCAGCTGTCACTTTCAAACTCCTCTCACTGTTACAATCCTTCCCCTGCCCCATTCTCAGATGGAAATAAAACACCAGATTTCAGGAGTCCTAAGTTTGTATCACAACACAGCCTGCAGTGATGTGGCCCTTTGAGGAGAGCCCTACAACCCACAGGGAACAAGTTTTTTTGTTCGGTTGGTCAGGATTTTTTAGTTCATTGAACTACTAAATACATCTTAGCAGCCTGAGCAGCGAAGGTCTTGCAGATGCCTCTCAAATTATTGGAACAGCATTTCTTATTCTGCTGGAGGCTCTAAACTCCAGGGCACAAATGCACAACAGCCACAGGGTAATTTACCACACACCAGCTTAGCTGCACTGTGATTTACCACACATTAGCTACGGTAAAAGTTGTGATTTTCCACCTGCATGCACTAATCTCAGCTCTTTTGTGAGATGAAAATACATTACTTTTCATTTTAATGAAAGATGCTGAGGCTTGTTTGTGCCACCCTAGAGCAGCACATGCTGGGAATGGGGATTTGAATAATCACAGCTCAGCTCATTAGCAGTATGAGAAGCTCACCTGTGGCAAGAAAAACCAAGCAAATTATTTTCTTGTGAGATATGAAAATCAAGTTTGTTCTTCAGTTCTAATTGCACTGCAGCTGGGTACTGTGCTGCTCTGCATATGCAGTGCTTTTCACTCCTTAACTCCCTGCGTGGTCCAGGAGCTGCCCACACAGTCATCTGTACCAGTGAGAACAGGGGCTGGCTCGAGACAATGAACCAGCTTGAAAGTAGGGGATTGAGTGAGCTTCATCATGAAGCATTGGACTGATCCCCTCATGTGAGAGCTTCAGACAGTCCTAACAATTCCCCCAAGGC
Organism: Falcunculus frontatus; assembly: GCA_013398115.1. Classification (NCBI taxonomy): domain Eukaryota; kingdom Metazoa; phylum Chordata; class Aves; order Passeriformes; genus Falcunculus; species Falcunculus frontatus. The sequence continues at coordinate 523,978 of VZRV01000622.1, forward strand.
ACCCCCTGTTATGTCTAGTCCAGTTTATATGCTTAAATGTGTTGGTTAACATCCTGAGTGGAGCACCCCAAACATTCTCCGAGGTAATTTTTGTGAAGAAATGCAGATTGCACATATACAAGACATTTGTCAATAGTCAGTAGAAACTGCTTCTGTACTCAGTCACACATGGATGGCTGGATTGTAAAAATTCATTCAGACAGTGGTTCAAGAAGTTTCCCAGCTGCAGACTCAGCTGCAAGCACCCTTCCAACAGAGACTCCCTGTCACCAAAGGACAGCAACCAAATATACTGTTTCTGAGATTTGATTTCCCACATTTCTTAATTTATGTTATCATCCAAATAAACATGGTTTTCCTTTTTAACAAACATTTTGCCATGATAATCTGTCTGAAATGTGTACGAGCCTTCTGTCCTGTTGGGAAACGCTACAACAGTAACCCAAAGAAATGCTTGGATATGGTTTATGGCATTTTAAGGGCAAGGCATGAATTACACATTCCAGGTGGTTCTGACGTTTTAGTTTTGGCTGCGGTTGACTGTTCTCTGTACTAATAGTAACTGGTCCCTTGCCATAGCACCTGTCCCCAGCAGGACTCAGTGTCTTCAGCTGAGCTGGAGACCTGTTCAGCCACACTAATAAGGATTACACAGATTTTTTTTCCTCACTAAAAATGTGCGCAAAGCAGGAGAAGCTTTACCAAAACAAGTAAAATTAATGAAGGAGTTTGAATTTCAAACGTAGCTGCCTCCAGTGCTGCTACAGCTCACCTGTCACAGCTCTGGTGCTTGCCTTCTTGCTCCCCTGGGATGTCAGTGACATATTCCATGTCTGGCTTCAGATCCAGTAAGGTGATCATGTCATTTTCACTGCCCACCCGTACTTCCTTGGTGTCTCCATCAGCAGAGGTATATCTCACCATGTGCCTGTCTACAGGAGCCTCCACTTCATTCCTTGAGACAGTGGAGGTATCCTCTGTCACTCGGTCAGTTATCACATTGTTTTGGCTATAAACTCCTGAGATAGCATTTCAAAGTGCAGGATTAGCTATCTCCTGTCGAATTAAACCACTAAAATACCTGTCATGGCATGTTAGGAAGTAATTCTTCCCTGGAAGTGTGGTGAAGCACTGCCACAGGGTGCCCAGAGAAGCTGTGGCTGCCCCACCCCTGGAAGCGTTCAAGGCCAGGTTGGATGGCCTCATGGAGCAACCCGGCCTACTGCAAAGTGTCCCTGCCCATGGCAGGGGTTGGGTTAGATGATCTTTAAGGTCCGGTCAAACTCAAACCATTTCATGTACACATTTCCTTTATTTTTGCCTTACTGCTTTGGCCAGCTAAAACACTCACTTAGGTTTCCCCTGACAGCCTTTGAAGGAAGGCTTCCACGAGAAACCAGGAGAAATAAGGAATGTTCTAGCATTTAGATGAAGCTCTCTTTTTCTTTCTGCAGGCAGAGCTTGCAGGCTGCCTGTCTCACCTTCCATAGGTAGCAGTTTGAGGACTACCTAGATGCCTTAAAGATCTAGAAATAAAACAACACATTTTGGAGACAATGTTAATACAGGAAGTAGTATAAAAGCTGGTCTTTAATTGGAGGCCTCCAGGGGCAAGTATGGAAGAATGCCCACCTCACATAGGGCAAATACAGTTTTATAAATTTATCAAATTAGCATAAGTGACAAGAATCCCCAGTTAGAAACACAGGTGATGTGGTAATTTCTCCCCTTGGTTCAACCTCTTCTGGAGCCCCCCTTCTTCTAGTTGTTTCTAGAAAAGTGTCTTGGGAGGGTAACTCTTGGTTCCCAGAGGAAGCAAGATTAGGATTGGGGCCTTTGGAATGTGTTTTGCCTTTCTGTCTATCAGAGTAGGAAAAATGCCGGGGTTAGCTAGGAGCTATATAACTACACAGCAATAGTCTACAGAGCTACAAATATATGAAGAATATATAAAAGCAAAAATCATTTTGGCATCAACCTTCTGGCTTGCCCTCTCCCAGCTCCAAGTACAGTGCCTACCCTTTCTCTGCCTCCTCTGTCAGCCATCTGCTGCTCCTCCCTTTCTGCCTTCCCTGCAGACCTGTCTCTCAGACTCCCCCAAGGTTTTGCTATTTTAGCTGATGAATCAGAGCTTGGTGGTAGCTCTTGAAGTAGCTGGTATTTGTCTTAGTTGCATCTCCTAAATTCCAGGGGTTACATAAGAATATGAGCATTGGGGATATTTTTTTTCCTTTCTTAAGAAGTTTTGCAGCCCCCATGTCTGCCAAGAGCAACTTGAAAACACAATTCAAGGGTGCTCCAAATAATCCAAGACTACACAGGACAGAAGAACAGCCTTAAAATGACAAGGTGGAGGTTGTAGGTTCTGTTGCTCTAAATAAATTTCATTTTAATTGAATAATTTACACAACAACCTCAGGAATGTCAGGCCTGATATGGAAATTTTCAGTCTTTGGAAGCAGCACACCTACCCTTTTGTAAGGGATGAGTTTCAGAAATTCCAGGATCTTGTAAGTAGAATGAGAGTTTGAAAATCTTCAAGGTGTCTTTTGCAATAGAATAGCTCAAAAATATTCAGCCATTTTTTTAAAAGACATTCAATTAGCCAACAGAGTTGTTATTCCATACAGAGGCTAGCTCACTACACTTATCCTGTGTCTGGATGGAGCTGTTAGTCAAGTTAAGGGTGAAGTTACTGTAAAAAAAATCAAAGCAAAAGACTGAGCTAGGCCTAGGTTTAGTATTTAATATACAATGTAGGCAAGCTCAAACAAGGTATAAGCAGACCTGGCTGCAGGTCATGCATGAAGAAGCAGTCAATTATGAACCTTTTGTGCTGGAATCTTGAGAGATCTGTCCCCCAAACCCTGTAGAAACATCAGTGTAGTAAAAGCAACTTTCAGTCCTGCCAGTCACTGAGGATGGTTTCCTCTCTGTGTTTTCTTTCACAGGTATGACCTCATGTTCTGGGACCTCATGTTCTGTTCCAGGTTTCAGGCCTACAAAGAGCAAAAAGGGAGCATTACCAACAATTAGGGAAGATAGCATTTTTTCTTGAAGAAAGCTGTTTTGTTTAGTATATATAGGTCCAGGTTTGCTGCAGAGGAGAACTTAAGCTTTAGATTTTTATCCAACTCGCTTTTGCCGTTTCAATGCTTTGATAGCACCTTTGGTCTAGGCTTGCCCTTAGGGCATATTGACTGCTGCTGCTGGGGATTTCCATAATATCAGCTCTGAAACAGAAGAATGCACTTTTTTCCAAACAAGGACAGAATTAAATGAATGAATATGCCTGGAAACTTGCTATCCACAGAGTTCTCCCTGTGGAGACACCCATCCTTATGGGATAGGGGAGCCCCAATAGATCTCAATGGACATTCACACACGAGAGAAGAATTGTCTCAGGACTACAGTCTGACTGTCAGTCATTCCTGCCACTTCTCCCTGCTCCTGCCTGGTTTGGAACATCCACGAGTACTCACCAGTCAGGATGTATCTGCTCTTAGGGTCATTGCTTTTGGGCACCGTGACCTGCTTCTCCTCCATCTCCACAAGAGATCTGAACTTCAGCTTGTCATAATGCACATCTGTTGGCGGGTTCTCCCACTCCACTTTCAGGGAGTCTCCATCTCCTCTGTCAGCCAGATGGCATTGACTGCAGACAGGACTGGGAAAGACAGCACAGGGATGCAGGGAAGCAGCATCAGCACAAAAAGGTAAACAGAAGACAGAAAAGTGGCTAAACAATGCTCCTTCCCTGCCCAGTTTTGTGCTCTGAAACCCAAGACATTTCCCTCAGCCAAACCAAGGAGTCAAGCAAGTACAGCACAATCATTACTTCAACAGCTTTAGTTTTCTTCATGGTAACAGCCCAACTCTGGCATTTCCTGGCTCTCAGTTCCCACCTGTTGTGCTAGAAGCAGGAAAAATGTCAAAATCACCAAGCTTTTCACCGTCTTTACCAAGTACAAGCAGACAGCATAATACCAGCTGCTAACCAAATGACATTTCAGTTCTCAAGAGACTGCTTCAAATACACAGCCTTTGCACACTCAGCCTCTTCACCTCAGCAGGATCACGCTCATTCAGTCCTGGGAAGAGCCTAGGAGAACTCACTCCTGCAGGCATGTTTGGACAGTAAGTACCTAGGAAAGACACCCTGCCTACTTTAAAGTTCTTCCTGCATCCAGTTGAACAGTGCCTTATTCTTAGTAACACGCTGTCTTTATCCTGCATGCTTCCATTCCTGCTATTCTTGCAGCAGGCAACACTAGAAATTCACTGGAATTCACAGGCATCAACACATGTAGGATTTGGACAAGAAAAACTGAAAGAGAGGAAATCTGCAATACATTCAGCCCTAATGATCCAAATCTGGAAACAGATTCTCCAGAAAATAATGACATAACTCTAGGCTGGGAAGAGAAAGTGTTCTCCAGCCCTCAGTTCCCCTCACTTGTTGAAATCTAACTTCAAAGATTTACAATATCTGACTCCTAAAAAAAAATACTACCTGCTCCTACCTGTACTTGCTTCTAGATGCTTGGGCTCACTGGCAATCCCCTTCTTCACGTGATGGAAGTGTGATATTGTATGTGGTGCCAGGGTGGAACCTCACAATCTCATAGCTGAGCTGCTCTTTGGGCACGTGGATTTGTTTCACCAGCACTCCATACCCAGCTGGATAAGAGGTGAGGAGGTAATTATCCACATCAGTCACTGGATTCCAGCTGACAGCCAGAGAGATCTCCATGGAGTTCAGCACCTGCATATTCTGGGGAGCAAGGACTAAATGAGAAACAAAGAAAAACACTGCAATAAGGATCATGACTTGCCATGTGGCCAAGCATGAAATTTTTTCAAACTTATTTTGAGTAAGAAAATGCAGAACTGGAGCTCCCAGCATGTACTCATCTTGGATTTAACCATTTCTTTCTGCTCAACACCATATCATTAGATAGAAATGAATAATGCAGTCAGTAATAAATACAATAATTTCCTGGAAGACTCTTTCCAGCTTCTAAACCCACACTGGCATGAGGAAAACTCTCTCATGAAGCTCTCCCTACCAGTGCATCTAGGAAGAGAAAGACAAGCCAAACTCCTCTTCTCTTGTAACTGTCAGAGTTAATTCAAAATGTCAACTGGTCCCCAAAACTGGGGAGTGCAGCTTCTCCACAGCAGAGGCAGAAAATTGAGCTTTTCTGACTGATGGAAACTTACACGTGGTGCCTGGAGGAGACCTGGGCAAATCTGCTGCACATAAGACGTTTCAGGACACCAACAGTACCTTCACTGTTCTGCCACAAGACAGACAGCTCATCGGTGTCTTGAAGCAGACCTTGAAAGCAGTCCATATAGAACATCTGTTTATCATCAAGTTTACCTGATTTTAATCACAAGTGAGCTCATCATAAGCTGATCAAACCATCTACCAGCTGTATTTCATTAGCAAGTGTTGTGGTTTGACGCTGGCCAAATGCCAGGCACCTACAAAAGTCACTCACTCACCCACCCCTGCCACAGCTGGGCCGAGGAGAGAAAAAATTTAAACAAAGGGTTCATGAGTTGAGATAAGGACCAGGAGAGAACACTCCAAGGGCAAAACAGGCTCAGTTTAGACGTACAAAGTGAATTTATTACTGACAAAATCAGAGGAGGATAATGAGAAGTAAAATAAGCCCTTAAAACATCTTTTCTTCCCCCAACCCCTCCCTCCTTCCCACCGACAGCACAGGGGAAAGGGTGTGGGGGTTTGGTCAATTCTTCATCCAAGGATTTGCTTCTGCCGCACAAGGAGAGAAGTTGTAGAAGTTGTTCCCGTGCTGCACCGTGGGGTCCCTCCCACGGGAGACAGTTCTCCATGAACTTCTCCAGCGTGAGTCCACTGTCACAAGCAGCACTCCTCCCAAAAGTGCTGCTGCGTGGATCGCTCATCCACAGGGTACAGTCCTCCAAGGACAGGCTGCTCCAGCCTGGAAGCAGGACCCCCTCTCTCCACTGGCTCTTCCACTGGAGCACAGCCTCCTCCAGGCATCCACCTGCTCCAGTGTGGGCACCTCCCCCACGGGCTGTGGGTGGATCTCTGCATCCCCCGTGGATCCCCATGGGCTGTTGGTGGATCTCTGCATCCCCTCTGGATCCCCAAGGGCTGCAGGGGCACAGCTGCTTCACCGTGGTCCTCACCAAGGCCTGCAGAGAAATCTCTGCTCTGGTGCCTGGGGCACCTCCTCCCCCTCCTTCTCCACTGACCTTGGTATCTCCATGTTGTTTCCCTCACATGTTCTCACCTGTTCCTCTTCTCTAGCTGGAAAATTACAACTGACACCATCTTGGTTTTGATTTTCTTCTTCAATCTCTTAACAAGAAGGGGTTACCGGCCTCTCTCATTGGCCCAGCCTTGGCCTGTGGCGTGTCCATCATCAGAGCCATCAGGGACCGGCTCTGTCGGACATGGTGAAAGCTTCCAGCAGCTTCTCACAGCAGCCACCTCTGTGCCCCCCCCCCCCCCCGCTACCAAAAACCAGGCCCTGCAAAACCAACACAGCAAGGCTCTAACTGATAGCAAAGCATAGACAGATAGGGCCTGTAAAAAGGCATGTGTCAGCAATTTGAGGTCAGACAACATCAGGAGATTCTTCTCACGTGAAAGGCAGCATTCATTCCCACATGTAGTTCACAGCTTTCACCAAACCCACCCTCACTATGTGCATACCATTGCTTTCACTGAAAACTTTGTACAAAATATGAGACTGTTCATCCTGTCTCTTCTTGTGATATAGAAGCTGGATTTAAACAATCCAGCCTTGCTGTAAAATAATAAAGAACCTAAATACATGTGGTGCAGTTTATTCCTTGTCTAAGCAGAGTTCAGAAGAGGATTGTATCTGCCTCTCTGCTGTTCAACATGTCCTTGTACTCTATTTCCCCTTCAGAAGGAATTGCAAAGCATTAATTATACTCTTGCACGCTTGATAGTAACATCTAAATGTTCAGACATTCCAGTTACCACGGCAACATAAAATCTGTCACTTCATGATCTGAGACACATAGAAAAGAACATATTAATAACGACAAATAAAGCCAGTGCTCAGTGTGTATCTCTCAGGATGCAGAAATCTAACCCAGACTGGAACAGAAAAGACAATTTGACACCTACGTGAGAAGAGCACTTGGCTACAGCTGCTGAGACGGGAACCATTTTCCTTTGGATTTATTTAAGCAGGACTGGAGGTGTAGTGCTCAGAAACAGTAACAAAATGGATTGTGCTATATGCATTAATTCCGTAGTCCTTGCTCACTCAGAGAACAGAGGCCACTTTCACAACCTGTAAAACAGCTGCAGGTTTTGTGGAAGGAAAAGGATCCAAAGCCGGACCCAGACAGCCCTTTGGGAGAGAACAACTGGGTAACAGTTCTCTGAGAAAAATGTTTCTGCCCTGGTAGGAACTCTTCTGCTTACCATCTCTATAAAGGTGCTGCCTCCTGAGTAGCAAATCTCAGTCTACTGACACGAGAGAAGAATGCTGGATAGCCACACCATCCTCTACCTCTGGATAGTGTGGAAGGGCCAGGAGGAGTGAAGTTTTGAGCTAATAACCTTTTAAACAAAAGGTGAGTCTCTGAGCAGACAGATTAGGCCTGAAACATGAGGGATGATACAGAGCAGACCAGATCTATGAAGAAGGTCACTGAAAACTCTCACTGAGCAATACCTCAGTGTGTGCTGGTTACTCCTTCATAAGGAGCTGTGAAAGATCAGATCAAGTGTGCCATGCTGAGAAGGCTCTTCCAGGGCAAAAGGCTGAGTCCTGGAGTACCAACCTGTGGCTGTAGGGCGGCAGAATGAACCAGGAACTGCAGCACACTCCTCAAGGTCTTCTCAGGCAAATCCTACTACCTTGTAACAAAGCAGGACAAGGGAGAATTTCTCAAAGACCTCACTTCAAAGGGAGGCTTTTTAAAGGATTTACACATCCTTTGTCTCACAGGTTTTATTCAATCAACTACCTCATCAGCAAGCAGTGCACACTGCAGCAAACATGATTTTACCTTCTAATGTCTCATTTGTATGCCAAGAAATGGACTCTGTCTCCTTCTTTAATTACAGGCCCCATTCTCATTTTGCTCTCTCCTTCAGCTGCTGCACACAGGCTGGTGCTAGCACTATCTTTAACTGCATTTTCATCTTTCCCTAATTCAGCAGTGTTTCCCAGGCAATTCTTGAAGGCAAGGACCAGTCAGCCAGCAGAAACTCCAAGCTAACTATAGTGATCCTAGGGTTGGCTTATCTACGGGATTAACTAAAAGTGCATTGAAAGAAGAGAGGGAAAGTCAGATTGCAAGAATGAAGAGAGAATTCCCAGGCACATCTTACCCTGGGAGCAGTTGAGGCTAAAGAAGCCGTCGTGCCAGTAGCACACTCCTGTGTCACAGGACCCGTTGCCACTACAATGCCCAGGACACCATTTCTCACTGCAGCCCTCTCCAGTGAACTCCTTGTGGCACTGGCAGACCCCTTGGGCTGTGTTACAGATCCCAGTGCTGCTGCAGTTCTCCAGACACAGCTGAAGGCTGCAATCCTCACCAAAGAAAGGCTCATCACAGACATTTCCCAGCACTGCAGTGCCTGTTGCCGCTACAGTGGCTGGGGCAGGTGGGGCAGGAGCAGTCACTGCCCTCACAGCCCTCGGCACACTCACAGCAAGGCTCATACAGCAAAGTCCCCTGGCCACTGCAGCGAGGGACACCTGGCCAGAGCAGCACCAGGATGCACAACAGCAAATGTGACACACAGAGGAGAGAAAACAAAAATGAAACACAAGAAAAAAATTAGGAAAGCAGCATTAGATAGGTAGTGCAAAGGTATGTTCAAGGTCATTAAAGGGAAAGCATAAGTATCACTGAAAAATATGGGCTGAAAAAGACCTGATGGCACCACCTTGTCCATCTTCCCCGGGTCCAAGGAGGGACCAGCTCCACCCTTCCTTTTTCCAACATGTTTGTCCATGGTCAGCAGGAATGCAGGTTCCATGACCACCCCAGAGAGTGAATTAGAAAGTTTTCCACAGCCTCTAACCTAAACCTTAATGTTGTAATTTAAACTCACTATTTCTCACCGCAGATATTACTAAGATGGAGAGCACATTATTCTCATCTGCCATACACCTGTATTTTTCATGTCAGCAAAGACTTAGGACTTCCCCTGTCTCCATTCCCCAAACAACAACAGTTTGTTAAATCTTTTCTTAGAGGCCATGCAGTATAAATCTGTGATCCCAGGCAGAGCCCGGGGCACCACAAAACATTATCATCATAAACGCTGCTCTTCTTTTAGTCACTTATCAAAGAGAAAATAAAAAGACAAATTCTCAGCAACGGCAAAATTCTGGAGGCAAAGCTGAGAAAGAAAAAGACGGCAACTAAAAGTGCCTGTCTCATCTTTCACCCCACCCTGTCCTCCAGAAAATCCTCTATTGAAACCTCCCACCTACGTTAATCACAAAAACGAGGGCACCACCCCATGCAAAGGACTCAAGTGTTTTGCTCATGGAGAACCCCCCACTAACCCTCACAAATTATTCCAGTCCCCAGATCTCTGCAGTAAACAGGCTGTACCTGGGAAGTAAGAACAGATATCACTCTTGTTACTTACCTTGGCTTCCCCCACAGCACTTCTGAGGGCTGCAACCTTCCCTCAGCTCTGCCACTTCCTTCTCAAGCTTCTCCATCCTTTCAAAGAGATCCGTATTGTGGGTCAAAGTTTCACAGTTCCCTTTGGGTGTGTGCACATGGATGTTGTGCCTAAAGATTACTTTCTGCTCTTCACTGTCCTCGGCCTCTCCAGGATCTAGCTGCACCCTACTGTTCTCTTCATCATCGTGTAATGGATTTGCTTCAGCTTTAATCTGGGAGGGCGTGGGCAGGTCAGTCTTACAGGAGTGGCTGAAGGATATTCTTTGAGCATTGCTGGTGCAGTTATGAGATGCAGGATGCTGAACAGCAGATGTCTGGAGAGCACAGCACAGCAATAAACCCATTGGGAAGGCAAGCCAGCCCTGGAAATTCATATGGCAGGTTCTCAGAGGAAGCGCTGACCCTTCAAACAGCACAGCTGCTTTCAAGATTAAAAAACCACAAAAAACAAAAACAACAATAACAACAAACCAAACAAGAATTGTGATCATAAAGATGGTTTGCATGGTTTTCTAAAAGACAAATTATTTGTTTTGCCCTGATTCACAACTAGGTTGGTAAGTACCTGGGAAAGTCACAGTGAATGAGATAGATACAAAAGAGCTTCTAGACTCTCCAAACAAGAGCTCAAAGTTTTCAACCTTCAAATAAGACTTGGTATCATGGTCCATTGCAATTGTTAACTATGCCATAGCACCTCTCATCCCCCTGCAGTTACAACAGACTGTGTGTCGGTCTCTCAGCTGTGGTCTGGATTATTGACCATCTTTTTGGCCATGGCATTCTCCAGCACCGTGCATGGTCTTCAACTCAAAGCCTGGTAACTGTGCTGATGCTGTGTGCATGAAAAATTCAGACAGCTGACACTAATCATTCTGTACAGGAAGTCTGGGACACAGTTTTGCCCACTTCATGTTACCCTTCTAATATAGCACATAGCCTACACTGTTATCTGGATTTGCGAGAATTAAAATATTTGCTCCATTTGACACCCATGCATTGGCATTTTGTGTGCCTGAATAATAGATCCACTTGAGAGATTTCAAGTTTATTTTGCTTTGACTCATTTATCTGATTTATCATCTTAGCACTGGCAAAGTTCATCTAGAAGCTACTAGAGCACATCTGTTAACACATGGAGCAAGAGGATGTGTTGTAAACCTATTTTTTTTTATTTCAGAATTTTATTTCAGAATTATTTGTTCTTCCTACCTTGCATAAATATATAGTAAGAGCTTGTTTTCAGGCTGATTAATCCTCAAAAATAATACCTAAAAGTAACTAACTAAATAAAATATTACTGTTAAATTTCATTGACATTTGGAGGTCCAAACTGAAGTTCAAATGTTTAAAGTTTTCAGGTACAGTCATTCACACCAAAAACACATGTTTGCTGTAAAAGTTTTGTGCAGTCGGCCAAGGAAGAATTTTGCACTTAATGAACACCTCATAGATAAAAATAACAAGAAGGTAGAAGCTGAACAAGGAGGGGGGGAAGGATAAAATATGAAGATAGAAACCTGAATTTATCTGCTGGCTTATTCAGTATTGTACACTGAATGTTGGCATTAATGGTACATGTCAATCTGTACAGATGATTATATATATATATATGTGTGTGTGTGTGTGTATATATATATTTGGTTAAAAACTTAGAATTTCATACCACAGAATGGAAATTCAAAATGCCATCATTTGTGACTTACTAAGCAGCTGTGTTATTCATTACACATGTAGAAGAAAAAAAAAATATTTAAGTGCTAAATTAGGTAATGTGATAATTAGAAAGCACTTGGCCAATATGTGTCCACAGTAACAGCACACCTGAACTCAGATAATATTCCATTATAATGATTCATGCAATCCTGAGTTACAATAAAAATTATCTGTTTCTGTGAAACATCTTGTATCACCTAAATGTCTGCCAAAGCTTTGGAAACATCCCTACCATTAGATTAATCCCTCCCACTGGCAGCACAGCTAAAAGAACATGTCCTTCCCACCCAGAAATATGAGGCTTTGGTTGCTAAAAACCAAACAAACCCTACACCACCACTGGAAATACAGACTATACCCACTTATATCTGTTTTGCACGTCACTTTGGTGCATCTCTCTTCAAGCAAAATAATCACAGACACCAGTGAAAACAAGGTATGGATTTCAAGATTCAGTCTGCAATTCCTTACCTGATACCCTTATGTGATATTTGGATTAGGTATTAGGAAAAAAATTTCTTTACTGAAAAGGTAAACTTGCACAGGCAGTGGTGGAATCACTACCCCTGGATGGATTTAAAAGACATGTACATATGGCACTTTGACATGGGTTAGTGAAGGGCTTGGCAATACTGGGTCAATGGCTGAACCCAATGGTCTTAGAGGCTTTTCAAACCTCAAAAATTCTGTAATTCTATCCATAAAATAAGGGAATCATCACTGCTGCTTATACCCAAGCAGTAATTTGTTGCCTTCTGTTTTCCACCTCCATTCAGCACTTATCTACATTTAATGTATATTAAGTGAAATGGAGGGGAACAAGTACGTTGCTCTGTGAATGCAGGGCTCCTTCCCTATTTCTCCCTCCTGGTGTTTTGCAGATGCCTGTTGGTGACCAAAGATGCAGCTTTCCCACCCCGACCCATCCTCTCCCTCAAAGGGACACAAAAACTAACTACACCTTTCTTTTTCTCCTGTGCAGACTTCTGAACCAAATCAAATCATAAGAGATTGCTTCAGAGCTCTGAACAAACTTATGTCTAAACTCTACAGATTCTCATCACAGTCCACTGCAGGAAACTCCCAAAGCTTGGTTTTGTGGGGTTTACTTCCAAACTCCTGGAGATGAGGTCCCCAAACAGAGAGACACATGCACAGAATCCCTTTGCTCAGCACCTAGTGATTAATAGCATTCTGGGTTGTAACATGATGTCGTGACTAATTAGGGCTTCATGGGAACCACAAATTGAGCTCATATTTTCCTGGGCTTAGAGATCATTCCAGAGCAAAAACCCCTGGACACAAGCATTTCTGTCAAGCATAATGAAAGAGAACAACGTTATTGGCCTACTCATCACATAACAAAGAGATTTTTTCCCTGCTGTTAAAAAGAGTGGGTTTAACTGACTTTTTGTGAAGAATATAATGTCCTACATATAACTGGCAATAACAGCAGATTAGGGAAAGGACTAATTTAGGAAAGAATGCCTAACAGTCAGATCTACCAGGCACAGAATATTCTCCTAAGGGAAGGGATGAAAGAAACCCTGTTCACATCTTTTCAATTATTGCAGAGGAAAGCATGGAACGATCAAAGCTGGAGAGAATGTGGAATATTTCTGTGAAAGATTCCAACAACATAACTCTACAAGTCTTTTTCCATTCTACTGCTCAGTGCTTGAAGATTCAGGGTATAGGCCTTCTATGTATAGATGACATGGAGATAGGATTGAGGACAGAAAGGGGGACTTGAGGAGAGAAAGGGGGACAAATGAAGGAAATGCAGGTCTAGGACAGCTCCATGGTTGCAGAAGAGAATTCTAAGACTGAGAAATGGGGCAGAGTTGACTATGCCCATATCCAAGCCACAGAGTTATACAACACAGCACTAGAAGCAACACACATTAAAGCAAAATAGCCAGAATAAAATGAGGCGTGGTCAAAGGAGCCATGGGGCAAGTTTGAGACCTGAGCTTTCTGAGTACCAAGGGGGAATAGAGAGGGGGATTTTTTGAGCATAGCCTTCTGCATGCTAGAGCTAGAGTGGAACTGCCAAGTGTATCACAGCACTAGAGACAGGAGAACTGGCAGATTCCTAATTACCTAGCTAGAAAACTGGCACGTTCAAGCATCCTAAAGCCAGGGAGGTTTCTTAAGGAACACAAGAGGAATGACAAATACCAGAAGTTACGCCAAAAAGTCCTTTGGAAGTTCACAGAAGCGCTGCTGATCTCCAAACAGCCAGCACTTCAATAACTCTCTACAAGAGCAGCAATAGACCTGTCTGACCAACACTTTTAGTCTGAGGAGAGTCAAGTGTTACTGGTCATCGATGTTCATCATATGCTCTGCCCTCAAATGGATATTGACTGTAGAATTCTGTTTAAAGCACGGCCATGACAACGTGGGAGCAGGGGAGTGTGTAGCAGCAGCTGTGGAGAGAAGCAAAGGCACCTGCAGAGCACATGGCAAAGCTGTGTGCTTAGACACAGCAGCAGATGTAGCAGCACAGAAGGTGATAAACCAGCTCATCCCTCACTAAGCTGGAATGCAGTCATGCTCCTTACATCTTGCAATACCTTTAGCAATAAAGAATGACACAAGTTAGTGCACCAACGAGCAGAACTCAGTCATTGGGGGCTATTAGCTTTTGTTGGCAGTCAGGTGAAAATAAAGCGGGGGCTCAAAACGAGCACAAAATGATGATACTGCTACTCAGACACTAAGATGTCCAGCCCATTTTCCTTCAGTTTAACATATTTTTCTCAGTGAAGTATTTGTCTGAGACAACTTACTCGTTTTACAGACTTTGCATAAGTATAATTTAGTTTAACCAGCTGGATTATTTGTCTTTATTTTGTGTGGTAAAACTGTTCTACTGTTCCAAACCTCAGCTGCCTTAGAAAGCTGTGCATCAGATTTGCATTTCTCTGGGATCGGTCACAGAAGCCATTCCACGCAGCTGCTGTAATAAACCAGCTAGCATTCTGCTTTCAATATTATGCAATCTTCATTAAATTAATGCTTGCAGTTAGTGTGACCAATGACTGCCAACAAAAAATGCAATCATTAGTTTGGCAAGATTGTTTCTTTTGCAGGTATGTCCCTTTTTTTTTTTACCAGACTGAATGAACCTACTTTCCACTATAAAAGTTTGGGATGATTTGAAATAATTAATAAAAAACCAGAATTATAATAAGTCAGAGAGATACTGTGCTTCTGGACTTGTCCTTATATTTATCTTTTCTTTCATGCTAATTTTTCTGCAATGCCTGATAAGCAAGATGTATTAACTGTTGGTATGTGAATGAGAGATTGCTTTCAAAATCCTACATACTCCTGTGCAGAGAGGTTTAACAGCACTTGCAGATTTGCTCATTAGTATAAATTTGCATTTTGTTACACATTACCTAGCTCCCTTCTCTTCAGTCAGCAGCTTTCAGTTTAAGTCAGTCTTTCCTGAAGCAAATCTTTGTTTTGTTGCCTGCACAACTCAAACTTTTTTTAACTCCTGTTTTGGATTAATTTTACTTATCCAATGATCAACATTTTTATTATAAATAAGATAATCAATAAGGTACTTTTATTATTGAAATAGTGATAAATTTCATTTTAGGTGCTAAAAATTTAGACTCATAGAATCCTAGAGTGGTTTATAGGGTGGAAGGGACCTTAAAAACCTTCTGGTTCCAGACTCCTGCCATGGGCAGGGACCCCTTCTACTATCCCAGATTCCTCCAAGCCCCGTCCAACCTGGCCTTGAACACTTCCAGGGATGGGGCAGCCACAGCTTCTCTGGGCACCCTGTGCCAGGGCCTCCCCACCCTCACAGGGAAGAATTCCTTCCTAATATCTGATCTAACCCTGTGCTCTGTCAGTTAGAGCCATTACCCTTCATTCTAACTTCTACTGGCTTTCAATCCTGAGTCTGTGAAAAAGTGCACAAGAAGGCACAGGAAGGGCCTTTGGATGAGAAAATACCGAGCAATTACTACAGAGTGTCTGTTACAATTATAAGATCTGTGTGGTCAAATTCCAGCATGGTCTCACAACAAAAGGAAGGGCTTTTAAAACATCTCCTGTCACACAGAAATCAGAGCCTAAAACGCAAATTATTAGGAACAAGTATTCTAAAAAGCCTTCTAGGTTAAACCCTACCTCCATTAGATCCAAAGGCAAAACTCCCATTTATAAGAGCAGATATGTAGCTCTAGACAGTTGGAGGTGACAACCTGGGAAAGCTTAAGCCCTTCAAAATGGGCTTAAAAAACCCCATTAAATATTCATGTATATTTTGTAATAATCATACAAGCCCATAATAAAGGGTTATTGATGTTTGTGTAAGGCTTCAAAATCCTTGGAGGGCATCTGCTCTAAGAAGTCAGAGACAAAGTGAGTTTTTCCCTCAGAATAAACAAGAGGAACCTCAAAGGAAATAAAAATACTTTTCTCTTACCTGTCAAGTACTTTCAGCTCTCTGGTTCAGAGCCCTTCTGATGCAGGCACTGCTTGCAAAGGTAATCTGAGGAAGGCAAAAAGTGACCAAATCCTCTCCTCTTCCCACTCCAGCTGCAAACCAGCAGCAGTCCCTGCAGTGAATTTAAGAACCCACGGACCAGATGAAAGGAACCAATAGAGGCCTCGGGGCGTTTCCCTCTTACAAACCACCTCAAGGAACACACTGGGTTTGGGAATGATTCCCCTGCTCCGGATTCCTCTTGCCCATCAGCAGGAAGAACCATTTCCCATTTGTTTTATGCTCTGCTACTAGTCAAAAGCCAGAAAGCCTCTCCAGCTCTGTACATCTGTCTGCAAGCATCACAGGACTGTTACTGAGACTCCTGTACTAACAAGCACATTTGTTGTATTAATGATGAGAAATTCAGGTGGAGTACCTCAGAAAATAAAAAAAAATTAAAAATATTTTAAACTCAGCAGCAGTTAAACACTACATTTATTCAGCACAATACTTTCAAAAATCCCTCAAGATCTACCTACACACTTATTTAACCAGGTGCACTATTGAGCCCAGTTTTTAGCTGACAAGCCCTCAGATTCTGAACAGTGCCTTTGATTTACTGCAACCAGAAGCTGTGCTGAGGGAGCTGAAGATGGCAGCAGCCTGAGGGCTATCAACATGCACCATTAATCCTTGCCAGTCTCAGCTGGGGAAGTGCCAATCACACAGGTGATGCTGTTGAGCAAGTGAGGGAGTCAGCCCCGGCTGAAGAAATAGCTCTCCCCATTCTCACCAGTTCCTCCCACATCTGGACCATCTAATAAATACAAAAGGAGAAGTGATACAAAATATTGTAAAAAAGAGTGCATGCTGTAACATCCAAATCCCCTTTGATCACATCTATTTTATCTGCTCTGCTGATATTTTACCAATTAACTTTACCATCTGGAAAGCTGGAAAAATAGCAAGTTATAGACAATTATATCAGAGGGCAAAGCTTGAAATGCTCCCCTTGCAAGCAGCAGAAAGCTACTTCCAAGCCAGCCATGGCATCAGCACAGCTCATCACCAGGAAACATGGTCACAAACAGCCCAAGTTTTGAACGGGATGCTCACAGAGGGTTGCAGCCCACAGGCTGTGCATGCTGAGCCCTTTCTGCTGCTGCAGTTTCCCCTCCACAGACAGACCCTCACACAAGTTTAAGAGCAGACTTTTGGCTTCTCAGGGTATGAAGGGAACAAAGGGAGATAGGAAACGAGGGCAGTAACCAGCATCTCACCTCTCTGTGGCTCATAAGACCCATATAAAGCAAGGAGAAGTGAAAACAGCTCTGTATTTGTAGGTTATTGCTGTGTGAACAAGTATTGGTGGATTCAGCTGGGCATATCTGCAGGACAGACACCTTCAGGGTAGTTAACACCTGGGCTGACAGAAACCGAACAGTCTGTGAAGAATTAACAACTCCATCAGCACCAAAAATGGCCTCTTTCCATTGACTACCATCAGCCCCGGTGGGTAAGTTCCTAGGAAAGCTGCTGACTGTAGCATGGATAATAAAATTTTATTAGCCTGCCAACCTGGCCACTTCTTCCAGATGATTACATACTTCTGGACCAGTATAATATACCAAACATCTAAGTAAAACAACTAGCACACAGACAACAAGCAGCTTGACAAACTGAGAGAGCCAGCTTCTTTTGAATGACTTTTTGAATGTAGCTAATGAGCTGATACAAACAGAAAACTTAATCAAAACTATGAATTCAACATCAAAACCTTGATGCATGTTCTCCCTGAAAACAGGCCATAGACATATTTTAAACTCTTCCTAGGTGAAGTCTCAGTCAGTGGAACAGGACGGTTTCCCTCACTGAACAAGAACAATGGAAGAAGAATTTCCCATTTGTTCTTGTCTGTTTGGGATTATGATTATTCAATGTTGTCTACAAAGTGCTGTAGCTTACCCAAAGGTCTGGATATTAGCAAAAGTTTCTTCCCCCAGAGGCTGGTGGGGCACTGGGATATGCTCCCTAGGGAAGTGGTCACAGCACCAAGTCTGCCAGAGTTTGGACAACACTCTCAGGCACATGGTGGAAGTCTTGGAGTTGTCCTGTGCAGGGCCAGGAGTTGAACTCAATGATCTTTATGGGTCCCTTGCAATTCAGAATATTCTATGATTCAAAATTCACAAGAAGAAGAAAACCCTGCAAACCACTGGTATAAATACAGGAACAGTCCTGGGCGATAAAGAAGCAAAAAAAAACCCTAAGAAGCAGAACTAGCCCAGCCTTTAGTAGAGCTGCTGTCCCGCAGCAGGACAAGTGCTCAGGACGTGCTATTCCAGACAGGGACCCCACAACGGCGTGGCGATGCCTCTGCGTCAATTTTCCTGCTGGGACAACTTTCCTTGACATTTTTACAGCCGTTCCTCTTCAACCTGGGATACCTTTGCTGCACCCACGGCCGGCCCCTGATGTTTCTGTGGCAGGTTCAGCCTCCTCTAATGAGGGGTGGTGCCAGCGAGCCCTGACATCACCTCTGAGATAGACACAGCACAGCCCTGAAACGCGATCGAGGTTCTTATATTTCCAGCCGCAGAGTGTTGAAAATACCGAGCGCATTGGGAATCCAGCGGGAGGGAGGCGGAGCGGCCTGAGGGCGGCCTGAGGGCGGGCACCCGACGTGACTGGGCGCACGCGCCCCGCAGCGACAAGATGGCGGCGGCCGCGCTGTGCTGGGCGCTGAGGGCGGCTCGGCAGGTCAGACCGACTCCCTCCCCTCCGTTCCTCCTACCCTGCTTCCCCGCGTCTCTTCGGAGCCCTGTCCGCCCGGCCGGGGCGCCGGGGAGCGGGCAGGGGAGATGCGGGCAGTGTTTGATCGCTGCGGGCTCGGCTCCGGCCCCGCGGCGCGGGAACGTCGGGGTCCGGTGTAATGTGGCGTTCGGTGTAGCTTGGGGCTCTCTGTGTCTCCGCTGTCGTTAAATTCCTGGATCACACTTTACACTTCTTCCACCTCATCGCTGTCTACATCTTCCTCACGAGGGGCAGCACCGATCTCTGCTCTCTGTGACGAGTAACAGGACCCGAGGGAACGGCTGGAGCTGTGTCAGGGGAGGGTTAGGCTGGATATCAGCAAAAGGTTCTTCCCCCAGAGGGTGGTCGGGCACTGCCCAGGCTCCCCAGGGAATGGACACGGCCCCGAGGCTGCCAGAGCTCCAAGAGTGTTTGGGCTGCACTCTCAGGCACAGAGTGGGATTGTGGGGGCCGTGTTGGGGCCAGGCATTGAACTCGATGATACTTGGGGGTCCCTTCCAACTCAGGATATTCCATGCTTTATGGAAATAACAATTCTTACTTGACCAGGGCAAACTATGTGCAACACGCAGGTATCACAAGTTTCATTTTTTTAATCAGGTTCTTCCCTCGCCCTGCCCAAGGCAGGTGCGGAGCTACTACGTGGACTGGAGGATGCTGCGGGATGTGAAGAGAAGGAAGATGGCATATGAGCATGCGGATGAGAGGCTGCGGATCAACGCCATCCGGAAGAACTCCATCCTTCCCAGGGAGCTGCAGGTACCGGCAGCCACTCTACGGCTGGGCCTGGCCAGGGCATGAGCCCACACTTGGCTCTTGCTGCTGTGGCGTGCTCAGGGCCACGGCAGTCACTTTATAGATCCAAACAGCTGTCCCAGGTCACAGGCACAGAATCATGTCATATTCGTAGTGACCTCAGCCTTTTGGGGGTGTTTACAACAACAGCATATTCACCTGACTGGAAGTTGTGCACATTGGGCTGTGGGGTTTTTTGAAACCAGTGCTTCTTGTGCAAGCAGTGTATGTAACACTAAGTACACTGGGGTAAATACGCTGCCCCTAACATACATTCACAAACCTATTTTCTTTACTTCTGATAATACAGAGTAAAAATTAAACTCTAGATGGCTTTTTCTTATTTAAAAATCTGAAAGCCTGATCTAGCCAAAAGCACCAATCTGTTTAATTAGAAATATTTCATTTTAGTTCTTGCCTGAGCTACAAGCATGTGAAACCTGCATGAGATCTGGGTGTTAAAACTGTTCTTAAAAATTCACTGCCCTGCTTTCAGCCTGCCTTACTAAGCACCAAAAACATTTGCAAGTATCAGATTATTCCTGTATGTATTTGATCTGGCCATGATACTTAAACATCCTGGGAAAGAAAGTGTATGAATTTGCTTTTATAGATTGACTTCACTGTTCTCTGGGCAAGTCTCAGTGGTGCTGGATGTCCTTATGAGGCAAACCCAAGAAATAGAGAAAAAAGCCCCAAAAGAAAATCCTGTAACACCTTGCAAAGTAGACTCTATGACACCCCTTTTACTGAGATCAAAGCATACTACCTTGGAAGCAGTTAAGAAACAACATATATTTAAATTCAGTTCACCTGAAAGGACTAGCCTACTCTGCAACGAGAAGAAGGCCAAGTGGGTTTTTGACTAACTATTCCTGGCTTGAGGTTCTTCAGTCTGTAATAAGGTTAAATTTTGGCTCTTTTAGAGGGCTAGCCCACCTTGCAACAAGGACAGAGACAAGTTGGTTTGACTGGTTGTAATTAGTGGCTTGAGATTGTTCTGTCTGTGTAATATGATTAATTTGGGGGTCTCTAAGTAGATCAGTTTACATTCACTGTTGGAATGCCCAGAAAGAAAGGGCTGAGTGAGGTAGATGAGTGAAAGTTCCCAATAGCAAAGTTTATTCATGAGGCGGTGGAGAAGCTTGTGATGGTACCTACTCTATGTCTGGATTTTGAGGTCTGGCAGTAAGGCCCCCCTAAATCCTGGGGAATACAGATAAACTCTTGTGCTGTGGTCTTCTGTTGTAGGAAGTGGCTGATAAAGAGATCGCTGCCCTGCCCCGGGACAGCTGCCCTGTGCGGATCCGGAACAGGTGTGTCCTGACATCCCGCCCTCGAGGGGTTAAGCGGCGTTGGAGGCTCAGCAGAATTGTTTTCCGCCACTTTGCCGACCATGCTCAGATGTCCGGTGTACAGAGAGCCATGTGGTAATAATCACCACATGGATGTGCATTCAGGCAGAAGAAACAAACCAGGCTCATTTGTGTGTGTAATTAAAGCAAGACTGTCCTGCCTCGGAGTCCAGCACCAATGTCAGACTAATAAGGGAAGGGTGAGAAGTTGTGCTGATTCACCAAACTCACTGGATTACAGCTGATATCAGCTGACAAGCAACAGCACAACTGCACTGAACTAGTCTGTGTGAGAGGCAGTTTGATTGTGAGAAAAAACTCACTACGTGATGGTTGCAGAACAAAGCTGACGTTTGTGGCATGGGCAACATTAGAAATAAAGACATACAGCACAAGGCTTGTTTAAGCATTTTTTTTTTGCCACCATACAGTAAGTTCATCACGGTAATCTGGGTAAAAGCATAAATAAAACTGCACAACAGGGCAAAGTGGTATTCTGCTATTAACAAGGGCAAGCACAGAGTGGGAATAGAACATGGCCTCAAGTTTAGATACTCTTGCTATGCAAACTAAATATATATTAACAAGCAAAGTGGCTAAAGGACCTGTTACAAACTACACTGTGCTGGTATTTCTCCTGTTTGTAGTGCAGCGCTCGGTTCAATGCTTCAAGAACAAGGTAGCAAGGAAGCCACCATCCAGGCCCTAACAGGAGAGTAATGGCTTCCTTAATTCATAGGTAACAACAAATCCTTCCTTGGGAGACACATGAGAAGGAGGCAGGAAGGACACAATTAACAAAAGGCTTGCTGCTGAGGTCATGTTTGCCCTGTACTCTTCTTCAAAGCAGTGCAGTAAAGGAGGTGGCAGTGGCTGCCCTGTCCCCCTCCCCAGCAGTGGGGCTGGGAGGTGGCAGTAAAAAAGGCCAAATACCACTAGCAGCAAACTGACAGCAACTCATCACACCCAGCTGAGTCATATTTTGGTGTATAAGCCATCTTAGTATACTTCTTACTCTCTTACCTTAAAACCCTTTCTAAGTCGATGGAGAAAGTGGAGCTTATCCCTTGTTTCCTACTTTACACTGCTTAGAGCCAGGGCAAGCTCCCTGTCCAGCATCACAGCTCACTGCTCCTGCTTATGACTGCAGACTGCATCCTGACTGGTGCCATCTCAAAGACATCCCAAGATGCTCACAGCTGGCACAAGCCCTTTGACTTCCAAAATTCATAGTAACACATTAGACAGTATTCGTTTCTGAGAGTAATCATTAAATTTGAATACCACTAAAACCATAGTGTTTCTGCTTAACTATCAAGTGCTTAGGATGTGGTTCTGCTTTCTTCAGCAGTTCTCCCTTTGTGACATGCTTTACAGTTCAGCACTTTCCCATAAATCAAAAGGCTACACCCTGTGAAGTGAGCATGACCCTAGCCCCAGCAGCCACACAGGTACAGCTGCCACTGGCAACAGAGGCCTTGACCCATCCTAGTTTAAGATTCCTTTACTTTTGCATTCTGTTCTCAGTCTCACAGCACTCCCCACTCATCTGAGATGCTTTTTCAAGGAGGGGTAAGGATATATACCCTAAGCTTCACTCCTCAGGAAAGGCTGAACCATTTGACTGATGGAAATGCTTTATAAGCTATTTTATTTAAATATTTTCTCCAACCTGAAATGGAAAATGACTGTCTTTGCTTGGAAGAAGGTTATGTAAATGATGATCTTGGCAGCACAGCGTGTCTCACATGGAAGATCAGTTTTAAGGCGGCCCTTAGAGTACTTTCAGATATCCATTGGTATGTCCCCTTTGTACTGCTTTTCTCTGCTTTCAACCCAGGCCTTATTGATGGTGCGCTTCATCTCATCGTCCCCTTCCGCGTACATCTTTTTTAAAATGTTCATAAGCCCTTCACTGGGGTCTGCGGTGTCATAGGCAGCCTTCCTGCAAGACAGATAAACGAGAAGGTCAGGTATGTCCAACAGAATTAAATGCTACTTTTTTTTTGAAACATCCTGGTAACAGGACTTGTGCTTTGGCAAAGTCTTTAGATCACGGCAGTCTCAGTCAGCTTCCAAATAGGAAGAATCCTAAGAAGCACCCTTAAACCAAGTGCAAATTGAGTAGTATACCTAGAGATGTCCTATGGGGTGGGACAGTATTTTGATGGGAAGCATTTTGCAGTAAACATGACCCTGGGAGCACTGCCCAAAATTATTTGTAGGAAGCAGAAGTCTGAAATATAACAGACACAGAAAGTGCCAGTATCCGCCCTGTGTTATGTGACAAGTGAATAAAAATGGAGAAATGACCACATCAAGCTCTTTGGAGAGACCACATTCACAACCCAAAAGGCTTTTTTTCTGCTTCCCATTTTTCAGATGATCTCCAGAGGTTAACTAACTTCTTAACACATTGCATTTCAAAGCAGTTTTCTCAGGTGATCAACAGTGCCACCTGCAGTCAGCACCCGCGGAGGACATGGCCCGTGTGACCCGACTACACATAATGCCCTCTCTGGCAAAAGTCCTCTCTATCCCATTTTCCAAAATCCTGTAGGTAGTTCCTAGTGCAGTCTAGCTCAAAAACACAGCAGATGAAAACAGATCAGCAGAGGGAGCAACTTCCTCACGCTCAGGGCTAAACCATCAGCTGCACAGACCCTGGCTGGGACCAGCATTTCTGGAGTCATTCATTTGACAAACAGAAAATCTTCAGGAATTCTCTGCACAAGATACAGGTTTAACCAAGTGACTCCAGCAAACTGCATTAATGGTCAAGTCACTTCCTCTTAAATCTCCTGTGATGCCATTTGAGTGGAGAAGGTTGTTTTGCCCTAAATTCAGGTACAGTTTTAGCAAATCACCCTAAAAACATACACAAAATGAATTGTTGTTGGCAGGGATAACATTCTCAATAGTGTTTTCATGCTTCAAGGTGGCTGTACATGTAAAATAACATGAAATCATTATACGATATATTTTTTTATATATATTTTAGAAAGTCTCTTGTCCCCACGTGTTTCCTGCTGTCATTTACCACCCTCGTAGCTGTGTACGTCTAAGCTGCCTGCTGCTTCCAAGCACCTGAGTGTTACAAACTGGCTTGAGATTTTGGATAATCATCAAAGTAAACAAAGACCTGTTTTGCCAAAAGCATGCTGGGATTTTTGTGCAGGCACTTTACACACAGGTGACAATGATTATTTTGACCAGCAGAGCTGTAGGGGATATATCCACGTCTTTCTTTATAATACACACTTTATCTAAAAACAGTCACCTCACTAATGCAGTTTTTGCAATGAATGCAGCCATCAAAATGCAAATGAATCTTTAATGGGTTGATTCCCTTTGGAATTCTCACTGCAGGTCTTCCCTATCATATGTCCTATGATGCAACCTTCATCATTAGCAATAAAACAGTGGAGGAGTGGCAGCTACTCAAACTATATTTCTTCCATTTGTGGTCCTAGAAGTACCAAAACAAATCCCAACCTAACAATCCTCAAATATCTCTGGGCCTGTCCTCCAGACCAACAATCCTCAGAATAACTGAACAGTTGCTACAGATCTCTCCCAAAAGTCCTAAAACAACACAGAGAACAAGAAATGGAAAACAAGATGGAAGGTTGAAAAGACACTTACTCTTTCTCTTTGCTTTCTTTTTCCACTTGAGTGAGACAATCCCATTTTTCCTCCCGCTTCTTCTTACACATCACAAGGATCATGTCTGTCTTTATCTGTATGGTGAACAGCAAGGCAGGAATTTAGAATGATTCATAAAGGGATGCCAGTCAAAATAAATAAGGTTAGCTTATAACATAAACCTTTTCCAAACTCACAAATTCCTTAAACATTTCTCTCAGCTATCCATTATTATGTAGCATACTAAAATTATAGCATGAACTCAGCCTCCGGGTACAAAGTATTAACTTCACTGTGGTCAATTTATTTCTGTGGTAAATGTAATGCTAGTACAGACCTACAGCACCAATGCGGAAGAACATGAAGTGTTGCAGGAACACCGTTCAGTGATTTAAAGGATGCTCAAGTACCCAGGACTGCCTGGTAAAGAGTGACTATATTTACTAGACTTTTCCAAGCATAACAAGTTCAGGCAGAGGCTCCTCCAATTTATTTCTCCAAGGATAAGAAGCTAGTTTTAGGGGATTGCTTAATCTCGCAACATGTCTGCAAGTTACAAAGCCTGTTTACTTGCAACCCTGACCTAAATTTTACAAAGAGCTCCTGCTTGCCACAGCAGACAAGGGTCTACTGCAGCTTTAGCTTGGCTTAACAAGTACATGACCACTGTTTGCCTTCACACCGTCAGAGCATCACTCTCGTTTATTTCAGCTGGTTTAATTTCACTCTGTATTCATTTTAGGCCAATATCCAACTGAACCAGTAGTTCTTCACATCTGATGTCACTAAGTCCAACACAGAACTCACAGGAGGTATGTGACAAATCTCTAAGCCTGGAAAGGTGCCACAAGTAGCAGAGTATTGATATCGCCAGTCAGCAGCAGTAAAATGTTACCAGTTGTCCTGGTTTTGGCTGGGATAGAGTTAATTTTTCCCTCAGAAAATGAACCCTCTGCCAGGGTTAAACCACCCCACCTGTGTTCAGTTCTGGAGCAACACACCCTTAGTAAGGCAGAGCAGGTTCCAGACTTTGCTTTGGGAATTAAGCCTATTTAAGCTTCCCAAGATTTCAGTCTGCTGACAAATCTCTTAAAATCGCAAAGAATTTCTCCGAGGTATATAAAAGCACAAAGATGCAAATGAATGCTTGGTGGTATTTTCTGCTTAATTATTTCTGAAATCCTGTTGGTGAGCTATTAAAAAAAGTGCACAATATCCAGACACGATCTCTCGAAATAGGATTCCAGAGACTAATTCCACAGTTATGACAATCACAGATTAGTAAGACTCATGTTCGCAGAGACTCAGCAGCAGAAGGCAGGGACTGAACATTAGAACTGAGTCTCCTGAAGTAGTCAGGCAATGAACATGATACTTCGTGAGGGCCCTAAATTACCTCCAACAGACAAGATGCACTGACCTTTCTAGAGCTGCCTTCCACAGAGATGGGCTTCAGGAGGTTGTTGAAGGTCATGGTGTAGTTCTTCCCATTCAGGTTCTTCACTAGCAGATCAAATGACCTGGACCCAGGAAGTGAAGGGAGGAAAGGCACAAACATTCCAGTTGTTATATTGTGAAAACCCTTTAGCAGGCATACTTCTTAGGAAAGCAGGTGTACTTCTTGGGAAAGTACAAGAACTACTACTCTGGTGGTACCACAAGGCTGACAGGCTTGAATTACTTTATTCCCAGGGCTCTCAAAATGTTCAGTTCAATTCTGACAGAGAAATTAAAAGGACCAATCCAGACTTCACAACAAATCAAGATCTTTAGGATCCTTTCTACCTCAATGATCCCCTATAACCTTGGAAGAGCAAATTTCCTTAATGTACACCTCAGTTCTATCACCACAAATACCCAGGGCTAACACTATGTGCCCTGTCAAGCATAGTGAGGTGCACTTGTAAAATGAAAACACCCTGATACCCTGAAGTGCTACTAAAAGCTAACACAGCTTTAGTTTAAAAAAAGAAAAAAGAGAGCGGAGAAAAAAGGCTCATCCAACACTCCTGCATTTCAGTGTTCTTGGTGTGGTACAAGATGAACTCACCTCTCTGTGAAATTCACCTGCACATTCTCAGCTGGAAGCTTCTGGACACCATTTAAAGAGATGTAAATCTTAACAAACTTATCTGACTGATCCCAACCTAGAAGTGAATAAAAGAGATTAAGTTCTACCTTTCCTCCATAAGCTTCATGCACTCCAACTTCCCCCACAAAGCCCCCTAGAATGACGAGGATCTTAGCCTTACTGAAACAATTTTCAGAGAGATAAAGGGAAAACATGAATTATTCAGGAATAACTTGAGAGCAAAAGGAGGTCGCCCCCATGTAGCCCTGTTCCCTAATCCCTGCAAATTCTGAGAAAACCCACGTATCAGCTGAGGTCAAAAGAGAGCAACCCTGGCTGTGCTGGGGAAGTCAGAGCCAGCTGTTTGCTCCTGCTGCAGTTTCCTTGACCCACTTCTTCCCCTACTCCCTGCATCTTGAGCAATTCCCTCTCCTCTCACCTACATGGCAAGCAGAGAAGCCAAAGCTTACTCTTTCATTCCTGCTAAACACTAAGCGATGGAAAAATACCAGTTGGTACAGCAAGGACACTTAATGTATCCCACCAAACACTATCACACAAACATTTTCAATACACCCTGGGGCTCAGATGGCAAGGTAAGCATGCAGTAGCTTTTAAACTAGGGTCTCCAGTGTGGAATAAACACTTAAGGCTTCACTATGATGCTAAGTGGCAACTCTAACTCCCAGTAATGCCACCCTGCCATCT
The DNA here is from genome assembly GCA_013398115.1 of Falcunculus frontatus. Taxonomy (NCBI): domain Eukaryota; kingdom Metazoa; phylum Chordata; class Aves; order Passeriformes; genus Falcunculus; species Falcunculus frontatus. The sequence goes on from VZRV01000622.1 coordinate 551,237, forward strand.
CTTCGGAGAGATTCTGGAGCTCTAGAAAAATAATCCTACCATAATTGTTTATTTTCACTGTGTACCCTCCCAGCGATGACTTTTCTTCCTCTGCCACATCTTTTGGCTTCGGCGGAGGCTGATTCTTGATTTCCAGCTCCAGCTTGTGTTTCTCTGCCAAAAGGACATCACGCACCCGCTTCCTAGTGGCGTTCGTGAGCAGTTCTTTAACCTCTTCCAAATCTTTCTGCAACTGGTTCAAAAACAGAGGATCACACATATACATCAGATACATTCTTTGTGCTCAGGGCTCACAGCTTTTTATGACAAATCAAAGTGTTCCAGATGCTGGAGTTTCAGCTTTATCACGTCAGTAGTTTAGTTTCCCACTACAACCAGTTAAGCACGGAATTATCCCTTCCTCACCCCCTGGCCACTCCTGTAGACATATACAGCCATAGAATCTGAATTCACAGAATGGGTCGGGCTGGAAGGGTGCAACCCCTCTGCTCAACCAGGACCATCTCAGAGCACAAGGCTGGAAAAGACCTCCAAGATTATCAATTCAGACAAAGTTTAAGCTTTCAGTGTTTAAGTCCTCCTTAGTTAAAAACCAACAGAAACCAAGAGAAGCTGGGCGGATGGCACAGCTCCCTCAACACGCACCGCCGCAGGTGGAGACCCCCACAGTCCTCAGCGAACGCGGGGACTGACGGCTCCCCGCCTCCCAGCCGGGGCCACACCGCTGCCCCTCGCACAGGGCCCCGCCAGTGCCCGGGGGGCAACGCCGGGAATCGCCTCACCTCCTCCCGCGCCACGGCCATGGCGGCTCCCCGTGGAACCTCTGGAACCTTCCGGCCGCAGGAAGTGACGCTCCCCCACCGCTTCCCGCCGACTCCGCCCCTGACGAGGCGGGACCAGGAGCTTTCCACCCCCCGGGCTCTGAGGGATGGGCGGGATCGGAGGCTTTTCCTGCCCCCCTGAGCTCTGAGGGACGGGCGGGCTCAGGACCTTTCCCGCCTCCCGGGCTCTGAGGGACGGGAGGGCCGCTCAGTGTGAGGCGCTCAGAGGACGGCTGAGGCGGGGCCGGGTTGGGTTTTACTTTGGCGATCAGAATTTTCCCCTTCGTTTTATGGAAGATGTCCCTGAGCTGTTGGCTGTCAAGGTCCTCGAATAATTTTGCAAAATAAAGCGTTGTTTTCCTTCGTCAGGCAAAGAATGTCAGGCTTTTGTGGTGGAGATAATAGTGATCAAAGGGGAAGAAATCTGTGTTCCCGGCCTTTAAAGGAAGATGGGGTTATAAACTGAGTGCCCTGTTCTGTGTTTGCTCCTCATTTTCATGGTTATTAAGGTTGGAAAAGACCTCCAAGATCAACTCCAGCAAGGTTTAAACTTTCAAGCTCTAAGATTTCATCAACTGAAAAATAATCAAATCCAGTAGAAGTTGGGTGGATGGCACAGTGGCCTCAACACACACCACCGCAGAGGGAGATCCCTGCAACTAATGCATGATAAGCTTTCTACAACAAACCCAAAGTGTAAGTTAGGAAATTGTTCCTGACCTGTAATGTCACAATGTGTACTCTGGGAGTGACTTTGTGAGTAAAAGACTTAGTTATCAAACCATTTAAAAGGAAAATGTAGCTTTTATTTAGAGAACATTTGGCTATATGCATGTAAAAATATGATGGTGTAATGCTACCAAAATTATCCTTTAAGCCTTTTCCTCATCAGAAGAAAAATATGACTGTTGACACTGTTACTAAATCAGCGCAGTGAGCACCGACAAAAAAAGTTTCTACAGCCCTACTGGAAATTAAAATTTCCCTGAAAGAAAACGATAAAGCAATGGCATTCTTTCTCTCAGCAGGAATGTAGAGGAGGCAGCGTTTGCCTCCAGATGTCCTTTATAAACAGTGTGACCCAAGGCAGAACACAGCCCTTCAGCGTTGAAAAAGTCAATTTCTCTAAAAAAAGGTGCCAGTTATAACACCTGTTTTACCAAACTGAGAAATGTCAGCTCATTTGTTGATACATGGGCTTAGGGTCTGGGGTTTTTTCTCTTCTAAAGCGAACGAACATCCAGGAATTATCTGTTAAGAGATCTGTAGAGATACGGAGGGAAGAAGAAATTTGATGAAAATGAATTCAAAAAAGCCCTGAAACCAAGGATTTATGTTCAAGTTGGCATTCCCCAAAGTGGTTTTAACAGATGTTGTACTGAGGTATTTATTATAACTCTTTGCTGGAGTGCTTCAGGATCTGCAGTGGAGAAAAGATCTCCAAAAGTAACTGTGGTTATTCTCAATTTTCATAGGACTAAGCGTAAGGCCAACCATCTTCAAGAATACCATTTGGAGACAGGATAGTTGATTTTATCCAGGAAATACTATATGGTCAGCTGGAATTTACTTTTATGGCATGTTTTTTTTAAATTGGTTAAGGGCAGTTGCTTGTTCAGGAATTATTTCCGTATAATTTTTTTCTGTGTAGCGAAAACTGAGACAAGGAAAATTTTTTTTGAAGCTTAACTACTAATCTTTGAGTTTCTGCACACTCAGTTATGGTCCTGTATTAGCAAGTGCTCTTATTTTTACAATTTAAATTGGTATTGCTTTCTAATTTAAGTCCTGTCTGCAGGAGAAAATGCTTTCATTAACACAGAAATGCATTTGAATTGAGCCTGTAATTTGCTTTTTTTCCTTGAGGTTTTTTTTTTTTAAGTGTTTATTTAGTTTCCTTAAACCAGGAGTATTTCTGTACTCACGGCACTTCCCTTTGACTGGCAGCTTCCATGTGGAAGAGTTGTCACTCTTGTCATGTAAAAACAAGCTCCACATAGCCCTCCTTTGCATAAAGCTGCAACAGCATCTGAATGCTCCCTCCTCTCCTGACAAACGCTTTGGATAGTGATGTGGGGGTAAATCAAGACAAAATGTTATGGCTGGTAAATTTAATCTTCAGCTTTTTTCCCTCTTTGCCTTATCTTCCCCTGAAGTGCTGTGTGCTTTTGCAGTTATCTGGGAACAACAGCTGTTCATCTCACTTAATAGAAAAGAAAGTCCTAGAGCAGTTGCTCACATGGAAAAATGGTTTTATAAAGCATTTGGATGCTTTTGGCTGCGGTACATTCTGCTCTGTCCTGTTCTTGCTCAGCCCTGCCTCTCTCTTGGTAGTCACTTGCCAGTTTCTTGCTGTTTCCTTCTGCTCCCCATGTCCCTTCCTGCAGGCCTGCTGCCTCAAGGCTTGTGTACTCCAGGGAAGCATGAAGTCCTTAACAGCAGCTATTGTCCCATTGCTGCGTATCACCAACCTTTAGGAAAAGCATTCTCTGTGCTGGAAACCTCAGGCTGGCAGTGGAGCAGAGGAGCAGGGTGAGCCATTAGCTCTGTGGCACAGCTCTCTGTGAACAGGGACATGATCCGAAGGAAAGGGCTGGAATTAGCACGCACTCACTTTGGACAGCTAACCTGCCAAGTCACTGTGCCCTGGTGCAGTAGAGCTGCTGGTGAGAACTGCGTCATAAAACCTGACACAGCAGCTGCTTCTTCCTGCAAACAGATTTAAGCTGCTTCTTAAGTAAATGACCTAGGAAAATAAGCATCTTATTCCCAAGTTGTTTTCCATTTCCATTTATTTTACAAGGCATCGTTCACACAATGATAACAAGGTACTGATCTGAACAATTCTGTAACAATTAAAAAAGTAAACATTTGTTGTGACCATGTACATTGAATTGCACTTTTAATAACAAGCATTACACTTATATTTTCATGTCGTACTTTATATAATACATGGATGCGTTACCCAAGTACTGGCAGTACTGAATGGTTCTCAGTTAGAAGTCTGACCTCTCTGTGATGCTCTTTTCTTCCTAACTCTAGGATTTGTGAACTTGGGACATACCCAGATCACAAAGGCAACCCCAAATGTGGGAAACTTCATTGTCATGGAGTCAGAGATTTGAAGCTGCTCTGTTTTCGGTGTGTTGGAGTGAATCCACCTTAATGGCAGACACAGAGGGAGATGGATTATGCTTCATTAGAAACTTTTCTGCATTCATGTGTCATCTTTTCCCAGTTCAAAGAAGCCAGAGAATCTTCCATGGGAAAGCGTGAGTTCCCAAGGCTCAAGGGAGCTCCTGGCACAGCTTTTGAGGGTGGTATAGCAGAACTGCAAACCTAGGGATTACTGAAAGACAGGAATTGAGATCTGAAGAAAAATCTGGGAACATCTGCTGTGGTTTGCATTGGTAGTACCATCCATGTAGTATATAAAATACAAAAGTAAGAGAAACAGTAAGGAAATTAGTACAGCCCAGGATTCCGGTGGTATCAAATCACACATGAAATTTTTGATACCAAATCCTTTTGATGTATTTATCCCCTTGTCGTTCCGTTTCTTATATATTATTCTATATGTAAGATATAGTTCTCCAAAGATACATATATATTCCTTTACAGGTTAAATAAAAGCAAGTCCCACTGAATAAGAAAATAAAAAGTAACATCCTAATTCTCTACCCATTTTTTGTTTTTCAGGTAAAAATAGCATGAAATACATTCAGTAGCAAAGCAGGTGGGACCCAGGAGAAATGGAGAGCCCTGTATTCCTGGAGGATTGACCTATATGTGTTAAGTCACAATCCTGAAATAAATTGTGTAGGCTTCTGACCTGGGAAAGATAAGGTCTTGATCAATGCTGAGCATTATTTATCCAGCTGCAAATTCCTTGCATTTCCCAAAAGCCATCTGTGGATTAGCTCAGTTCTAAAGGCTGCTGTGACGTACCCTAAAACCGGAGAGATCCAAACTTGAGTTGAGCATTTCATCATGTCTCCCTTTAGTGTTATTACTTGGAAGGAGGTAATGGGACAGTTCCCAGTAGGATATTAGCACAATAGACTGACAAATAATTTAGTTTTATTTAACCTTTGTGTTTGCACAAGCAGGGTCCAGCAGGGCCAGGGAGTGCTTGTCAGCCACAGCAGTCCCTCAGCCTTGAGGGCAACATCTCCGCCCTCTCTTCACAATCAGTCAGACATGACACTACGGTTTTCTCTCTAGCAGCTGGAAGAATACCAGCACTGTAAGGTAAGAGTGCTTCTGGTTTCAAAGCCAAGGGTGTTGAGGCTTAGGAGATGATGCAGAAGTTGCCAATTATCCCTGAGTCTAACTGTAAATGAAAATCCTCTGAGTAAATGAAAATCACCTGATTATAGTTCTCCCACACATACAAGTAGTTTCATGGATTTCACTGCAGCTACTTAGTAGAAAGAAGGGAACAGCCCTGCCTTGATTCTGTGGAGAAAGCGTGGCATGTGACTTCCAAATTTTGATACTTCGGCGCCAGTAAATGCAGATTTTTATTTACTCCTAAACTACCACATTCAGTCAATGCGCAGCATCATGCCCTGAAGTCAATGGGATACTTCATGCTTTGTGAAGGGGCTGAACTCTTGCAGTTCTTGACTTTTTATCTCCATCTCCCCTTGTAAACGGCTGTTTTTATTTCAAATTGTTCTTAACACAGTGGCAGGGATGATCCTTTATCTTAAAAGAAATGTCAAGGGCCAACCAAGAGAAGTCATCTAAACTCTCTAACAAAGAAAAAAATACTGCTTACCTGTGTAAGCACTTCAACTTAGTTGTAGCAATGTAACTCAGCTGTACCAAATTAAATCCTCCTTAATGGACAGGACAAGGGTGGGTTTGCCCACTAGCAGTATGGACCTACCTTTCCTGAGACTGGTTCTACCAAACACTAATGCAGATGGACCTCAGGGATTTTGCAGTTCCTTGGCTTCTCTACCCATGGTATTTTCTATTTTTTTCTTTTTATTTCTCTCCACGTACATTTAGAAATTTAAACTAAGTGGAGTAAGTCCTATTACTTTAGAATATTAAGTTTGGTTCACAAAGATAATACAAGACTAGTTCACAAATGTACCATGTAACTAAATCAGCCTTGCTTCATTTAGCCTGTAAAGTGTTACAGTCAAAGGAAAACCAACTTTTTAAAGTGAAAAGAAGGACTTTTTTTTTTGCCCCCCCATACTGGGCATTTCAGGAACTGATTAGAATCCAACAAGATAAAAAGTTGTAGTAAAAATATTCTTCGGAGGTGTGTTCCTAATCAAAGTAAAGACTTTATTTCAGAATGGTGCATTCTCAATAAAATTTAAAAATAGGTTTTAGTTCTACGTATATATTTATAAAATTCAAATTAATTTTAATAAAAGTTTGATGTGAACACACAGTTTACTACAGACTCAGGGAAAAAAGGTTGATCACTCCAGACTTGGAGCTATCTTAGCTCTTCCAGTGCCACATGGAACCAAGTTTCAGTGAGACTTTGATGATATTTTCTGCTGAAAAGCTGAACAATAAGCCAGCTATCCCTGACAAATCCACCAAGGATATGTGTGTAGGTAGTTCTGTCACACAGAGATCTCTTTTCTTGCATGAAACTGAATTTCCCAATCGCATCTATAGTCAGCAGACAGAATTTTAGCTTGCCTGGTTTAATCGTGGTGTCCTGCTCCTTTCCTTCATTCTGAATATTCATCAAGATAATGCCATAAAGCTATTTTCTTACTCTTGCAGTAATGCTGAGAAGATGCAGTTTCCACCTAAATATTACCCTTCCAAATGCCACTGTGACAAATGCTACCTTGGATCTACAGCTGGAAGGTGGAAATCATTTACTGCCTTTAGGGTCATTGCTTTCTGAAACTTCCTTTTGGTGAGGTAAGCCAGCTTCCATCCTTACAAGGGTTTGAAATCATCACAGCTAGCAGGTAGCAAATGTGGTTTTGTTCCTGAAACTCAACTTCCAAAGTCAGAAAGCAGCTACACTGAGAAAAGGGATGTTGTGTCAAAGCTCATTCTGTGAAACGTGGTGACCTTATATACCAGTTCCTTTTTGATGAACTTGGAAAGTCCCACTCCCATGATCAGCTTGCACTCATTGGACCCTTTGAGGTGATTTAACTCATTCACTTGACGTAAGATTAACCATAGGGGGGTAAATCCACCCACATCTTTTTCTGTTGTTGTTTTTCTTTATCTCTAGTACATACTTTAACAAAGACAAGGGACAGGACTGTACAATGGGGAGTTGGAAGGGTGAGCAGCAGTGAGCTCTTAACTCATCTGCTCAGGGAATCACAGCTTAACACGTTTCATTAATCATTCTTACTGAATTTTTCCAATCACGGTTTTAAATCCACTTGTAAGTATGATTTAAGATAAATGAAGTGAGAAATTCAGACACTTGTCAAACAACCAGTTTCCCTCATGGGCACAGTACTTTCAAATGCAACAATCAGATATTCACCAGGTATCCTTAAATGTCACTTCAGATTTATTATGAATTCAGATTCACATTCTGAATGTGAAGCGGAACTGGTAAGTGAATGACTAACACTGGGTTTAGTCACTCAAGAGAATGGAAACATTTATGCAAATATTATGAGCAAGAAAGTGACAAGGGAAAAAGACCTTTGATAACAGTTGCAAAAGAAATACCTTCCGTTCCCCCCCCTTTTTTCCTCACTGTATTAGTAATTCCAGATAATCACTGTTCTTGAAGCTACATTTGAAAATGTTTTAATCTTTACACTTAAGAAGTTTATTAACCCCTTATTCTTAGAAGAGAGAATTGTGTCAGGATGGTGATTATATTTTGATCTCTACTTCTAACAGCTGACTACCTTTCAGAATCTTTCCTTTGGCACTGGTAATATAAAATCTGTACTACCCTGTTGAAAATAATTCACAATTATGCTTGACAACAAAGCACAAAATGGGTATTATTAAATTTTATTGTACAAAACCGACAATGTATGGCATTCCTTAGAATTAAAAAAAAAAGATCAAAACAGAACTAGTGTCCCTGGAAGAATCTTGTAAATGAAACAATTAATACACAACATTTAGTCCAGCAATGACATTTACCTGCAAGACCATCTTTAGACATGACAGGTATAATTAAAAAAATATTCCATCAGTTCGAGCAATAGTTTAATTTTCCATGAAATAAGTATTTCTATGAATACTTTATGTTTAGTCAAAACAAATGCTTTTGAACTTTCTTACCTTAAGAGATATAAAACAACCAGATAGGTTTGGGAATCACCAGAGAAGTCTACTCCCACAGGAAAGTCTAGGGCTTCTGTTCCACTTGAAAAGGCTTGTTTTTATAAAAATAAGTAATACCGACAAAGTGTTTCCTAACCAAACACTTCTAGCAAACAGACCTTCTTTCTGTGATATTTTATTCATCAGTGCAGCACAAGCCTTTTGGGTATTTTATTTGATACCTCATTTCTGTGTCAAATTTGGAATCTGAATATAGACCCAGGGCAAGGTTTTCATTACTTTTATTCATAAAACCTACCCTTTATTGCACAGGATTTACAAAAGGTCACAACCATGCAAGGTCTCCACTCTGCTTCTCAGCAAAAACATCGAATAAGTGTCAAAACAGTTCTCCCTTTATCCCAGTGGAAGGAATTATTCCTTGGAATTCTTAGTATAAACATGAATTTAAAAAAGGGAACTAGGTAACTTTATGTTAAATTCCAGTTGAGCTGTAAATAGCCTTTAAACAACAGTGTTACAAAAACTGCACTACTTGCATTTCTGAAGAAAAACCAATCCAAACTAAGGAGTTATGAGGGAAGCTCATAGCAGTTGTGCCAGGAGAGCACAAGCCTATCTTTGCTATGGCCTAAGCTTTACAAAAAGTGCTTCTCTGCAGGATACAGCTGCTGCAATAAACTTCTGAGATGGTCCCAGAGCGTAAGTTATCCTAGGTGTCTTACACTGTGCTTTCTAGGGAGAGATTATGCTGCAGTACTGTACATTTTCCATTCTCTCTCTTCCTCCAGAAGAAGAAAAACCTTCTATGCAAGACAAAAATGATTTCAAATTAGATGTGTATTAAAGACCTAGTTTTGAAGTATTTATTTAACATCTAGTCATATAAAATAAAGTGTAAAAGTATGAAGGTATCAGAACGTGGCTTTCAGCAAGGCAGTATGGGAAGTAGGAATTCAACATAAACCAGGAATTTTTTTCCCCCCTTTGAAAAGGGTCACATCAGAAAATGAATGAAAAACACTGAAGAATTTCACTTCAAGCCTGCACTCCTGCCTCACTGTCCTTTGCCCAGGAGGAGAGACCACTGGAAGAATCCTCCAAGGTTTCAGCTGTTGTTGTTCTTTGTGCTCTTGTGCCGGGTGTGGCTGGAACTATGTGCTGCCCTCTCTGGGAGGCAGGGGCGGCTGGGGCTGCGGTGGTGCCTGTGTGCCTGTGGCCGTTTTGATAGAGTTCAGGGTTTTGCTAAACCAAGAGTTTTTGGCAGCTTGGATTTCATTCATAAGGGCTCCTCTCTGGTGCTCCAGCTCCTAAGAAAGCAGAATAGTCAGAATTGATCAAAACCTAATTAATTACAAAGAAGCATCTTCACATTCAGTCCCTGCAGTCCGGCACTTCCCTTGGAATCTCCCAGGCACTGGGGAGAGAAGACATTCAAACTGCTGAAACAGCGCAAGATATTTAGACACACAAATAAAAACATCTTTTTAAGACAGAAATTTTTTCTGGAAGTTCAGATATACAGGCATGCAGGTATGTGCTCCCTTTTGAAACAATTTTTTGTATGATTCAGAATAATTCTGGACTGAGCATGAGGTTAAGGTGACTGCCCTGCTGTACTTGGATTCCACGTACCTGAATTTTGCACTTGGCTTCCACAAGCTGCAGTTTGGTCTGTGCAAGTTCCAGCTCCATCTCTCTCAGCTGCTTCTTCAGTGCATCCTTCTCATCATCTGTTTCAATGCCTTTGTTGTCCATGCTTACAGCAGGCACCTTCAGTGCCCCCTCTTTGCTGAAAATCTCACTGCAATGTTTGCAGGCCATCACTTTACCCTGAAATACCCAAAAAGCTCATTCTTAATCCATGTTACAGGAGTTGCTGTACTTCCTGGAGAGCCATTTTTTTGTCAGACTGCCTCAATCTCAAACCATTGAGTACTGCAGTTTTTATAATTGGCATGAAAAGAATTTCACGAACAATGTCATTCATGAACAATTTCCAGGGTATGTTAAGCAGTATAAAAATTCCTAAAATCTACTTAGCATGCTCTAATCACAGAAACTTTGCTCCTATATTAGAATCTTCTTGCTACCAAAGCTTTGTAATATTTATGTCAGCACAACTCAGAAGAGTAAATTAAATCTGAGTAGATGAAACAGCTGGCCTGGCTTGCACAAACTAAAACAGGATATTGAGCTATTTTTAGCAGAATAGAGGAACATCAATCCTAGCATTGTTTTATGTTATTAACAATAACATTAAAAAGTCACTAAAATACAACAAATCCAGTTCAGCTTGAGTACTAAAGAAATATATAGAAGCTACAGCAGAGGGTAAACAACTCTGCCTACTCAGAATTATTATTATTATTACCTGATCAGGAAATGTTTATCTCTTATGTAGGTGCTCCTGGTAAGGGGATTAGACAAGGGAGAGGAACCACTGTGGATATTATAGGGACGGACACAGCTGTGCCATTTGGTTTAATTACTTAAACCAATTCTGCTTAAATTACAGAAACCCACATACAAACCTTGTCCAATCTGGCCAATTCCAACACCTCCACTGTGCACACTTGAGAAACAACATACTTTGTCTTCTAGAGAGTCTTTTTTTTTTTTTCAGCTAATCAAAACATCCAAGTAAATACTGTTTTTCCTGCATTTTTTACCAGAAGTATATATTTTAACAGCAAAAAGAAAAGCCAAGTACTACATGCACTTCAGTTTGAGAGTTCCACATTGTGTGATACAAGATAAAGAACCATGAAAGGAAATAAACCCTCTTCTTGTTTACATCTGCTGAAAAATGCATCTGGGGCTATTGATGTTACTTTAAGCTTCAGTTCACGTTTTGTTCTGTATCCCTGGCATTCAGCAACACTTGTGTTAGAAATATCCCATTTGTAGAGACATTGTTCTCACCTTCACAACTTCCAGTTCATCTTTACTGGCCGCCTGTTGTTTTTCCAGCCTGGTACTCAGCTGGGAACAAATCTGGAGCAGAGAAAGCAGTCTCTTAGCTCAAGTTTACTATATTCAAATAGAATCTGTGCTTTTTAACAATGGGTTTTGCTAGAACCAACATTTCTTAAATTCTGCCTCACTCAGGTATATGCATTCCCCCTTGACAACTCCACTGCTGCTGATAATGATACAAACCCAGCAGTATTCAATACAGAACCTGAGCACAGAGACAGGGACATTTTATGGATGAGTTGGTTTATGATGTTTAAACTGCATTATGTCATGGAGCACAGAAACATTCACCCTACAGTACTAAAATTAGCTGAAAGACAGGTTATTCCTGATTGCCTAATTAGGAGACTACTGGGAAAGCCACAAGAAGGTTTATGACAAATTACAACATTGCTCTCTGAAAGCCTGAAAGGTGGAGCTTATTTGAAGGATGAGAGCTGCAATGCTGAAAATTCAGCTCTTGTAACAGGCTGAAAGAAGAAATATGAGAGAGCGTCCCTGGAACAGTACCTGTTTATACTCTGCAATAATGGCTGTGGTTTTCTTGATCTCAGATTCTGCCTTCTCCAGCTGCTTCCTGAAGACTTCCTTCAGCTAGGAATTGAAGGAGAGAAGTTACACAGTACACTGACAGAACTTCTCAAAATGCGTCATCAGATTGTTCTCTTCGTGTCTTGCTGTGTTTACAACAGCTCTACAGCTGCTTCTTATGAAATTCCAGTTCTCAGACAAGTGTCTGATTTACTCAGTTTACAAATACCTATTATATCAGTGATAACCAAAAAGTCTATACCGTGACGCTTAATCCCTGCTTAGAGAATTCTCCTGTAACTTAATTCCCGTTCTCTGTGTTAAATGGTGGTACATCATGGTCCACAGAACACAAAACAAAAAGCATTACTATTAAGTGGGGTTTACTGATTTAGTTTTTGTTTTTCTGCACACTCTCACAGCAGGTTTGGCTGCGCTGTTTGTTTGGAGATGGAACAAGAAGAATCTCTCAACACTATCACTCTCATCTCCATAACAGGAGAAAAAAATCTGTTTGGGTCTATGGCACTGAGTGAAAACACAGCTAACTCATCTCTCCTTCAGAACCACTCCACTTGGAGAGTCCTTGCAGCAGGAAGAAAGCCTCACTGCCTTACTTAGGGCAAACAGAGAACTCCATTTTAGAGAGACACAAAGAATTAACATTTATTGTTGCAGTCACTGTTGCCCAATAGCAAAAATAAAAATCAGGATATCACTTTAGAAACGTACATGTAAGATATACAGGATTACAGAACTAAGACTGGATATTTTGCAGCTGAGTATGAAGCCAGGTCTAGTCAGCAAAACTGTCCCAACCCTCACCCCTGTTCTTCTGCTGTTGGTTCTAGCTTCAGGCAGGAACATTATTTAAGCAATCCAGCAGCTGAATTCAGAATGGGCTCTTACAAGGCAGGAACTCCTCCAGCTCCTTCATTTAGATATTTAAGAGGTCTGATCACGTCTCCTTAGCTGAGATTGCTCACCACCAGCGACAACAATCGCTACAATACTTGGAAGAGGATAAGTTATGAAGAACTAAACATTCAAAGCTCAAGTAAAGAAAAATACTGAAAACTGTACTTTGGAAAAAAAATTACCCTGGCACTATAAACTTTTAATTGAAATTGCATTTTGAGGACAAAATCCTTTTCACAATTGCAACACATCCACACTTTTCTGCATATCATTTTGCTTGCATTTCCTAACTACATGGGAAAAGCTGGAGAATGCCTTACCTGAGCAGTTTCCTCTTCCTGCTTCCTTTTCTCTTCCTCAGTCTCCACTAGCTTCTGTTTGGTCAGGAGAAGTTCCTTGTTCAAAACATCTGCTTTGTCTTCAGCCTAGAATCAGAGACACTTGTGTAAATCAGATGTTATCTGTGCCAGTACAAACACACTGGGATACACAGCTCAGAAATACACCAGATTCAGGTTTTAGCAGTGCCTTTTCCTGCCCTCTAATAGATCACCTAACTTTGTGATGTGAAATTCCCTTTTCAGTTAGCTGTTTGCTAAATTATTTCACCGTGTTTCAACAGCTGTGCAGAAGGACCCTTTGGCCAATTGTCTACCTATGCCCAGATGGCACATAAGCACTGTGTCCTTGTACAAACAGTGACATATCGAATATTTTTGTTGGGACCAATATTAATCTAAGTGAGGGCAGCAGGATTTAGCTCCCGTGTAACTTCAAATAACTCATCCCATTTTTTAATCTGTGAGCAGGGAAAACATAACTGTAAAATACTTAGGTGTCTGCATTGTAACCTACAAAGTGTCCAGGCAAAGACAAGTGTAAGAGACAAACAGGACCACCAGATAAAATGGTTTATCAGTGCACATAAGTATTACGTGAAGAAACCTGGTAATTGAGAATATAATTTCCTCCTTTCTCAGAAGGACCAAGCTTGTGGTGACACATACTGGGAATGCTTTGTTTTTGTGAGCACTGTCCTCCCCGATCATCAGGACAGAAAAGCATTTCTCAAGTGTTTGGATATATTCTGGAGGCCTACCCAGCTGGGAAACACACGTGGCCTCTCACCACCCTTCCTGTTCAGTAACGAGGTCCAGGACAGGAAATTGTTGTGGCCAATTAACACTGAGTTTGCTGAAATTACAAGAGGGAAAAGGGCACTGGAAACAAGTAACCATACAGAACTTGTCTCTGAGCTGAAATTCGGTTCTCTACCACTGTGGTGGTATCAGCTTATCTTTCTGCCCCAGTAGTAATGAGGACATTAGTGGTGTTTGTGGGCAGCAGAACTAGCTCCACCATCTCCATGACTGAAGAGATGGACTAAGGATTTCTTCATTGCTTAGTGTGTTTAAGGCTGTGTGGGAGAAAGGAAAACAAGCAGTGCAAGAATGGAAAATTGATGAGATTAACATTTTAGAACAAAAGAACTTGGGGATTACAAGGATATTTCTGATGAAAGACCTGTTCAAGATACGCTCTGAAGGAACTACAACTTTTTCCTCCTTTCTTGTGTTCATTCCAGTTTCTCCAAGCAGCTGCAGTGGCACATGGTGTCCCCTGTCCTTGCAGATGAGGAGCGCAGTAGCAGAAAGCTTTTCTTTAAGTGCCTGGGAATGGAGGTGGGGTGTGGGAAAACTTCACGGAGCCACTCTTGTCTACAGAGAGACTGGGAAAGTGTAGGAGAGCAAGGAATGGGACTAGCCCAGGTATGTGCTTGGCAGCCTTGCCATGACACTTGAGAATAAACAAGCAGCTGGGCAGCTGCAGACTTAAAGCTGCTTCATGTACACCTGGAATTCACAGGCAAGACAGAGCCCCTCAGAAACTGATTTTGGCCTCCACATAGGACTGCCTGCTCCATGCACAGCACACCTCTGCCTGCCTGTGCTCACCCAGACAGCTCACCATTTTAGAATCCCATGGATCCAAATCAGCAGAGCCTAACTGTCCAGGATCTGCCTGAAGTGAAATATAACTTGCACAACCGTCATCAATGATGTTTACAGTTCTGAGGTTAGATAAAACAAGCCAAATAACTACGGGAAATCCAAGTGAGAGGCCCGTGCAGGAAAAGATTTTTCATTACAGAAGGCACTATAGCCCTCCCTGAGCAAGGGACTAATCACAAGGTGTGGTGGAGTTTGGCCCTCCTGTATTTAGCACCTTACAAAAAAAGCTGTCACAGCATTTATCAATATCACAAAAAGCACTTCAGAAAGAGGGTTGAATGTGTAGTTCTCTGAAAATCATTGCCTCTGAGGCAAAGGGCTCTGAATGCTGCTGCCCTCCACATTCCAGCCTCCAAAGGGAACACAAGCAGTTATCAGTGAACACCCAGGAGCCCTTCAAATTTTTGGTGCCATGCCACTTCATTATCTCTGAATTTTGTTGGCTGTACTAAAACTGCTGTGAAAAACAGATCCACACAGACATTTTGCAATGCAACTTCCCTTGAAACTAGTCTTTCAAGAACTATGTGATACCTTTTTCAAGGAAATGTTCATTCTCTGCCTAAAGGCTATGGCCTACATTTTCTAAACAACCCCCAACAGAGAAGATGCAGTCAGTCTTGGCCAGACACCACTGAATGCTGACAGTGGCATGTGGAAATCCAGCTGAGTGCAGCTAGGAGTGAGGTTCTCAGGAAAATAAAGGCAAAAATAATTACACTTTTAATGTGTTCTTGCTTTCACTTGAGGACAAAGCAAGGCTCCTAAAACTGCTGTTGCCAAGCCTGAGCTGGGACCCATCTCTGTTAACCTTACCTGGTCCAGGTCATTCCGTAAGGCAATTTTGCTTGTTACAAGCTCATGGGCAAGGTCATCATTCTCCTGCTCCAGCCTCATGCTTGCTTCTTGGAGCCTGCGGTTTTCCCTCTGTGGAAAGAAAGGAACAACCAGAAAGGAAGTTAATCCTTATAAAGAGCAGTGAGCAGGTGCACTGTGTGTGTAAAACACCGAGAAGGCAAGAGTGCACATTAAGACAGGACTGCTGCTCTGGGAAACAAGAGTGAATTAAGCCAGCAGTGCAAATGCAGCTATTCCACTTACATCCCTCTGGTTTGTGCTGTGTAAGGGACACACTGATCGTAGTGTTTCCCTGTCAAAAGTAAACACTGATCTCTTCACAAAAGCACTTGGTTTCTGCTTGCTCATCATCTAAAGAAATCAGGCAGATAAAATCCCACCCAGCGGCAGTGAACAGGGACCAATCAAGAGTTACTCATAATAATGTTTCCAATCAAAGTAGAAAGCTGTCCTGTTCCACTTTACAAAATTTTTTCTGCAGGGATCCATAAAAATAGTCCACTTTGTAGGTGATGCAGTGCCAACTTCCCATCTCCTGCGGGACCAGGAAAGAACAGCATTTAGCAGGGAACTCCCTACAGCTCATATATCCTGTATCGCCATTTGTGCACTTCTCTGTATCTCATGCCAGTGACACCAGTGTGTACTTTACAGGACACCTGCTGAGAAAAAGTGCCAGGTGGAGGGGGAGCTCATCCCTGAGCACAGGCCCAGGACTGGCTGGGGGCAGCGACAGGAACATAAAATGGAGAACTCGGGGGCTGCAGGCCCTTGCTTCACTGCCCTCCCTACCCACTCCAGGCAGAAATGACTCTGTGGAGCACTAACCCACAGAAGGTGCGTGAACAGGAGAACGAACAGCAATAATTTATGTCTTTTAGAAATCAGTTTCTGTACTGTTGTTCTAGAGTTGAGAAACAGAACCATATTCAAAAGATGCCTGTGAGTCAGTGGACTTCCAGGGGTCCAACATCAAATACAAGTCCACATTTTCAGAAGAACACAGCCAGGTGGGATAGATAATGGTCCCTTCCTCAAATGGCTTTTAAGAGAAAAAAAAAATGCGCTGGCTTTCTATCACTGTGTATCTTTCATACCAAAACTGAAGAAGGCTGCAAAGGGAGTCTCTGCACTATGGAAATTCAAGGAAAAAACACCACGTTCATATGGAAACTCATAGGTGGAACAATAAGCCTGTATGCTGAGACTTCAAAAAGGACTTATTCCCACCTGAAAGGTAACTTATGTTCTCCAAAACAAAACAGTAAAAGTCCAAATATGTCAGTAAGTCAATGATCTATAATAGTATATAGATTAGCACTTAAAATGTTTTCCAAGAGTTGTTCAGTGAATGCATTCCTACAAAATGTGATTTCTTGCATAAGTATGTTATTCACCTGTTTTCACTTCTTCCTACTCACCAGCTATGCTCAGGTATCTTTTCTTTCCAAACTCACAACTATGAAATTGCGATTTTCACTTCTGTTGCAAGCAGACTTTACATGTTTGTCTTAAACAAAACCAGGAGCTCTAAGAGGATGCAAAAAAAAGGTGGTTTCTGTGTGGGAACTTCCCCTGTGGCAGGAAGTGGAACGTCTCCAAATTTTCCCTCCTTAATGTGACCCTATTGTGTAACTAGAATAGGCACTGCCCTGTACAGGGAAGTTAGTTTGTTTCCCTTCCAAAAGATCATACTTTGAGTAATTTGTTTTGTATAGAAACTGTAAATAAAATGCTTTTGTCTTAACACAGTTAAAATAACCACTGCTAAAAGACACACAACTGTGGGGGTCTTTTGTATTTTAAATGCACTGTAGTCTGTTTGGAACAAGGAATTTTAAAAACTAAAGTAAAACTTTTCTGTAAACATAATATAAGCTTTAAAGTGTAAAACTAAATTGCAGTCAATAATAATAATAATACCAGTAATAATCTCTAACACATCTTTATTCCTGTATTCTGTTCAGACCATCTTAGAAATGTTGATTTTTATAGACACGGCTCCGCCGGTTGTCAGAAAGTGACCTGAGTTCACCTAAAACTTGAGACCTGAGTAGGACCAGGTGCTGCAGCACCAATACCTTTTCATAGGGATGTTGCTTAGAGGAAGAAAGCAGCAAGTTCTTACGAGTTTCACAAAATAACCGAGCTGGCTTTACCATTTTTGCTATGTCTTTGCCAAAAGCTTCAGTGTCTGCAAAGCAAGGCACACAGTGTGAGGCTGAGAGCTCCTGCTCTGCATTTGCAGAAGAGTGGGTAAGCAAGCTCCGTGCTTGGAAATGCGCTATCCTCCTCTTAAACTATAACTTACATGGCAGTGAGTTAAAGAGCTCTTACCTTGGGCATCCAGTCAATAGCTAAAAGATGGTTTTAGCTCGTTCACCGTACTCCTAATGTCCAGCTGAGAGGTTCTCACAGGGCCACCTTTACTCTTCCTCCACCCAGGGCAGTATGCCCAATTAGCTGGTTTGTCTGTTCCAGCTCCTCCCCCGAGGTCTAGCAGTGTAAAACTGCCTCCCTTCTCAGGAGGAAACTCTTAAGTCTGCCTAAGTCTAAGTAAAAACTAACAGGACACAGTGAAGACAGGAAGAGCAAACAGCACTTTTCATGTGTAGCAAACTATTTCCATAGACTGTGAAATATTTAGAGTTTTATGAAATATGCTTGCAATGACAAAGTTCAACAGATGGAGCTGGTCTGCCACAGCAGGACTCGCATCACAGGCAGCATTTTGTAACTGGCATCAGCCAACCAGTCAGACCTGCTCGTTGTCCCCAGTGTAAACAGACAGCTTCCTGCCTCCTCTACACAACACGAAATTTACTATGACAACCATTTCCTTCTCCTCCGCAGTGCTCAGTTTCTACAGTCAGTACAACAACAGATCCTTCTTTCCCAAATTCCTCCTCCTGGTTACAAAAGGTGGCTGGTGAACTCAGGTTAGCCTTTAAAAGGAGGATACTGCATTTCCAAAGAGGACAAACAACGCTGATACACACAAACACAAATAAACTTACCTCCTGTAAAGTCACAGACCAAACACTGCTTTCAATCATTGGTGTAAAGACAGTGAAAACAGGATATAAAGAAATTTCTAATACAAAAAAAAAAAGGTTGCTTATTCTTCATTGTGTTTTTTGTTGTGAGTTTTAGAGAGATATAGTCCTGCTTCCATCACACACTGGATGGAAAGAAGACGGCAGACTTGAAAGCAGTAGGCAAGGCTCAGTTCAGGAAGACTGAAAGGCCAAACTCCACCCTCTGCTCCCTTCTAAGCTGCACCAAGGAGCAATTCCTGAGGAGGTTAGTGGCCATGATGCATCCTCTCTGTGCTGTACTCAAGTGGGGCGTAATGAGTCACCAACCTCGTTAAGCAATTCCATTTCTGTTCTGCAACACCCTGTGCTGCATTTGGCTTGGGCAGAGTTAGTTTTCTTCACGGTGGTTAGTATGCTTTGAGTTTGTGCTGGAAAAGTTGTTGATAGGATAGAGACGGTTTGGTTATTGCTGAGCAGGGCTTGCACAGAGCCAAGGCCTTTTCTGCTTCTTGTACCTCCTCACCAGTGAGAGGGCTGGAGGTACACAATGAGCTGGGAGGAGACACAGCTGGGACAGCTGATCCCAACTGACCCCAGGGGATATTCCAGACCATACGGCATCATGCTGAGTATGTAAAGCAGGGAGAAGAAGAAAGAAGGGGGGACCTTTGGAGTGATGGCGTTTGTCTTCTCAAGTCACTGTTCTGAGTGATGGAGCCCTGCTCTTCTGGAGATGGCTGAACAGCTGCCTGCCCGTGGGAAGGGGTGGCTGAGTTGCCTGTTTTGCTTTGCTTGAGCACACAGCTTTTGCTTTCCCTACTGAACTGTCTCCATCTCAACCCATGAGTTCTGTCCCTATTACTCTGGTGATTTTCTCCCCCACCCACCTGTGGTGGAGTGAGCATGCAGATGCCTGAGTTACCGGCTGGGTTAAACCAAGGCATCCAAACTCGAGACCTCTGAGTGTGAACAGATCCTCAATGATGGAATGAAAATACTGATTAAAATTCACTTTCTGGATGTGAGCAAACTAAGGTCTTCATAAACCCAACAGAATGGGCTCTTGACACTGGAGGAGCTCCAAAGGAAAACCCTTTGAACCCCTGCCTAGAAACCCAAAAAGCTTTTACAGCAAGCAATCCAGGAAAGCCTCTCATGGTAAGCAACAGAGAGGCTCCTGGGGGAAGTTGTGTTTTCTGTTTGGTGACTCTGGAGAAGCATTCTCCAAAGTGCCCCAGCATACTTTTTAAAAAAACAACAGACAATGTCCTACAAAAAAAGTCATCATGATTTTCCTCACAATGATTAACATTCAGTTGCCATGACTGAATAAAAATGACCAGTATATTAATTTCTGCTTCCCCTTCAAACACAGAGAAGGCTATTACAGAGTATCCAAATCACACATTTATTCACGCAACTTCTCCCTTGCACAAAGAGGTCGACAGAGGAAAAGGTGGAACAGAACAGCAGCATCTGCTTGCAAAACTCCAGCCCTTCTTTGTATGACTACATCCTCTTTATTTTAAAGCAACTCCCGAGCTCAGTTCTGGAAATTTCTCATCAAGTCAACCCAAATCTTGTTACATGAGGTGTTCTCAAACACAGAAATAAAACTCCACAATAAAACTCCACAATATTTAGGAAGACATCTATCTGAACTATATTACTATTTTTTCTGCACATACAACTCACTTTTCTTCCTGGCTTCTATAGGCAATTTGTAATTTATTTTAACTAAAACTTATGAAATGCAGTGACAAACAGCAATTTAGAACATATTTCACTTTTGCACCTTTTAAAAATCTGACAAAAATGTGATCATTTGTTACAAACAATGGAAAAATAAAGTGAAAACATGTCCAGAAAAACTTGCACTTTTCCTAAATAATACTTGTAAACACAGAACAAAATAAACACCAAAAATAATGGCATTCTTTAATACTGTTCTTTTGGTAAGTGAAATCACAACATGTAAAACACATGCTGGGCAGGAACTCCTATGTGTTTACCACAGTTTACGGGAGCACATGAATTTAACCTGTCAGGCAAACACGACTGGTTACTGGGCCAGACACTGCAAAACCAGCCCATCTCCCTCTCTCAAGAGACCATCAAGGCATTTCCTCTGAAGGCTGTGTCACAGGGAGGTGTCTTACTCAGACATCCTTCATCACTGCAGCTCACAAGTGCCTGTGTCTCTGTGGGCCTGACAAATTTCTGCTGGTAACAAAAACTCTAAAAACTATAGCTAAAAACTATCAACCGATTGAAAGCTCTTTTCCTTCTTGACCCATATGAGGAACATTCCGCAGGGATCTCTACTCCAGTGATCCCACCCAAGAAATGTCCCCTTCCTAGGCAGCAAAAACCTCACTTGGTTTTGGGAAGAGAAACTGTAAAAATTACAACATGTTAGGGCTGTGGGGTACAGCCCCCAGAGCAGGAACTGACAGCAGTGCTGTGCTCGGAGGCAGGACTGGCTTTTGTCCTTTCCCAAGCCAAGCCTGGCTGGTGGAAGCCCTGCACATGTGAAATGAAATACATCTCTGACCACGCAGGCTGCAGAGTGCTCTCTTAAAGAACAAGCAAAAAGCAAGGCTGGCTCTCTGCATGCTGCCTGGGAGGATCCACACAACTGACATTTTCTTGCTGCCCTTTGGAAACACTCCTGAAATGTCAATTCCCCAACTTCACATATCAATAAAATCTAACAAGCAAGACAAGGAACAAAGAACACTTACAAGCATTTTTCCATGACACCCATCAGCTGAAGAATGTGTCCAAACTTTGAAGTTAATATGCAACTAACCTGTTCCAGGGACTCTAATCACAGCATCCTTAAGAGGATCAGACCCAATCCAGCTTAATAAAAAAATCCACAGTGAGTTTCAGAGGTACAAGCCAAAACACTGGGCTGTGAACTTGACTGTGACAGTGACTCACATCAACAGACGCCCAAGAGTCACTTTCCATATCCTCATTTGCAGCTTGGGATAATGTTCTTCACTGTCCATTGACCAGGATTAACTAGTTAATATGCTTCCATCGAGCTTCAAAGAACCCTTATTTGTTTTCTAAGCATTATTTTAATTCCACAGTACTGTAAGTGAACCACTAGAAAAATACTTAAAAGTTAATCAGCAGCAAGTCGTGGTTTTTTCTAAATAGGCCATACTTGCTATTGGCTGTCAGCAGCTACAGCGCTCTTAAGTCTCACAAACAATAAAATCCCCACCCTCGGACAGCAAAAAACCTACACTTAAAATATAATTTTCTCACGGATAAATGCTTTTTTTTAAAAAAAAGAGTCAGTTTGACTTTGTACCTGTAAGTCTACTTTGTCACATTTATGATTTAAGGCATACTCTCTCACCAGAGATTTCCATACTCTGGTTTTCTGAACGTGGTGCACTTATGTTCACAGACCATGTAAAGCCTGTTGCACTCTGTGTCATTACTCACCACTCCACACTCCTGGTAGACTCCGTAACAACGGCAATGTCACTTAACATACTAAGGCACAATGAAGAACAGCAGGAAACAGTACAAGGATATATAAGAAATGTCAGTTCCCAGCTATCCTGGGCAGTGGGCAGTAAAGTGCTTCAACTCTGGCAGCTTCACCTAGAGAAAACTGAATTGTTCAAAACAGAGCAAGGGGTAATTGGATCCTGAGCACTCAGAAAAGTCTGTGCCCAGAGGCAGAGCCTCCAGCACACAAAATCTATGGCAACAGAACGTAGCTGTGACAATGAAAGCAAATACATTGTAAAGATAAGCAAAGCTGACCCAAAATCGAAGAACTGTTCTTTTTTGGTGAACTATCAAGCTATCATATTAACAACTGAAGCTTGTTTTTCTGCTCCTTTAAAGAAGAATATCCATCACTATTAATTCTACTGCAGTAGTACCTCAGGACCCCAGGAGAGCTCTGGGTCCCACCGTAACAGGTATTATCTTAACAAAAAATTACTAACGCTTGGTATAAACAGGAATGAGTAATAAGGATTGTATCAGCCAAGGAAGAGTTCATCTTCCAAAGTCTCTGTGGATGCCAGTGCACACAGCTTGCACTAGAACAATGTGTATTTTCTCCTTTTTGTGTCTGTAGCTGAATCACCCTTTTTTTCTGCGGCTCATGAAGATCTCCCGTAAAAGTGCAACAGCAGGAGAGTTACCTACAAACATATAAACTGAAAGAAGAAAAATATTATATGTGGCTACTTGCAGATGTCTTATGAGTTACAAATTGTGATTGAAATATTCTTGGAAAAAAAGACTAAGTCCAAAAGTTTAAAGCGCTTATTCAAGAAAGGGGATGAGTTTCTCCTGGCACTTCACTTCCCTAAGGTCTGCACTGGCATATCCCAGTGAGGTGAGCATGGTACCCACACCTCTGCTTAACTGCTGGAGACAGGTCACTCCTCGTGGGAGTCTCCAGTGGAACAAGTCCCCATAGAGCATCTCCCTACCTTGTATCTGTCCATAGGATCTTCCTGCTGCAGCTGGCTCTCTCGCATTGTTTGGTACTCTCTCTCATATTTCTTCAGCTTTTTCGTTGGCACCTGTGGAATAGATTTGGGAAACATGCATTTAAAAATTAGAGGAACACTGGGAAAGCTGACTGAAAGCTCTCCCTACAAACAGGAGACTGAGGAAGCACTGGAAAGCTGCTGCTGAATAAAGTCTCTTCCCACTGTCCCCCCTTCCCTACTCATTAAGCCATGTCAAACACTTACCAATACAGCTCACATCGACAGAAATCTTTCTGTGCCCACTGCTGCTAATTATTCCAGCATTTAAAGGGAAACAAAAGTGAAGTAGAGACATTTTAATAAGACTATCAAGAAGAAAAAAAGCACAAACAAGTGGGAGAACAGGAAAGAGGAAAACACACTGATATATATGATTCACTGAAACAATGCTTTAGCAAGACAACTGTTAAAAGTGAGATGAGAACAAAGGAGTGTTCACACAAAAGGACTGGACAATTCCCTGGGGGAGATCCAAGTAATGGTTTTTATTGCTGAGAGAGTATCAATGTCTAAATTACAGCCTGTGACCAATGCCCTCATGAAGTCTGGCACCAGAGCCCTCCTAGGCACAGGTGGAGATGCTTCAGTGCAAGAGAACAGTGAGGTGGCTCAGAGAAATCACAAACAAATTTGGTAAATAGCCAGGCAGAAAGGGCAAAACCCAGGCTGCTTGATCTGGGAACACTTCCCCTTCAAACACTGCTCAGAAGGAACCTGTGCTCTTTTAAACAAAGCATGGGGATCCTCTGCTTTCCCTTCACCTTTCGGTTGGGCATGCAGTGCTCCCATCTCTCCCTGGAGACCTCCGACAGTGTTACTAAGGTCACCTGCTGGCAGCTGGAGAGATCCCTAATGCCATGTACCATGGTGAGTATAAACACAGGCTTTCCCTGGATCTGTCACGCAGATATTCCTACTGCCTATATTGATCATGTTTAGCTGCCTCCTGCTGTGAGGACATGCCACTGTCACCTTGCCTTAGGGCAAAAAACTACTGCCAGTGAGCAGAGATAGGAGTTTGTGTGTAGCTTTGGTGTTGTTTTCTCTTTACTGGTTTCCAGCCCAATATCTCTTTGCTCTGCAGTACCCGAAGGGACCAAGCAAGTGCTCAGTGTTGCTGCAGAGAGAGGTGCAAGCAGCAAACGTGAAACCCATGATCTGCAAAGCATTAATAAAGCAGCACCAATTCCCACAATTACTGATGGAATCTGAAATCAACCCCCTTAAACTAAACAAGGAGAAAAGGGTAAAGATAAAAACATGAAGTACATTGAGCAAACATACAAAAAAAATTCACTTTGATGACACTTGATAGGGCAAAACACCATGAAATGAAAATGACTCAGTCAGAGATGCTTTTATTCATGTCAACTGAACAATCCTCCCAACACAAACCCAGCCAGCTTTGCCTTGGCTGCAGCCTGAAACTGTTGACGCTACTTAACAGTCATAAGAATGAGAAATCATTTCACCATAGTGCTTTAAATGAAACAAACCCATCACACATCCGAAGCCTGATCCATCCCATCCTTTCACCGGGATTACTGGGCTTTCATTTAGATCAACCAGATCAAGGCTCCCCAGCTGGGGTGTTACAAGGACACCCTCCAAACACAGCTCTCAGGCTCTGCTGTGGAGTTTTGTGCTCCAATATGCAACCACCACGAAATAAAGATAACCATGATGGAGATTTTGGGGTGCAGCATGCCAAAAAGGCACAAGACAAGTGTAACTTAGATGACGACCTGTTCAACCAAAGATTTTCCTGATTCTTGATGCTTTTCATTGAAACCTTTGACGTGCATATAAGAACTAAGTTTCACTACACAGGGAGAGAGACAAGACTCCCATCCATGCAGCCACATGAGTGCTTCAGTAAGAATCACGCCATCTGAAGGAACAAGAGATGTAAGACAGATTTCGTGTGTGTGTAAATAGGGAGATAAGAGTGGAAAGCAAAGGTAAAAATTGCAGTCACAACCCTTTACCCCCCAACGCTGACGTGAGCAGTGCTGCTTGCCTTAGCCTAGCACTGGGTGCTGGGGGCTTCCTCCACTCACAACTGTCAACCATTTCTTAATGCCTGGTCATTCATTCCATCAATCGTTGTTATCGATGTGGTCTCTCCACTTGCTTGTATTTTTGTTCACAGCTGTGAGCAGGACCACGTGTGGGTCCTCTGGGGCCTCGTGAGGCATCGGCTCCCTCATTCATCACCACAGGAGCCATCCTTGCCCGTGGCCTGGGCTGAGGGACGGCCTGTGTGCCCGTCTCTCCACAAGCAAACAGCACAGCAACGCTTTCTTAGGAATAGAGACAGTAAATAATACCTGAAACAGGCATCAGATCATGCAAGCATCAGGCGTGACACAGAAAACAGCTTTCAGCTATTTGAAAGGTTTATAGTGACTGATGTACGTCAGTATCTATTTATGCTACAAACCTTGTCTTAACTGGGAAGCAGTACCTAAATAAAGTGCAAGTCTATCTTAAGGGGCTGGGAGGGAACTCCTACCAGAAACCAGTCCACTTATCTCATAAAATAGAAACTGGAGCAGGTATGCTGGAGAACTTTGGCAGGGACTACATTTCACTATTACTGTCTATTCAGCCACATTTCTCAAAGGAGTTTGATAATTTATTACAGCACTTTCTTCTTCTGAGTATACACTAATAAAAGGGAAAAAAAATTTAAAAGCCCATTTCCATATTTTCCAATTTAATTCCCTGAAACAGTTTGTGCATTCAACAAGGGATTTCTCAGTAAGCATTTTCATAAGTAAGTGCATAGTGCTAGCTATGCTTCAGTCTTCATGGACTGATCCTGAACAAAGTGCTCATAAATTTTCTGTAAAAGCTTCTGCAGTATTGATTCCTGTTTCCTTTCTTTAGCACCATGGGGTATATTGGTTTGAACTGATGGTTATCAAATTTAGGAGACTCTTACAGTATATAAACACTCCTCATAATAGTTTATCTCAATATCTTATCTCATTGAGTTGTTTTGTTTCATTTTATTGTCTTCAAGTATAAAATCATGTTACAAGTAGTTGTATGTAGGGAAAAACCCATGCAGAGCATCTTAATAAAACATCCACACAGAAGAACTGAACAAGCAAAACCCCTTCCTGAGAAAACCCAATGGCACCAAATGCTTGAAGGACTCACTGCAGCAGGGTGATACGTGGAAGGTGAGAAACAAAACCACTTTGGTGTTTTAGCTGCCCCCTGTTCAGACAGGGCTGGAAAGATTTGCTTCACTTCCTCGAGCAATCCTGGGCACGGACAGCGCACCGAGCATCGGCATCCGCTCAGCTTCAGAAGACCCTTCCCTCATTCTGTGATTCCTTTAGCTGTTTACAGGCACTTCAGCTGGACCTTGCTGGATTCATAAATCACACCCACGACTCCTTCCTCCCAAATGTTTTATTGCTCTAATGCAGCCCGAGCACTCAGAGGAGGCAGTTATCGCTGTGTTCATTTGACAACCAAGGAAATGGAAGCAGAGATGTGATTTCCTGAACATATTGCAGACAGCCAGAGGCTGATCCAGATAGTGAAATCCTATTACTCGATTTCTGATTTCCGGCACCACCACAATGCCGAACTGAGCAGGGGATGTCTTTCCCAGCTTCCCACTTCCCTTCTCTATCTAGCACTGCATAAACACTCCAAAAATACATTGTCCCACCACACTAACAATGTAGCTAGTATTCTCTAATCTCCTCACTCTTCACATTTTGTTCTCTCTAGTTCTTGCCTCAATGTAAAAGAAGAAAAAAAAAAAAAAGAAAAAAGCCAATGAAGAAAGTACGCATTGCTTTCCTTTCTCATTCTTTGAAGCAGGTGACATAACTTTCTGTTTTGTTGGCAATGGATTTGCTTAGTAATTTCAAGGTGAGGGTCCTGCACCCCTCCAAAGTCGAGCCTCCCCCGCCTGCTTTGAGTGAGCACCGACAGTGATCGCAGACACTGGGTGCAGCCCAGCCTCCCTTTGATCCATCCACCACACACCTCTCATGCTGTGGTCCCCAGCACAAGCCCAGACTCTTCCCACCGCTGCAAAGCAGGACCATTTCCAAGCAGAGGTGATGCCTGGGAGCCTGGCTCAGGAATGCTGGGACCAGCTCAGCCCCTGCTCACAGCCAGAAGTACCAGGTGCAAAAGGCTCTCACAAAGCCACACTGCAAGTGCCCCCCTTAACGAGGTGGGACTTACGCTTGTGTGTACTTAATTTTCTTCACCTTATGATTTAAAACAACATAAAAAGAAATTTCACAACGAGGCTTGGTTCTGTGAGTGTCACATGAAGCCTGTGAGCTTTTAACAGAACCTCAGCAGATTAGCATCATCTTAGTTCACTCTCAAAGTTGTACCAATTTTTTCCAGTTAATACTTTATATTTTAAATACAACTGCATCAGGTTCAAGGAAGGAAGCAGATCTATTTTAAAGAAATACAGCTCTACTGAAGTATTTTATTAAACCAAATGAAGGCTTCAATGTAAAAAAATTAGATGAAAAAACTGACTCAGTGCTACTCGTCTGTGCAGTCATTACCATGGCCAGCTGTATCATCCCTTCCTTAAAATGTGGTTGGCCAAAAACAATGAAGAAGTATCCTGCCACATCTGTCTAGGAATAAGGCTCAGAAGTAGATAAGCCATTTGTTTTTCTCCTGGGGGGAGGCAGTAATGCAAAAGAAAGAACAAACCCCACAGTACCACGCTGACACAACAGGTTTGTCTCCTGGATTAGACTTTAAAGGGAGTGAATGGGATATTGTACTTAGCTATTATGCAGTATAATCTGAACAACTGTATCTCCAATGAGATCTCAGCCACGAGCATGAAATCTGAAAGGGAAAAATTGTAATTTCTCACAAAACTCTATTTGGGATGGGTATTCTGCACAGAAGAAAATCCGCAGCATCCATTTGTAAAAATTAATGTAGGATTGACATCAGCTGTCTAAAGGAAATTCCAGGCTGGAGCACAGCTTGAAGAATTCCCATCTCTCCTTTTGACACCATGCAGGGAAGGGCTCACTGGCAACAGGCTGTTTCACCACAAGTTTGAAAGCCAGTGGAAGAGCCCTCCTCCAGTGTTTTCACTACACTACAGTAGCCCATTCAGGCCCCACACATCCTGCATTCAACCCCACACCGTAAAGCTCACTCAGCACCATCTGATCCCTGGTTCTGGGACACAATAAAAGCCCCAACTGTCAGATGCTGTTTTACCATCTAAGCTGGAAGGAAGGAGCTGTTCCCTGAAATTCCTTGGAAACATACGTCCTGCTGAATGCATGCCTGAGCATCTGCTGCAGAACAGCATCTCGCCACCTCGTGTTTGGAAACAGAACTGAGAGAAATGCTCTTTTTACATCAGCAAAGCAGCTCCACCCCAGCACACCTGAGTAGCCCCTCCATGCAGGGGGAGATTTTTCTTCTTGCTGCAAGTCACCTCCTTGTGAGCTCTGTATGTTTAAGAATTCCTGAAGAGAGTCTTCAGGATAATAGAAAGCCAACCTGAAAGCCAGCTGAAGGCAAAGGAAACCAGCATTGCTGTGAATTTTGTTTCACTTCTCCGCATTAGTCCCGTATCAAAATGTCTCAATTGCAACTGGCACATTCAAAGGAATTTATAGAAACAAGAGAAAGGCAGGTTGCAAAATTTACAGAGCACCTGCACAATTTACTGTGATTCAAACCAGCAGCAGCAGAGTCAGTGACGCTGGATCATTTCCAACACCAGATCCTTTTGTCAGATTTTAATCTCTATGATGTATTTCCGTTCATGGAAACCCACTGAACTAGGTACAGCCCATTATTCTTCTGCAGCCCTGCTGTTTAAAGGTCTGCTTAGTCAGGGTCAGTTAGCAAAACATTTAACTAAGAGTAAGCTGAGACAGAGGGATGCTCAATAAGCCCCATTGTACAGCGATCCTGCAGCAACACAGGAAAAGAGAACGGAATTTGGATTCCCTGAACTGTAACTCTATACTTTTACACTGACCACAGTGCTTGTGTTTGAGAGGCTGC
This sequence comes from Falcunculus frontatus, assembly GCA_013398115.1. NCBI lineage: Eukaryota > Metazoa > Chordata > Aves > Passeriformes > Falcunculus > Falcunculus frontatus. Next base: position 580,234 of record VZRV01000622.1, read on the forward strand.
AGGGGAACCTGCATCTAAGGAAAAGAGTCAAGGAAAGGATGTTCTGCCTGTGGCAGATGCTTTTCAGAATCCCAAAATGTCTTTTCGCATTCAAAAATTCATTTTCACTTTGACATATGGAAGGTTTATTACCCACTTCAATTCTCTTTGCTTTACTAAAGAAGAGACACCCTGAGTGGCTGAAAAGCAGTGCTTGGAAATGGCTGATTATTTTCTGCACTTGCAGCTGACGTCTCGCAGCTCTCCCAGACACAAGTGCTTCCTTCTGTACAGACAGCGGCTGCAGCAGTGAGACACACACCGGGAAAGGAACAGCCAGATCCACTGCCAGCCAGCACCCGGTTTGCGTTTCAATGGCTCTGGTCAACAGGAATACTGTGGCGAAGGACACCAATATCAGAAACATTCTAGATGGAAAATATCTGCTTACAGGTCGTTTTTATTATCTGATCTAATTTAAAGAATGCCTGAACAATGAGACCTCTGCTACCGAGGACTATCTGGGCTAAATGGAACTACTTGAATATGGCACAGCCACAATGAGGATTGGGTAACTGGGAGAGTGACACTGCCCAGCCATCAAAGACAAGGCCCCGCCCTGGGTAACACACTTCTATGAGCAGCAGCTGTTTTTACAGCACAGGATTTATTAATCAGTTTGTACCTCATAAACATAACAGCTCCGAGTGATTCTGCGCCTTACACACACCCCTTTTGATATACAGCATTTGATGCCGAAGGTTTTATGTCTCCTTGGTGACTATGTGAAATCTAACTCTTAGCTCTCCCCACCAGAGGTATATAATTCGTTCTGATTGAGATCTAACCCATGTCCACAACAATTTCAGAGCTTTGGTCAGATTTCTCAGCACATCACAGCAAGAGAAGAGAAGGGCAAGCAGGAAGACACACACAGCCTTCACCACCATCCCTGTGACAAGAGAATCAGACATTCAGGAGAAAGAACCAAGTAATTTTCTTGCATCACTTAGCAAGGAAACAGCCTCTCTCAGCTACATAGTGTTAGGGTTCACTTCCAACGTTGTTTATCCTGGAACTAACACAGACCTATAGCACAATTGCCAACAAAAAGCCAGCAACTTATCAGTGCCAAGGTTCAAATTAGAGGTTTTACCAAGGCTTTACTGTAAAACCCATCTCATTCAACATATTTAGTCACAGAGTGCACAGCTTTGAGCTAATAAACTCCTGGCTCAATACATTTTCTGAAACCTGCCATGAGACTAGTGAAACTTGTTATCTGCAAAACTAGATTCTGATTCTGCTGAATGACTGAGCCATACCTTGTCTCCTGTCACACTCTGTGTCCAGTGCAAGATGAAGAATCATCTACTTCCTGAGATGGAGGAGGGGTGCTAGATCACAACTCTTGCAGTATTCTTTGAACACACATTCTGTGTGTTAATATTATTTTAGATCAACTCTGAGTCACAGTATCAAAAAATTTCTCATTTGCATCTTTAAAATCAGCATCAGGTTTCTCTGACGTGTGTGGAGGTCCTTGATGCTCAAACCTGTCATTACTTTAATCAATATTTCAAACCTACAAGTTACTAAGAGCAATTACTTTTTAGTGCATTACTCCACTAGCAGAAAATAGATACCTTTTCTATATTAAAACTGAACCAGTGGGGACCTGTTGGAGGGGGACCCAAGAGGCCACAGAGATGCTCTGTGGGCCGGAGCACCTCTCCCATGAACCCCAACTGAGAGAGCTGGGGTTGTTCAGTCTGGAGGAGGGAAGGGTCTGGGGAGACACTAGGGGCCCCTAAAGGGGCTCCAAGAGAGCTGGAGAGGGACTTCGGACAAGAGGGGGGGAAAGGCTTCACACTGACAGAGCACGGGGTTAGACGGAATATCAGGAAGACATTCTCCCTTGTGAGGGTGGGGAGGCCCTGGCACAGGGTGCCCAGAGAAGCTGCGGCTGCCCCTGGATCCCTGGAAGTGTCCAAGGCCAGGCTGAATGGGGCTTGGAGCAGCCTGGGCTAGTGAAGTGTCCATGCCCATGGCAGGAAGTGGAACCAGATGGGCTTTAAGGTCCCTTAAAACCCGTGATTCTATGATTATATAATTACATTCAGAGCTCTACAATGCACTTTGTTATAGCCAATACTTTTATCTGTATTTCAGCACCTAACACAGCTTCATTCTCTGAAAGTATTGCCTTTTTTCTGCTTATCCACCTCCATAAACAAAATTGCTAATACTCTAAAAAAAGCCACACATTAAATGATCAGCATTTTGAAAATACAAGTGGGACAGTGTCCAACTCCAAGGTATCTGCAAGGCTCACCAAAGCATGGCACAGCCCTTTAGTGCAACAACTAATCCATGCCCTGCTCAGTTATCTCAGTAATCCTTCATCTGCCAAGAAGGTTCCCTCCGTACCTTGAATGAGCCTTCAGGTTTTGCCTTACGTTGCACCTTTCAGCCTCTGTACCTGCAGGATGCCTTGGCACAGAGCTGGCAGGGAGGTGGAGGAAGGGCAGTTTAAAAGCACTATTTGGCCACTGATGGGGTTTAAGCAGCTGCCTGAGAGCACCCACGGGGATGGGACCACACAGCTGCACAGTCCATCAGCCCCCAGAGACACAAAGGAACTGTACCAATTCCCAAACCTGTACATACAAGGCTGCTTTGTTTTTTTTTTTAAACTTTCTGCTGCTTTCCCTGCCCCAGCTATGGTTCCACCACCATCACTACTGGCCACCACTACCATTTGTCACTTCACGTGCGCTCACCCATTGTGTTTAGGTGAGACCCTGTCAGGCTCATCAATTACCAATGGACTCCAGCCCTGCTGCTTCATCACCCAGCAGAGAAAATTCCAACAGCACCTTAGGCACTGACAGAAGCAAGGAGTTTGTCAAGCAGGAGGGCTGAAAAAAGAAGATGAAATGTGTCCGTGCTGCCAGCTTCAGCAGGAAAGCCAAGCTGCTGCCACTGAAGGGAGCCCTGCAAGAGAAACAGCTCCCACAGAGAGAGAGAGCAGACACTTCCTTTGGGAAACAAAGCCAGGTGATATTACCAGCAACATCTGGCTCTCTCTGATATGAGCAGCAGCAGAGAAGCAGCAAGCCATCTTTTTTTCCCTGAGCTCTCTGTCCTAGTGCCGTCTATTCCTTGCTCCTCTGGCCATGGAAAGAACGAGATCCTTGGTTCTGAGATAACCGGATTCCTGTTGTGCTGTTCCAGTGTTGCCTGACCTGCTCTGGAAGCTCAGTCTGAGTGTGAACAATCTGTGTGCTCATTCTTGCCCATGCACCGTGGTCTCCAAGGTAATGGACAAATAATACACAATATCCTACTTACACCTGATACCATAACTTGGAATTATTTGGCAACTCTGCCTTGAAGCAAAAGCACAACACCGTATCCACACGGAGCACTGCCTTGGCACAACTCACACGCTGCTGTAAACCAAACCAGATGGATTCTCCTAGAAGCCCACAGCTTTACAACAACAGCAACCAGCACAACCAGCACTCCAGTCAACACACGTGGCTGGGTTTTGGTGAGCTAATGTTGACACAGGTAGAAGGAAGCAATAAAGAAAAAACTGTATTACACTGTGCATGAAAGCACAAACCCAACAAGGTAAAACCCACTGAAATATACTTTCCAATCGCAGCACAAAGTATGCCAAATTCTTCTGAGAATTGGGATTAAAAAGAATGAAAATAGTTGTAGACATTGAAGACAGAATATTTGTAACTAACATCTACCTGCACCTTCTAGTAATTATGAAATTGGACTTCTATAAGGAGATAAACTGCCTTTTCATCTCATTTCAGCACTCCTTTCAAAGTCCATGAACGTACTTGCCATATATAACCAATAATGTCTAGAAACTTATTTCAAATTTCTTCTCCCAAATGGGCTTGCAATGATGACAGAAACAAGCTGTTTCTCGAGTGCCCAGAAACACCTGTACTGATTTCCCTGATATTTTTTTTTTAAGAAGAAAATGCGAAAGCTTCAGAATACTGATGTCCTTCTTTTGAATGCTTCAAAATTCTATTGCTATTTATAAAACGTGTATTTGAGACATTGCTTAAATAATTCTTTCTTGATCCAATGACAATAAAAAGGCTGCAAGAAGAAATGCTTTCAGACTTGGAGAGAAAATAAACAGAAAATAATACAGGTTATTAATTGGGAGCAAATTAAACAGTAACTCAACCTAAATGAAGAAAAAGAAGTTCAGATCTTTCTTTGAATTCCATTAGGCTGGATGATATTCTAGAGGATACAGAAGAGGATTTCTAAGTGTTGCTCAAATGCCTTAATAATTGCAGCTCCAAAATAATTATGATTCAGACGAGTCACAATGGTCCAGAAGACAGCTCAGCACTAACCAGTCTGCACATTTTTTTGCAGGGCAGAAGTACTGACAGAACTAGCACAAGCAATACCTGACCCACTCCTGATTTTTTTTTTTTAGTAAATACTTAAAGCAGTAGAGATTGCCTTAGACCAAAATCCCTGTATGGAAATAACATTTAAGCACCACAAATCAACCCATCTGGATGACTTTGGTTGGTGAGCCGAAACCAAGAACCCACACAAATGCTCTGCAGAGCTGATAAGGATCTGGCTAAAAAACTGGTTCCACACCAACATCATTTTATAAACCGTAGGTCCCATTTTACTCCTTATCTACAGATCTGTCTGTCTGCGTTTGAAAAACAGGTGCCTGCCAAGGGAACCTCTTTTGGAATGGGAAATAGGACTCCCTTCCCTCCGAATTATTATCACTTTGAAATTACGGGGTTTTTCAGGCAAAGATATGGGAAAAGGAATAACAGTTCTTTCCTAGAATACATATATATATATATATATATAGATATATAGATATAGATATAGATATACACATAATACGGCAAACAAACAACAACAACGGCAGGAACAACAAACAGAAAAGCACAAACCCGGTGCCGGCCTCTTCCCCTCGGTGCAGTTCCGCTGCGGTGAGTCCCCCACGCCTGCAGGGGGCGCTGTGCCGCGGGCTCAGCCCTCACGCGGTAATGGCGGGAACGGCGGCGGCAGAGATGGAAAAGGGGCTTCCTTTACAAACTCACGGCGGGCAGCCGGTCCCGGTGCCCCTCCGGATGGCGAAATGGGCTGTAGCAAGAATCTGAGCAACGGATGGAACAGCAGAGACGGGCACACCCGGGGTGGCAAACATAGTGTAGCAAAAACACCAAAGCCGTACCCGGAGCCGCGGGGTGTCTGGACGAGCACGGGGTGTCGGGTTGGAGTGTAGCAAAATGCCCGAAGCAGCGCCAGAGAACGGCGGGGCTGGGCAGCAGCAGCCAGGCTCCCGCAAGTAGCCGGGAGATGCTCCCTCCGGAGGCGGGAGGGGGCGGGGGCCCCTTCCCAGTGAGGTCGGGTGTTGGAAAGGTCCCGGTTCAACAGCTGCTCTTGCGAGCAGACGCTGACCCACGATAAGGAGACGCAGTGAATAACAGAAAAACTCCGCAGTGGTAGTGAGTCCTCCGGGCAGCAATAGTCCGGCACCAAAACCGCACCTGTCCCACTCTGGAGAGCGAGAGAGAGCTCGGAGCTGAGCCCAGCCCCTCACCCCCCAGCCAAAATCTCGAGGTAGCTCTGCACTTCCCAAGAGAAAGCCCCCAAGCTCAGAGACAGTAGCAAACTGCACCCTTCTTCCTCCTCCTGCTCCCAGCCACATCTTTTGTCTCTCTTAAGTATCGTCGTTATCATCTGCTAGGCAACAAAAGGGAGAAAACTCCCTGAGAGAAAGAAAAAATCCCCGAAAAATCCTAACCTACAACACTGTCTGATAAAAGTAGCTTTACAGTTGCAAGAGTCTTCTCTATCACTGGCTTCACTACCACATGAGGGATTTACTTTCTCAAAACTCAGACCCTCCAAGGAGTATCACACGACCATAAAGCACAAATTAAAAGGCTCAGGAAATGGGTCAAAAAGCCAGCGTGAAAGGGAATCATCATTCAATGACATCTTTTGGTTTTGGTCAATGACATTCTGGGTCTCTTTTGGGCCTCATCAAAGATCAGCACTATCAAACACTACATCAGTGGCCTGCAAATGAAAGATACAATGCAGCTAATAGAATTTGCAGATCACACATGGAAAGAAAGAACAGTGCAGATGAACCAGAAACTGTACACGTAAATTTAATTCCTGGAAATAGCTTCCTCAGCTGAAACGCACCACTGTGCTGGCTCCAGACCACATGTCCACAGGATTCTTCTCCAGCACGGAGCAGTAGTCCTCCAGCTGGGGTGGAATCCTGTGAGGAGATGGCATCAGTCCCAAGAAAGCATCATTTGGACCCTTCCAGAAGTCCAGAAACTTTTCTGCTCTCTGGGAAGGACAGAGGATGGGGTAACGGGAGGCACATGCTGGGAAAGCAGCCTGCCATCGGCTGGGCAAGACCCAGCTCATCCTCCACAGCCCTCTCCCTCTCGCCTCATTGTTTGGTGGCAAACTGACCACAATAATCCTGTAAAAGTATTTCCATTTAATTATTTTTGAAAATGTTCATTGCATCAATACCACTGTAGCTCAGCCCCACAAGCAGCTGCACTGGCACTGCTCAGGAGGACAGAGAGCGGTGTGGGACAGGGAATAAATACTGGTACAGAGAAAAGGGCAGGAAATAACAGACCACCTTACTGCCAAAAATGGAACTCTGTGGTCAGAGCCAGGCTACTGTGAGCCCTGGGATGCATGATGATAGGGAAAAGGAAGCTGACCAAGGAAGGTCAGCCCTGGATTGTCACTGAGACCAATGCTGTAATACTGCATCTAGTCCTGGGAGATGCAGCTGGGGAAAAAAACTGAAGAGGATGTGGACCAGAGACCCTGTTTGGGCAGAGTGTACATGCCTTGCAGTGAGAGATGTAAGAGCTCAGGATCCTCAGCACAAGGGAGCTGCTCCAAAGATGTAGCAAGAGGATTAGGGCAGAATCTGGCAGCTCCTGCCCCACAGAGGAGGGAGGGACAGAGGAGGGACAGCTCTTCGAGACATCCTGAAAGCAGGATCCCTCCTACTGTTGGGAAGGAAAGGGTTCAGATGAAGACTGTATCTGTGAAAAGAGCCGGTTCCCATAACAGTGACCACCCAAACTCCCTTCCTCCTCCGGCAGCAGCACCAGCTACAGGATGCCAGGGAAGATGGGCTTCATAGCGCTGCCAGGGACCCTGGTCTGCAAGACTCCACACAGGCAGAATTAGAGATTCCAGGAAAAACAGAGACTGGAGGGGCTCCAGAACTGCTTTCCCTTGTGCTGAGCCAGAACCGACTGCTGCAAATTATGACCATTTGTCATAATGTCACATCCTGTCTCTGTCTCCCTCAGAGACTTCCTGCTTTCTAAGACCTTCTTCTAGGTGGCAGGAGACTGCAATTAGATCCCTCCTGAGCTTTCTCCTCCTCAGGCTAAGAGGCCCCAGTTCTCCCATCCTTCACCTGTGCAGTCAGATCCTGCCTTCCCATCAGTCTTCCACTCCACTCGCTTTAGCCTGTGAATATCCCTGGTCTCCGTGGGGGCTGAGGACTGCGTTCAGGGAGTGAGATACATTTCACCTGACACCTGTCTGTACACAGCCAGCCCTGGGCACTGCAGGGCAGAGGTTATCCATCACAACTCCCAGCTTGCACTCATGCTGTCCAGACATTTAGTCCATTAGATGATGGAGTTTATCCTACCCAGGATTCTGCATTTGCCTTTGCACTTGCTGAACCTCAGCAAGCTCCTCCTGGCCCAGCACTTACCCTCCAGTTTCTGTCCCTTGTAAAACAGGGTGCATCCTCTTCCAGTGTCTAGGCCTGAAGACGTTAAACACAGCCCCACTATCAACCCCCAAAAACGTTCAGCTCCCTGCCAGTTAGACTTCAACCCAAGGATGACTATGTACTGCACTTCTCCCAGGCCTCCCAAGTATTTCACCCGCTTTGCAGTTCACCCACCCACTTTAAACCTCCTCAGTTCAGCTTCGATGAGAAGCTGAGAGCTTAAAAATCCTTATGGCAGGGTCTGCCAGTGTGTAACCACAAATTCTTTCTATGAAATGGCTGATAATTCCCCCGAATAGAGAGCTAAACATAGCAAGGCAGGCAGGAAAATGGAAATACAATGAAGCTTTCCAGAAGAACGTCCTTCAGCTCTGGATTAAGAGGATTATGCCACTTAGAATAGCATTTTTATAACCCCTTGAGTCCAAGTTTTCTGCAGATAAACGGAGAATTGAAGTTCCCCACAGTAAAGCTGCTCAATTCTTGCACAAACTACGCAGCAGCCCACTTATATATGCTGCTCTCCATGTCTGTGCGAAGTAGTTTCAGAACAACTTGAAATTCTGAAAGCAAGACCACACAGCAAAACAACTGCATTTCATGGTCACATTGCAATATGACTAATTTTATTATAATGGATGTTGGGGGATTGCTATTACACAGTGTAGCTTTGAAACATATTTAACAAAACCTTGTCTCAGATCATCCACATCCTGTTTAATTGTTTATGAGCATCATAGCAACCTCATAAAAACACTGCTATGCTTTCCAGTGAAAAATACAGCTAGAAGTGATGAACATGGACAACAGCAGGTAATTCTGACTGTGCCCAAGAAGTTCATACCTCTGTGGCACTGGCCATGTCAGAAGATCACAGAGGGCTGGCCTAAAGCACAAGGAACCTGCACAACCATCACCTGGCCTGGTTTGGTTTCGGTTTTAACCTTTTGTCACCCCACGTCATGACACGTGGCTCTCTGTGCAAGAGAGACTCCTGTGCACCCCAGCCCACTGCACAACCTGAAGGAACTACAGTGAGTCACTTATAATGCCAGAAACCTTCCCACAAGACCATCCCAGTGACAGAATCAAAGCATTTACAGGACATTTTTTTTTAAAACTATTCTCTGCAACCTGAGCCGCACAAGAGAAAAGCCTTTCAAAAGAATTGAAACTGCATTTTGCAAACCCAACAGACGAATCTCAGATTGCAACATACCTGTGCTATTAATATCAACTCTTAGAATAAACACAACATCCACAAATCCTTCCTGCAGAACATCCCTTTGTCTACAGTACACACCTTTGTGCAAGCTGGTGAAGTGACGGTGACAGAGTCAAGACAATTTGCCCCAACTTATCCCAACTGTCGGCTTGTCCCACAGTTAAACGTAGCAGCACAGAACCGAAAGAAACTTTTTGAGTCATCAGGTCCTGTCCCTTCATAGTGCAGACTCCCATGCATTGTCTATTCCTATCATAATCCTGAGGAGAGCTTCACTTTAAACCTCTGCAGGTTGTTTGTACCATTATTTGCTTACTTAGTATCCTTCAAAAACCAGTTAAAAAGCAGTTAGGTATTTCCTATGTAAACCCAACAAAAACCATATTCCTTAATTTCTTTGCTACTATGTAATGCACTGCAACATGGAATCCTAGAATGGTCTGGGTCAGAAGGACCTTAAAGACCATCTCGTTCCAACCCTCTGCCATGGGCAGGGACACCTTCCACTAGACCAGGCTGCTCAAAGCCCTGTGTTAACACACAAATACGTTGATACTCTTGGATTCCAGAAAAAAAAAAAAAAAAGAGTTGATCAGAACAAGCCCTTACAGTAAAGTCAATTAGTCAGATCTTCTAAATAAAAGTAATAATGATACTTTTCCTCCCACAGTTGTTCTCTGTTTACTAGGAGATAAGTAGTTACTTCATAGAGAAATGTTTTTCATCTCATTTTCAGAGTGGCAGAAATCATCTGGAGATGTAATGTGGTGCTTTCCACACCAGTTCCTCTCTCTCTTGGTCACTCACAGCTGATCCAAAGGAATCTGGAGATCCACAACACAGTTCCTGTTACTTGTGCTCTGCAGCTGCCCAGACCTGCAGAGGCCATCACTGAGCCCAGCATGGCAGCACTCCCCAAAGGTTTAAATTACAAGGTAAGCCACCATGAAAGGTCTTCTCACCAGAGGGATTTTAACATAGCAACGGCTCACTCTAGAACACACCAGCAGTTCAGGGCAGGAGGCTCCCAGGAAAACCGTCTGTTCATCAACCCTTGCTGCAAGAAACTCATCCTGAGACACTCTCCCAGAGCTGCCGGTGCCTGGCTCTGGTTAATCCTATTGCAACAGCAGGTCCTGTCTGAAGGAGATACTACTCTGGCCTTCCAGGCAAAGTAATACATGCTGCCACAGCAATCAGCTAAGGCAGAACAAGAGGAAAGGCTGTGGCTGAACAGTGAATTAAGGGATACCACGTGTTGAAAAATATCCAGCAAGGGAAAAGCATGTGACTCCTGATATGCTGGTTAACCAGAGCCTGTTTGGAGCCCAGCCCCCAGCCAGGTCATATTAAAGCATGGTTTAATCTATACTGAATTTCCAGAATTATTATCTAACTGTTGTAATGGACCTTGAAAATTCTGGCCTAAAGAAGGCCAGAGACAGGAAAAAGCATCATAATAAAAGGGACTGGGCAGAATCCTGGTTTACATCCAGAGATTCAATGATCCTACAGGAGATGCAGGAAATGAGTTCATGCACCCGAGATCTCCTGCACATGGAGAGGCAGAAAAACCCGAACAGGAAATAAGCACAGAGAGGCTTTACACAAGATACAGTAAAGCAAATTTTCCTTTTTTGAGAACACCTTCCTCTGTCCCAGCAGAGGAACTGATTGGGTACAAACACACACCCAACCCCAAATCTGCACACATGGGCACTTCTTTGGGCTGCTGAGTAATTAGTTGATTTGTATTTAGCCTGAAATGTTAACTGCATTTGTTTGTACATTAAGCTTAACACTTCTATATACATTTTTATTTTAAAACACTCCCTCTGACTGCTTCTAGGCAGCCTGGCTCTGGCATGGGCTCAGCTGTACGATCAGAGGCCAAAGATGAACTTTTGCACCAAATTTCAGAGCCTGAAGCTCCCTCCAAGCACTGAGATCTCCATGACAAAGAGAGATGACCACACTCTACATGTCACTTACAGAAAGAGATATGCTATTTATGAAGAAATAGCATATTTCATTCAACTAAAAGGTTTTTACAGATACTTGTGCTGATTTCAAAATGTGTAAATGTGGAACGTCACTGTTCCCAAGGAAGGGACTGATTCTCTCAGATTTAGTGATGAGGGTACCTGCACCCCAGAACCAGCATCTACCCTGACCTCTTGACTCACATTCTAAGAGTCTACAGCTGGATTGGTTCAGTCATTTGCTGGCTTAATTATTATTTCAATTATGTAAAAAATATTATTTTAACTATGATCCTACTGAGCAAATTACCTTCTTCTAAACTTAGCTGCCCAGAAAGAGATTTTAATAATCTCTTCAGCAATAAGTTATCTTCATTTCGTTGATGCATGACAGCAAATTTCTGAAAAAGTAATAAAATAGAAACTAAGTAATAAAAAGAGAAACTAAAGAACAAAAAAGAGCAAAAAGTTTTCAACAGAAGGACTTAACTCCCGGATAGAGCATAACCTTGAGCATTATTGGCAAAGGAGGAGCACCTACCACAGCTTTGGGTTTGCTGACTGCCACCAGATTGGCCAGAAAATCTTCCTCGCGCAGCTGCCCGAACACATGGGCATCGTAAGCCACCACTATGGAGATCTCGTCCATCATTTTGCCGTCAGGCTGCTGCTAGCGGCCGAGCAGGTCGACAGTCCACGGCTGAACCTTGGCTCAGTTCCGTGTCAGTTGTTCACACCCAGCCGAAGATGCTAATGGGGAAGGAGTGTCATGAGAGAGAAAACATGACCCAGCAAATCAGCTCCCGTGTGGGTTTTCCTCTCAAGGGCGCCTTTGGTATCATGGGAAGCACACACGGCACACCTGCTCACACTCCCAACACCTGCCTTGCAAAAGGCATTTGCTGAAGTTTGGAGAAAGGCAGGGAACCTGTTTTAATTCCAGTATTAGACCAAAGATGAAACAGCAGGGGACAAAACAGATTAGTATTAAACAAGAAAAGATCTGTCAGAGCTTGACAGCAGCACTGAAATCACTGCTGTGCTTCTCCAGTTTGGTAGCAATTGTTCATTCTTTATATCCGGTTTTCTCCCGTGAAAGCTGATATTCCTGTCAGCGGAGTCTCCCCTTCCAATGAATTGCTGCTTCTGGATTATTTGTAAGTTCACAGAGAACGCTGCAATGCCGATTTCTTTCAAGCACTCCTTGAAATTCTCTGCAAGTTTCTAAATCTCTCCTTTAAAATCTTTCAAAACACTCACTTTTGCTTTTCCACAGATCTGAACTGCAGTCTGTGCCCTGTAGATACTTTGATTTTAGCAGGAAGATGATGGCAGCAAGTCACAACCCTCCAAAAAGTGTCCTTCAGCTTCCACATGTAATAGAGGGTAAAACAACCTTGAAAAATGCCACAAGGCTGTGAAGCTCTTTCTTGAATAAACTTGTACCTCCACAAGTGAAATGAAAACAATTTACGCAATTAAAATGTTCCAAAGAAGAAGGTTTTTAACCTAAATCTGGCACTGGTCTTGTTTTAGTTAAGAAGTAATATGTTATCTCTTGTCTGTGAATCCTAAATAGTGGAGCAGCCTTCCAAATTGCTCCCGACTTTCCAATTCATTTATCCTAACTTATCTATCTGACACAGGGCAAAAACATCACAAGGAAAAAATATGGAAAAAATAATGAAGAATCAATACTCTGAAAGCCATAAATGAAAATCTAGAAAACAATACAGGATTTGAAGAAAGAAACAAAATATCCCAGAATAAACTCCTTTCAGGCCAATCAGGCAAGGTAAAATTCCATCCACTACATTTTTATCTTCTCTGGAAGCCTTTTTTTCCTTGCGAAAAATCATACCTGCTCAAGAAACAGAAATCATTCCAGCCATCCATTTGTCTCCAAAAAGAGTCTGTGCTGGATGCAGGAAATCTGGTAGAAATGTCCAGTGCAGCTTGGTGTGGCATATGGTTACACTCTCGCTTTCCAGAATGAGCAGTCAGACCCACCTTGCTTTTCTTTTTCCTCTCCTCCTGGAGTATCGTTATCAAAGACTGCAGCTATCTAAATAGCACCAGGTACTATTTGCATTTGAATAGGAAACTTGAGCAACAGCTGTAGCGGGCAGGATTAAAACCCTAACATCTCTTCCATTTAAAGTGGGGGGAAATTACATGTTATTGCTAGGAAACGGAGTTCTAATAGGCTTATGGCAAACAAAAAATGCAGCACTTGAGGTTAAACTCTTGAGACTAAAGCAGATTCTGATCATGCTTAACCCTTGCAGGATGAAGAAAGATATTTTCCCCTTGAAACGCACCTACAGTGCATTTTTTCCTCGTTTTTCTTCAAAGGCAAGTTTTTTCCAATTGATTCTTGCAGTAGAAAGACTTCAGATTCCAGCCTAGCTAACGAGAAGGTGGCTCTCCATGTCACCTATACAAAATTCCTACCTGCTCTGCCAAACCCGGCTCAGGTTTTCTGAAGCCTTTAAATGCTGCTTCCTCCTCCCCTCCATTGCCTTGGGTGGGTTTGGTATCTTCTTGTAGAGCAAGTTCAAAGCGTGGGGCTTCGAGTGGCCCCTCCCGGCCTCTCCCCTCCGCGGTGTGCTGACAAAGGCAACTGCTGCCAGAGGTACAGTCCCTTCCCACATCCCCTCCCATCCTGCTGGCACCCGCTCCAGGGGCTCCCAGCAGGGACTGGCACTACCTTGCAACAGTCAGGTAGGCGCAGGGGAGGGAGCAGGTGGTGTAACAGCAAACATCCCCATGTTAATGAAAGACCAATTTAATTCTGCAATAAGGGCAGGAGGTGGAGAATGCAAATTATCAAACATACTCCACAGCTGTAGCTACTCGATCCCCTCCCCTGATTTAGCCAACAAGCATTTCAATGTATAAGGAATTACGGACCAGAACGAATACTACCTTTTTCTTTTCCTCTTAGACAGAGAGATTACAATTATTTAACAGAACTACATCTGCATATTATTGTATAATCAGTTCAATAATTCTCATACCTATTCATAACAGAGGGCTTATAATTTTGGCACGTTCTAACTAGCAATTGCAAGAACTAACGACTGATTTGTGACGTTGGCTGATGCATCTCTTTAAACGGGATGTCTGTCAGTTGTTTCAAGCTAATGAAGCTGCAAATCCCTATGAACCTGCATTTTACATCCCTGTTAACAGCCTGTGCTATACCCTGAATCAGCACACAAAATTATAACTATCAAGCCAGGTAAACTAAATATTTTGAATTAAACTGACCAAAGCAAACATGTCCACCCAGGCACAACCGCAGCCTGCTCACACCAGAGGAACTGGAAGGGAAAAGGCAAGCAGAGGTGCCCTTCACAACCTCCTCAGGCCACACTACACACTCCTCCCAGCCTTTCCATACAGACCTTCCCCTCTGCTGGGGCTTTTGGGTGCTGAAGTGATGAATAATCTACCGAAAGACAATAAAAACCATGTAGAATGTTCACATATCCTTACAGCAAAGAGCGCTTCTCTGTCTAACACCACATCTACCTTGCAGCAGCCTTCCTCCAGGAACAGGAACGCAGCCCCCTCCACGACACAGCTCTGACAGCATACCTCTAAAGCAGGAATTTCTGGAGAAGCGGTGCAACCAAGCGCTCAGGAGACAGAGGAGAGCCAGCAGAAGGACAGGTGAACTGCAGAAAGCTGTTAACTTATTAATCTAAGTAGCCCGAATTGCAGTTGTTGGGATTTATATGCCGGTGGTTAATAGAGGTGAATGGAAAATTCCTGAATTGAGCAAACCAGCTCTCCTAGCAAAGCAAAATCCTGCTCACTCCCAAGATAAATTCATTCTCACTCCACCCCCAGGAATGTCTTGCTGCTATCTGACAGGGATAGGATCTTCTGACAGACAGGGAAGTGAGGTATGTGCAGCTCCTTGGTAAGCGCTCCCTTCCTGCCACCAGCTCCACGAACACAAAGGCCTTTTCTGTGATCTGCCTCTCATGAATCCGGGAAGATCACAGCCGTCTTCAGAGAAGGAAACATAAAACTCGTTTCAGAGCACTTGGAATGGCATTTGGCAGTCTTCGAGGTAAGTTTACATGTCTTTTTCCCCCAGTGGGAATGAATAACGATAGTATCAGCTCTTCTTGTAATTCTCTACCCACAGCAAGGGCTTTTTCAGACACAACCAGCAAGCGAAAAGCACCGGGTTACAAGTCAAACGCTGGGGATCACACACGCAGTTCTGTTCTCCCCTCACCCACAAAGGGCTTGCCAACCCTTTCAACTGGAGAGCAGCAGAAACTGGAACTCTGCTCCAGTTTTAGACGTGCTTCTGGATTCCACGTGAGGCTGGAATGCGAAGTCACCGTGGCTCACGGGAATGACCTGCACCATTCCAGAAATGCAGTTTCCAGGCTCTGACTGACTGGCAATTGCTTCCCCAAGATTTACTTTCATTATTTAAAATGTCAAATTAGCATGGCCTATTTTTTTTTCCCAAAAGAAGTGGGTGTGTGCACCTGTGTTTCTCCTAAAATAATCCTCCAAATGTGTGGAAAAATCTGGGCTTGATGCGCTTTAGCACATATAGTTACAGGGGTAACTCTTCCCAATTAGCTTGCTCCTGGTTTGAAAGCAGGCACAATTGTAAACTCATTTTTGCAGAATAAAGCCAGCAAAGCCATCCCACTGGAGACAGGGACTGTGCTCTCCCAGTGGTGGCAGAGGTCAGCGTGGCTGGAACTGCTGAGGCATTCCTGACAGATGGGTGATGCACTCCCCCTCAATGGAACTGTGTAGCCCACCATAGGGAAGAGCTGAGGACTTGAGAATCTTCATTTTATGGTGCCAAATACCCAAATTCCCCTCTCCCAGCCTCCCCAAATCCACTGCATGCCACATAAAAAGCTACTCATGCTTCCATGCAACAACTGCTGCATAAGGATTTTCTTCCACAGTATTCCTATAGATGATCTTTAAAGGAAAAAAGTCAAACTCTCTATCAGCCTCACCCTAAAGCTCCAAAGGGGGAAGAGCAGCCCAGGCGATCACTCCCCAGCCTACTGAAGCTCACTCCCTGGATATCTGTTAAGCACATTCTCAGCTAATCCTGTTCTGTGTCTCTGCTCTGTTCCTCACTGATGTGGTTAATAGCACTTGAAATGTTAAGGGTTTGGGTCAAGTTTGCTCTTCATTTCAGGTTTTACATAACTCAGAACTACAGCTAAATAAGGCATGCCCAAAATAAATTTGCCCATTTTGATTTCTAGAACCACACAAACGTGAACAAGATTAAATGGCAGCATAGCTGGGACACCAGCCTACAGGTACATGCTCATTATTCAGCTCAGTCCATTCCAGATTATTTTGAAGATTTTTCAATGAAGTCATGAATCTATTTTGATTTTTAATTTATTAAATCCACATTTTTCCTTTATGTTTCCATATGTCTTCCCTATCCTGCCACTATCACTTTCTAAGGGCAATAGAAGTTATTTCCTCTCTCCAGCTAGGCTTCCTTCAGATGTGAATTGTCTGCAAGAAATACTTTGCTTCACGAACTTCCTTCTCGCCTGCTGAGAATCTGGGTTAGAGCTGCGTTGACTTTTTGCTTGTTCATGTTTTCCAGTGGCAAAGGCAGCACAGGATTCCATCCCAGCTATCAGTGCATTTTATTGCTTGGCCCTACAAGGAGCTGTGGTGTGATAGGTGACAGAGGAACAAGGAAAGAACCAGACTTCCCTGAGCCAGTATTGGTATCAAATAAAGGAATATTCAATCTTAGTGTGAGTTTTTGACAATTCCAACCTTTGGCTGTTGAAAAAACAGATTTTACAGGATATTTGGGGCATACTTTGTATTTACCTAATATAACCAACTGAGCTGAGCATATTTCCTTTCTCCATCCTTTTGTTCTGGCAAAATAAGGTATTTTTTTTTCATGTTTGGAAAAGCAAGGGGTGGTACCAGTGAGCTCCCCAACAGGCAAACACTCCTCCAGCCTAATGCCCTCTGAGTGGGCCATGCTAGCTTGGACCAGAGAGAACACTACAGAAACCATGTAGCAAGAACGGGCAGAAATTCCTGATCCACCTTAGAGCGTATTTCCTGAAACACAGCAGGCTTCTGCCACCTGTCTACTGTGTCACTCCTTCTCCTTGGGGACCTTTTTTTATCTGCTTCCACTTCCATGACAGCAGACATCACCAACAACTCAACTCCACAACTCAGGGAAGTGGTGACAGCTGCAGAGCAGGGCCAGGTACCAGGGACCTTCCCACACCTGCCCCATAGCTACGGCCAGTGTCTCCTGAGCCTGTGCCCTCTGAGCCAAATTACTACCACCAGGTCCCTCAACAGGTCCCCTGGCTGCTGAATGGACAAACATTAACAACCTGTTTGCCATTACAAGTGTCTCTGATATACATTCCCTGGGGCTACTAATCCAAGAACTGAATAATGCTTCTATGGCATTTAGACCACACAAATGTCATCTAGAGCTAAATTCCGTAATAAACTCAACGCTGCCTGTGAAATGTATTTTAAACTTGTTGCATTTATCACTTGGTATTGAAAAGAAAAAAAATGGGTCAAGCATATTATCCAAGAAAATTAGCATAGGAGTTGTAATGGGATGCTTTTCACTTCCAACGATTCACAAGGATTTCTGGCCTGGTTTCAGAATAGGTTGATTCAGGGATTTCACCCAAACAGCCCACTGTCTTTTCACTTACAGCACATGATCAGCAAACAAAAGATACTTATTAACATTAATCAGCACCTTAAATAGCGACATCTGTCACATGGAGAGACTGACACAGGGCCCAGGATTCTGGCCTTCTCATTCTAAACCCACACTTGACTTTCTTTCTCCAGGTAGATACCTCTCTCCGGGTGGCATTTAGGTAAAACCTTATAAAATGAAGGCCTTGTTGCCTATGTAAAATCATGGCTTAGAAGTGTTACTTTGGCTGGAGAAGGACCGTGAGAAAAGCCCATGAAAAGAAAAACAATTAGTTTCTAGCCATGTAAATGTAGTATCAACAGGAATAAGAAACGTAAACAATAGAGGGAGAAAAACAGCAACATATCTGCCCCTGGTATTTTTCTGAATGCCTTTACACTTACGATATAGGTAGCCTATGGTAGTATATTGTAGTTAATACAGCCAATGAACTTACTGTTGTAATTTAGCAGCCAATGAATATGTAACACAAATAAAAACACACAGAAGTGCATAAAAGAGGTTGCTACTGTTTAATAAGTGGCTTTTTGCCTTAAACTGTTACTGGGGTTCGTACGTGTTGTGGCCACCCCAACAGCGACATCTCCATATTTTTCATTCCCTTCCCAAAGAGAGCTTAATGGTCCTTATCTACGTCCCTAAGGAAGACTAATAAAGGTAAAATTAATGGAAAATGCAGAACTGTAAGGAGTGCTATTATTGCTGTTGTCTGTCAAGTTTGCTGCAGTGCTGAAGCAGCCATGCTGCACAGGGACAACGCAGTGACACGTTTACCAAGATGACCTGAAGTGCCCTGTTTCATGTCAGATTTTAGTATCTTTACTGACTATCACTTTGCACCTGACCTTCAGCTTGGGACAAGAAAAAAAGGGGAAAGAATGAAAGGCTGGAGAGCCAGACGCCATGAGAAATTCTTGTAGTTAAGTAACAGGAAAAAAAGGCAGGACCACAGCACATCCTCTGCTCATCAAACCCACAGGAGCTGGCCATGCACAAACTCACCACAACACCCTCGGCTGTGCTGGAGCCTCACTGACACCCTGACAGGAGCTTCATGGGAAAGGTGAGACATTTCCACATGGAAACAGCACAATAGTAATGGTGTATTCCCAAAACAAAAAATAAATCCGCCCTATGATTGCTTGAAAGATGAGATAATGAGTAATTAAGACTGAAGTGATGTGGGTGAGCAGGAAGTGGCACATGGTGTCAGCCCAACTGGGCTAAACCAGACAGACCAGTCCGGGCACCTTCCCTGAGGTTTAGCAGTCAGTGGGACTGAGACACAGTCTAGACTGAGGCATGCCCGAGGATTCTGAAATGAGATAATTTCATGCATTTTGCATTGAAAGTACCAACTCCTGACACTTTCCAGGAGAGCGGCGTGTCCCTCAATGCTGGAGTTAAAAATCAAGGCATTAACTTGGAGGACTGAATGCAGCCCAAAGAAGTCCAGCGAACAGCACGTGCTGGTACGTGTTGACAGCAAAGCTAACAAACAGCCAGCTCATACAGAGAAGGCATTTGACCCAAGACCCTTGTGCTAGGAAAGGCAGAAAGCAGCTAAGTCTCTGTTCTCCCCTGGAAAAATTCCCTAGGAATTTGCACAAGTCAGCTCCAGGGGAGAAAAGAAGATCAGGACCATGCAAGCTGATCAGCTGTGTAAGACTACCGGTAGTATCCATTAATCTAAACTCCGCATAATCCTCTGCCCCTAAATCCCTATTCATCATCATCCAGTACAGTGAAAGGGAAGTTCTGTTCTCACAAGACGATTTGGGAGACAAACTATTCCAGTACTTAACTGTGCTGATCTAGCTTCCCACTGGGAAAATCTGCATCTACATTTAATGCTTCAATATACCACAATGAGAAAAGCTTCTGTATTTACATGTGATTTAAAGATTACCCTGTCTTGATTGGACTGTTAATAAGCTTATTTTAAAAGCTCAAATGGTATGTGTGGAGGGGCAGAGAAGGCAAATGCTGCCACCAGTTATCAAAGAGCTCTACATGATAATCGGGTATTTCTTCAGAAACCAGAGACCAGAGCTATTTCCATATATTCTTCTACCCTCCCCATTCATCTTATTTCAATCTTGTCATTTATTTAAAATCTTGACTATAGGCCTTGTATGACTTACTAGTATGATACCCATGCAACTGAAAGAAATGAGACACTCCGTAAAAAAATAACAACATAAGGAATTAGCCCAGCTCAGCACAGATGTCCACAAGGCAGGAGAACATTTTCTCCTCGTATCCATGTGCTCAGGCTGGGCACAAAGTGCTGCTCAAGCTGAGGTCAAGTGCAAGGGCTGAGCTCCCTTGGAAGGTCCCTCACTCCCAGTGCTCCTGTTGACTCCTCTCAATGTCCAGCTAAAGGTCTATATTTAGAGACAAAATTGAGCCATAACTTCTAATCTGTACTTCATTTTTTAATATGTCTTTCATGCAGGGAAAATGTTTGTGCAAAATTCCTTCTGCAAGAAATTCAAGGGAAGTGCCTGTAATGAGTGAGAGCTAGTTTTTGCTCGATCTGAAGGAAGAAAACCCCATCAAACAAAGAAAAACAAAGGATGCAATAAAATTTAGAACGATTTGCAAAAGAAGTTTTAAAAATAGGTTTCTGTTTTCTGTCGCCATAAAATTCCTTAATGTATTTCCAAGGTACATATTTTATATGATCACCATCATTATTTTCACTGTTTGGAAAGTAAGTGAAGCAAAATAAACCAACTCACAAGAAAGTAAGAACTAACATGAAAAAGAAAAGCTATCACAGAATCACCAGGTTGGAAGAGACTTCCAAGATCACCAAGTCCTACCCATGACCTGACACCACCCCAACCAAACCATGGCACTGAGTGCCACATCCAATCTCTTTTTAAACATATCCAGGGATGGTGACTCCACCACCTCCCCGGGCAGACAGTTCCAGAACTTTATCACTCTCTCATTAAAAAAATTTTCACTAACATCCAACCTAAATTTCCCTTGGGGCAGCTTGAGACTGTGTCCTCTTGTTCTGTCAGTTGCCTGGGAGAAGAGACCAACCCCCACCTGACCACAGCCACCTTTCAGGGAGTTGTAGAGAGTGATAAGGCCACCCCTGAGTCTCCTTTTCTCCAGGCTGAACAACCCCAGCTCCCTCAGCTGTTCCTCACAGGGCTTGTGTTCCAAGCCCTTCACCAGCCTTGTTGCCCTCCTCTGGACACGTTCAAGAGTCTCCACATCCTTCCTGAACTGAGGGGCCCAGAACTGGACACAGCACTCGAGGTACAGCCCCACCGGTGCCGAGTACAAGGAAGGAATGACTTCCCTGGTCCTGCTGGACACACTATTTCCATGCTGCTGCCTACAGTGAATATCATACGTAATGTAAGTCCAGGTTCCTACATAATGGTTTGAAAGGTTATAGACGTCCTCCTTCCATTTGTGACAGAATAACTCTGTTTCCAATCACTCTTTATCACAGAATCCCAGAATGGTTTGAAAAGGACATTTAAAGGTCATCTCATCCAACTCTGTTGCAATGAGCTGGGACATCTTTAAAAATAATTATTCTTTGACAGCAGTGAAGGATTTGATCACCTTTCTCAGACACAGAATCACAGATGAAAAATATATGAAAAATATATGGTTGTTTCTTGGAATGCCACACAGTATCTTTCTTCTATAGATACTTCTCACTGCAGAACCTTAACCCAGAGAAATACTGTTCTAGGTTACAATGTAAGAAGTAACCAAAATCATGTATTCTATCACCATCTCCATAAGCTGTTAAAACAGGTGGGGCAGTGTTCCTTATCTGCTACCACGTCTCACCCTTGATAACTCCCTCTGGGGGCTATCTCCTGTTAATGGGCCCATCAATGCCTTGCCTCGTGACTCACCATCCCATTGTGAGATGCTCCGCCCAGGAGGAGGAACTGAGAGTTCCCATCGGTATAATAGAATATATTATAATGTATAATATATAATATATCTGTATAATGTAAATATTATAATAGATCATCAGAAGTTTGGAATAGCACAGCATCCCTTACCTATGGGACTCCCAGAGGACAAGAGCTACATCACTGGACCTTCAGGTGAAGACCAGACTCTTTTCTACAGGATCACTGCTTCAACAGGACCACTTCATCTGGACTGCTACCAACACCCTGACCGACAGGGTACCAGGTTGTATCTGACTTTGTCAGTGCTTTTCCCTTGTATTATTTCACTTAGTTTTAATTTTTTCCTATTAAATTTTAATCCTGACTTGTGATCTCCCACTGGTTTGTTTTCAAACCAATACAAATACACACGGACTTAGCACCACTCCTGGGACTGGAAGAGTTGCCTGGGGACCGGCAACCGATGTATCAGGACATTACCTGGACACCCGAAGCTTTAAGGAGAGTGAAACAAATGAGTCACACTGGTGACATTTGTGATACAGCACATCCCTGACACTGCTCAGTAATGACACGAGGGCGAAGGGATCTCACGGGGAAAAAATAAAACCAAAAGGGTAATTTCCTTGATGCTTGTTAAAACTATGAAATTGAGAAAGATCAGAAACAGGTCTGAGTCATTTTTCTTATCTCTCCTAATTAAATATAATAGTAGCAAGAGAAAAAGCCCAGTGTGAGGTGGAGATGGAGCGCCCTAACTCGGTCTCTCAGTGCCTTTGGCCGCCCCTTATCGGCAGTGCATTGCAAAACATCCAGGCTATTTTGTTGGGCAATACTATGATTTTATTCTCACTTTTTTTTCCATTTTTCCATTAAGAATGCGCAGCTGCTGCTCTGTTTATCAGTGTTGTTTGCATTCCTGTGCTCTTCTTGAATCTTTCAGGGTGTAGAGAGCTGGCTGGGCCCACTACCACCAAAGAGAGAACAAGAGTTGGCCACACAGATCACCACATGGGGCAGCCGTGTCTCCTGCAATGCCTGTGGGCAGCTCAGGTTCACTTTGCCCTTTTTCAGTACCGCAGACCACCCCACATTTTGCCAGAGCTCTGGAAGTTCAAGAGTGACAGCTGAGTACGTCAGGTGGGAAGAGCCAGAATGAGAAATGCAGAGATCCTCACCCATCCCAGCCACTTGTCTGCTTCTGGGTGTAATTCAAGATGTTAAACATCATCTCCTGTTCCCTAAATGTCTGACATCTCCCCACAGGAAAGATCATTTTCTTCCTATCTTCAACTAAGGAAATGAAGACCTGTCGACTCATCTTTTCAAATGGACCTGGAAAACCCTCTCAGGGCAGCAGAAGTTATTGCTGGGCATTCAGGCTGGCACCAAGTCTCCTGTGCTTTGTTCACACCTCAGCTGAGAGAACACATGAGGTGACTTCCCCACCTGCCAGAGCACCTGAGCTCTGGGAGAACGATGGCACCAAAACATACACCTGACACAAACAGCACAGCTGGGCTTGTGAAATCCCAACCGGATGAAACAAGTACACGGAGCTGCTGGGCAGCAAAGGTTTGACAATCAGCACCCCTCTGGCTGTAAAGAAGTGGACACCCCAGTGACAGACGTGTCATAAATCACAAGACCAAGAGTCTGTTTTGAAAAACGAGAATACATCATGAGCCACTCAGATATAATTTAGCTTTCCAAATGGGTAATTGAATGCTTAAAGTAAAGAAGAGGAAAATTCAATCTGGACTTAAAACATCACCTTCCTCATCTCACTTTGATGTAAAAAAAGTTACACCTGGCCTTGTGTACAACCCCTGTTCTGCAGGACTGTATATACAAACCCAAGTGTTCATGTCCTTCTCTCTGTTCTTCTCCAGAGAGAGCCAGGTAACGGCTAGATCATCAAAGCAGAAAAATGATTTTTTTAGCAAAAAGAATTCCATACTGAAAACTACAGCAGTTAGACAGAGAAGCTGTCAGTTAGTGCAGCCAAAGGCTGTAAGGAGAGGCCCAAAAGGCAGCATCCATGGAAGAAGTATAGTCCAGAGACTCAGCTCACCAATGTTGGCTCTGCTTCCAAAACCAAAAAGGAAATAGGGGGAAAGAACAGTTTGGTCCCTGTTTGTTCCAAATAAATTTCTACAGGATTCACTCCCCTCTTTCTCAAGCTAGAGTACTGTGCAGGAGGTGCAAAATAATGGAGCTTCTGAGAGGCTCTGAATTGTCTCTGAAGTTTTTGCCGAGGAGTGTGGCAGTTCTTTCACCAAAGGAAGACAAACAGGATGAACACAGGCAGGCTATGGTACACTATTCCTGCTTCATGCTTTCCTGCTTGTGAGAAGCGACTCATATCAGTGCTACTGAGTTTTTGCTTGGCAAGGAGGTTCTCTGGGCAATGCAGGAGGTAAAAGAGCACGCCAAGCACTTCCAGCTTCTCTGATTTTGGGAGCACATCTAGAACAAATGGCACAGTAACATCCTCATTACCCTCTGCTACCCTCGTGTAGCCACTACAAATGCTCTGCCAGTTTATCTGTGCACCGCACGCTCCATCAGCAACCTGCTCCTGCCCCAGATATGGTTTCAGACAAAGCTGTGCCCTGGCTGGGATCCCAACACCACCCTACAAAAATGCAGCTGGTCCTGCAGAACTGCCTGTACAGCAGGGCTCCTCCCAGCACTGCTGGGCAGGGAAGGATAACCATCTTCTCACTCTCAGCAGAGTTAGTCAGGCTACAAGAACCCTGGAATGCGGACACTGCTGAAATTAAAGTGGCCAGAAATAAAGTAAGCAGAAAAATGGCTTTGAGCCATTTGTCCTGACCCTTTTTATTTCCATCAAGGAATGTTGGGATCAAACACTGGGTAAGCAGTCCATGGCCAGTTATGCCTTTAAAATGTACTTCCATTACACTCCTGGATGCCACTCCAGCTCAACAAATATCCTAACAAGTTTGCTCCGTTGATGAACAGGAACACCAGGGAAAAACAGGGCAGAGGATGGTGCTGGAGAGAAGATAAGCAGCTATGCAAGTCAAGAAGCCCTGATGCAACCTGGAGGCTCGCAGCTCTGCTCCTGCGGTAGGGAAGAAATCTGTTTAGCTATGTAAATAAGATGCATAAATAAATAAATAAATAAATGAGAATAGGAGTGGGCTGAAGAAAAGCAGCCAGACCCTGGCCTCTTCAGTATCTTGCAGGTCGCTTAGCAACAGGCTAGCTGCTGCAGGGTAAAAGAGCATGAAATCAGCATCTTTTCAGCAAAAGACAAATTGAATGGAAATGTGGGGAGGTGGCCTTTTCCTGGCAGCAGCGAGGAAAGAAGTAACTGGTGAATCTGATCCTGTCGGCATCCTTTTGGAGGGGTTCCTGACTGCAGGGATTGTTAATTAATGTGGTTGAGAGGCTTCGTCCTGCCAGCAAACGGATAAATTCCAGAGCATGCCTAGGAAACCAATAATTCAATCTTGATTAAAATGATGTCTGTTACAGTCACCTCCTGGGTTATTTACTTATTAACAATCTTAAATAGCTCAAACCCAATTCTGTCAGACTCCCCTGGCTATGGTAGTGCCAGCTGACCACAGGGCACGTCTGCAGTGGCAGTTACCTAACACATTTCCCCAACACTGCAGGCTCAGGTTTTACCTCCATGCCATCTCTGCGTTCACTGAAGGAATGTGCACCCTGTGAATTTTTAAGTAACTGAATCTCAGCAATACAAGTCCACATTTTGGCCAGGTAATTCCTCTTAACCCGACTGCTTCTCCAGCCTTCTGGAACAACCTCATGCGGACACAGAGGATCATTACATAGACAGCAGCTATTAGAGAGAACTGAGCCATAAGAGCAGCAAGAACAACAAGTAGACATTTCGTGGAGGACTTAAATGAGAGTTCTGAATGAAAGATTTTTCTGGGTCACCTAGTCTGGGGCTGGAGTGTACCAGTTAATTGTTTTCCACTTCTAAAGACAGCTGGATCCTGGCAGCAAGGCACAGCCAGGGACCTGTGTGGCACAGGATCCATTTAAAGGTGTGTGGGACAGTGGCTGGGTCAGCAGAGGGGTGAAGTGGATTGTCCAGGAATCCAACAAGAGGAGCAAAGGGAAGACACAGAGGCCCTGCCCCCTGCTTTATACACACACAAAGCAGTGATAACTCATTTTACCCCTTATTTACAGGTAACTTGTATTTGTGTGGCACTTCAGTAACTGGGAAAACCATCTGGGGGCTACGAGTGAACCAAATTTACTCAGAGCAGGGAAACTTCTCACCTGCGTTTTATCCTCCTTAGCGCCCCAGCACAGCCCTTAACCCTCCCTGTGACTGGGGTGGAGGGTTTAGAAGCCATCCCCAGTTCCATAGGCAGGAAATTACACAGTGTAGAGCACGATGGCTGCTTTCAATCCTTGCAACTTTAGAAATTATTTCTGTGTCCTTGGGAGCTGCACACAGAGATGCATTTGGCAATGTTTTTTTTCCCCTCTTTGTCTGGGGTTGAAAGGAAGGCGACTGCGGCTCAGTGAGTGAACGCTTAAATGAGATACCCTCCATTTCCTTAATGAGTCTATTAAGTGACTCATCAAAGGTGTAACGAGCAGTCTCAGAGGAGAGACACACACAGAGATAACTGACTGCACTGAGATATTCCTGGTGCACACAAAACAACCTACATGCTACAAGAGTTAATTGGGAATTTTGTGATTCCGGTGCTAGAAGTACATAGATGGAAAATACCTCGGCACTTTTCCTTTTTGTAGGCTGGAGTTGTCTGTGCCTGAGCTCACAGCTCCAGCTTTTCCTCCTCTGAACGAGGGATGACCAAACCCTGCTGTGACACATCCGTCTTTGGGGTGTTTGCAGAGTCAAGCCTCTGGTGGAACTGTGAGTGCTCCCTGAGCCTGTGCAAAATCCGTGACTGAAGGAGGAGAATCTTGGTTCAGGTCACAAGAATCAAAGACCATATCAAAATTCAAAGGAATTTTATTCTCTGCTTTCCTAAATGAGTCCTTGAAGGTGTGCAGCATGCCAGGATTTAATCTCCCCAAGGAGATTAAAAAATACTGCTGTATTAACACAAATATCCCAGGCGTACAGCAACCAGCTCACATCACTCTCCACCACACTGGATTTTGTTTACAAGGTTAATTATGATCCACTGCTGCACATTTGCCAGAATCTTGTGTTCTGAGGGTGTATCAAGAGTGGAGCAAGGGAAGCAGGAAGAGCAAACAGCATCAATAATGCTTAGGAGTCTGAAAGAGAAGATGTACTAAAACACATGCCTATTTCTCCTGTAATGTCACTTTATGTCAACTGCCATGGTTTCCAGACTGTCAGAATTGAATTATATTGTAATTACATCCCATTTGGACAAGGTCACAAAAGTAAAAGCTTAGTACTTTTCTCCATTACAGGTGCTGTGTGTTCTTATAATCCTGGAGCAGACAAGCCTCCTTTTCTAACAGCAACAAATTCGCCTTCAGCAGAAAATGCTGGTTTAAGTCCATTAGAGCAAGGTAAGGCACATTAAAAAATTAAGAGCCGTGATCTGATCTTTCTGAGAAGCCTCCCAGAGCACAGATGTCTTTATTCTCTTCCTAATCCTTACAATTCACTTTCTATCATAACGGCAACAAAAAGGAAACAAATACAAAAGCCAGACCCATGTAACCTTACATGAGGTGCTTGTTTTACTCGAGCCCTCATCAGTGAGTACAGATGTGTGAAACCCCTTACATCAGGGACTTGAACATTGCTGGGTTTTCCACCTTTCCAGAAGTTTTTTCCCCAGACTCCTGTGACAGTATATAATCTTGTATAATATTCCTGCATGACGGATCAAAGGTTGAAAATCCACAAGTCATATAGGTAAATAGTTCTGTTGTTTAAACAGGGACCCTGCAAACACTGAGTGGCAAAGTCCTTCTGCCACACAGCATCATTACTGACATTTTGTGGATGTCACAATAAGGAAAGATTAAAGGAAAACAGAGAGGGACTCTTGGCTGTTCCCCAGGGAGCCTGGGTTCCCAACAAACCCCTGTGTGAGCTCCCAGCCCAGTGCTGCATCTATAAATGTGCTGCTCCTTTCCATTAGAGACTCAGCCACCAGAGGAGATGGAGAGAGCTGGATGAGAGCAGTGGAACACGAGATGGTCTCTGGCACAGCACTCAACCACAAGTGCTCCCAATTCCCCTCAGCAATTAGTGCTGAACCTGGGATGAGCACTTACACTTCAGGCTGGGAGGTCCTCTGCTGTCAGAGAGCTGGGGTGGAGGTGTTCCAGGGCCACCAAGCCCAGGCAGCCCCTTCTTCCCCTTTACAGCCCCGGCCCCGACCAGAAGTGTTTCTATCAAGTCTTGAAGCACTTGGATTTGTCATGCTGGCTGGAGAAGATGGCTCTGGTGCATATTGGGGCAGAAGAAAAAAACATGTGGCTAAAACAGATCCCCCTGGGCTGGAGAGTCATTGCCTTCGCAGAACCCCTCGTCAGAACTCTGGGACACGCAGACTGTGCCAAAGGGGATGCTCCTTTCCTACCACATGTCCTTCCTTCTGCAAAAGGAACATGCCCTGCTTCACACTGTGCTTAGTAAAGGGAAAAACTAAGTAAGATCTCTTGAAGGAAGTTCATTACAAACCTGCATTTCACTTTGCATTACAAGAAAAAAAAGGGCCAAATTTGCCTCAAAGCTTCCTGCTGCTACTTGAAGCAACAGGATTTGTGTCCATACAAGCTTTCATAGGTATGATGGTCTGGACAAGCAGCTGGAATGAAGAAAACTGTGTGCTGGGATCTGTATTCTCCAGCACCAAAATACAGCTCCTTTCAGGGAGAGAACTCCCTTTCACTGCTGCCTCATGAGGAGAGATATCACACTTACTGTTTGCAGGATTATTTAACATGTGAAAGCAATGCAGTGGTGACAAGGTGATGGAATTTTTTCCCCTATTTCTGACAGGTCTGGTAGATTCGCAAAATCATCAAAAGGAACAGCCCAACAACAAAGTTTTTGTGTGTCACTGACAGTGGGAAAAGAAATGAGCCCGAGGTAGGGAGAGCAGTTTCTCAGACGGCAAAGGCATTATCCAATCCAGCTGCTGGCAACAGGTGCCTTGGGGCACGCAGGAGCCACTGGAATATGGAACCCTCCCTAGGAAGTGAGGAACCAGAGCCCTGATCCCTTTTCCAGTCCTTTCCACTGCTCTTGACGAGCCCAAACAGAACCAATATTCCCTGCTGCGTACAGAGGGAGCATCCTGGGTGGCACCATCAGGTGGCTTGCTCAGACTGCCATGGAATTGTTCCCATTGTGCAAGGATGCATGATAAGGTCACTGATCTTGTGCTCCAAGCTATGGGTTAACCAAAGGATTGCTGAGATTAAAAAGGAGCTGCTCAGACAACCCCTTCACTTCTGTAGTGAAAAACTTCAGCTATAGTTTAACTTTTTTTTCCCAGAGGTCGAGGCATTAAGCTCTGAGCCTCCCTCTTCAATTTATGTCAGCCCCAGAGTGTGTCTCTCTGTGTGTGTCTGTGTGTCTGTGTGTGTCTATATGTCTGTGTGTGTGTGTCTCAAGCCCAGTGTCTGTGTATGTGTCTCTCTGTCTGTGTGTGTTAGTGACCATATTTCTTACACCCGGATTTCTTACAAGGGGAAGGAGTGAGGAGGACTCTCCAGGCTGGTGCCACGTGCAGCTGCAGGGCTGGGGGACTGTTGAAGCTGAAGATTTTGCAGCTCTGTTGTCACAGTAACTGAGTGATTTAAGCTGACACTCTGGCCCCAAGCCATGTGTGCACACTCAATTCCTGCCTATACTTCCAGATTTAAGAGATTATTTATTAACACAGAATCACAAAACGCTTTGGGTCGGAAGGGACCTTAAAGCCCATCTTGTTTCAATCCCATGCCACAGGCAGGGACACCTTCCACTATCCCAGGTCACTCAAAGCCCCGTCCAGCCTGGCCTTGGACACTTCCAGGGAGGGGGCAGCCACAGCTTCTCTGGGCAACCTGTGCCAGGGCCTCCCCACCCTCACATGGAAGAATTCCTTTCTAGTATCCCATCTAAATCTACTCTCGGTTTGAAGCCATTGCCTCTTGTCCTGGCACTCCACGCCCTTGTAAACAGTTCCTCTCCGGATTTCTGCATCTCTATTAATTATTATGCTGATTAATAACCTGGGAAATGAGATTTTCTGGTTTTTCATGGCTTTTGACTAACTTGCAGAATCAAATTTTGGTTAAAAATTATTGTCCAGGAAATGGCATTAATTAATTAAGCAAAGGGAGTTGAAAGAATAACAGACAGATAGGGCAACACAATGAGGTCTGATCTTCATCTGCTGCTTGAACAACTGGATAGAACAATGAGGTACCTGGTCAAGGCCTCCCAGTGAACAGACCCATAACAATGCTTTCAACTTCTTCCCATCCTTTGAGTTTTTGAAGTGGACATAAGGAAGGTGAGAAAGTGAGAGCAAAGAGGAGCAGGAACCTGTCATGCCCCTGCAGCCTGGTTACCACAGTTCATCAGTGCACCTGAGGGATGTGGGTGCACCCCTGGAACAGCTGGGACAGCACTGAACTTCTGCAGCCTGGTGTAGTAATTGGTTGGCACCTCCCTGCCCAGGTGTTCACTGCACTGCATGAAAAATGGTCATTTACAGAGGAATTATTTAGGATTTCAGCAGTATGAGGCAGCCAAACACCACACTGCTATTTAAATATCTGTGGAAGAGTAAACCAGCACACTGCTGTTCTTTAACAGAATGGAACACCTCTACACATGGCGATAAATACACTGTGGTGTTTCTCTGTAGCACTTCATCTGGATTCTCCAAAGCCTCTGACATACAGCTCCTCACCTCCATTTATCAGCCAGATGCAATCTGCTTTTGCCCAAACACAACCAAGTGTTACGATATAAACAATGTAACACTATGTTTGTCGCACGACCCAACCTCCACAAGACAAACAAGGCTACAATATGCTGAATATAAAAGCAATTAACTGCAGGAAAACAGAATCCTGAAGCAAAGCAATCAGGAGATCCTACAAAATGTGAATATTGCCCTTATAAAGCACCCAGCTACGGTCCTGCTCCAGTAGCTACACACAGCTTAGAGAATAGCCAAGTAACTACTTGCTGAATTTAATTTCCAACAGTGTCAACAATGCCAAAAACAATGCCCGGGGTTTGTAATGGAGAGTTATTAATAAGATCTTCAGCTCTAAAAGCTCCTATCCCTGCAGAGCTCTGTGTTTAGGAAATGCAGACACCATCTTCTGTACTTAGGTTTGTTTGTTCCCTCATTTTCAAAGCAGAGAAATAAATCCGAGTGCAGGTGCCTGAGAAATCAAACGCCAGCAAAAATGCATGAAGACACTGCCCCCAGTGCCTCTTCTGTTTATCTGCAAAAGCCCTGGGGAAAATAAGGGAAAACTGTTAGGCTTTGCCTTTTCTTTTTCTTCTCCTCCCAATTATTTTTACAAGTTTAGCTTCAGGTCTCAGCATAGCACGGTGCTTCAGAATCTGTCACCTCATTTAATTTGTCAAAAAACAAATGAAATGAAACCCCAGTCCCAACCCAAGTGTTCTCTGTGCCACACTGAGAGCGAATCACTTCTTTTTCCGCCAAGTCACTGCCGTGCATCAGCCCTTAGCTCTGGATTATTGGAGCTTTCTGCAACACAGAATCAGAGAACAGAATCACAGAATGGTTTGGGTTGGGAGGGACCTTAGATCTCATCTTGTTCCACCCCTGTGCCATGGGCAGGGACACCTTCCACCAGACCAGGTTGCTCCAAGCCCCATCCAGCCTGGCTTTGAACACTTCCAGGGATGGGGCACCTACACCAAACCTCACTCCTGACTTTTTCCAAAAACTTGATTTTTTTTTTATTCTGTAACATCTGCAGGAATAAAATAACCACAGCATTTCTGAGAAGGACACATACCATAAAGGCTGATCAAGAAAGACAAAAGGCAGCTTGAATTCTTTTGCCTAAATCCAATCACTTCCCAATGCACGTATTCTAAGATTTCTAGACTCAGTCAATAAAAGATAATTCTCTGTGGGTGCCCTGAACTCCCAGAAGACAACAGAGCTTCTTCCTCTGCTGTTCAGAGGAGAGAATACAGAGTTTGTCAGGTCACAGGAGTCGAGTTCTAAAAAAATACTATTTTTCAGGGTCATAGACAACACCAAAACTTTGGCTGGCAAGGGTCATGCCTAGGCCCCAGTGTCTTTTGCACATGAAGAAACACATTTCCTCAGAATTACTATGCTGATTACTGCCAAGCTGCTACCTGCTCCCCCAGACCAGACTGCCTGAAAGATATCCAAGAGAAGCACAAAGGAATTTCCACCTCCAGGGAGATTTTGCCATCTTAAGTCTCAACAGTTTTGCTGATGCTTAACTTAGTATCAAGAACACTTCTTTGCCAGCATAAACATGGGGCACAGAGCTTGTTTCCAGGCATTTCTGCATCTGTACTTTTACCTACATCTCTTTCTCCACAAAATATGAAATCCTGTGGGTTTGTTCCTTCTAATTATGGTTGTAGTGCTGATGCTGGGATACATTTCTTCTTCCTCTACAGCCTCTTTTGCATCACAGAAGTGTCTTCAAAAAGGACACCATCTTACTGGGAGAGTATCAGGTACTGCAAACCTGCCAGGAACCATCATCACAGGCTTTCTTCATAGTCAAACTCAAGGCATTCTCTGGGAAAATCAGTCACTGGGTTTGTTTCCTCTAGAGGAAGAGAGAATTGAGACCTTCTCCTCTAAAAAACTAACATAAGCACTGTGCCGTCAGTAGAACTCCAGACACTGCTGCTCCTCAGCACACAGACCACAGCAGGCAGAAAACTTTTCATAAGATATTTTAATGCATCACCTCACAGGGGGTGAGTCAATGCTCCAGCCAACCTGCACCTGGGATTCAAGTTCAGCTGGGGAAAAAGGTTCACTTCCTCTTACTTGTAGAGCTGAGTTATTTTAGAGACATTCTGGCAAAGATGCCAGAAGACAGAGCTGTCAAACAGTGTGACTCCCTGCCACCTTCCCCTCTTGCTCTCTGTACTATTTTCAGAGTCAAGGATGGAAAGCAGCTGTTATTCATCCAGGGGGAAAAGCGCCAGATTCAAGAAGCTCAAGCCAAAAGGCCTTCTGAGGATGCTTCCCTGCTTCCATCACACTGAAAAGCCCTGACTCCTGATGGCACCAGGGGGAACAAAACAGATTCAGGTGTTCTGCTGAACCACAGAGCAGCTTTCAGATGCCCCCCTTGCCTTGCTGAATGAAACCACTGATAATTTGGGCAAAGCGATACAGCTGCTGGGGACAGAGACTAAGAAATGTTTCCATCAACTTCTGTACCTCAAACTTTTACAGTTCCTTGAAGACCCTTACCTGCAACACTGCTGTGCTTGATGCCACTGCTCACAACTGCATGTGTCAGCTAGTGACTAATACAAAGACACCAAAATATTTGTACTCAATCAGGCTGCAGAGCTACTTTAGATTGTTAAAATGTGATTATACTTAACTATTACTAATAAAATTCTATTCCTTTCCTATTGAGAAAGAATTAATGACATACCTGATGTCCCTTACGATACTGACTCAGTGCAAATGAGAAAAAAACAAACCAAGCAAACAAAATAAAATAACTGAACAGTTTGACTAATGCTTAAACACCATGAAAATATAGCCTCACTACTGGGCAACATGCCTGCTCACTGGAATATTAAATAAGTATTGTAAGTTAAAATAAAGAAACATTTCAAGTTGAAACTGTTGTTTTAAATTAACAACATTCCTTTCTATGGTGTTAACACTTATTACCAAGATTACAATCACATTTAAGGTCCAACTCCACTGCAGGCACTTTCATGTGATTTCCAGGTGCCGGCTCATTGTGGTGCCCCACACCACAAAGCCGAGCAGCGAGAAGGAAGCTGGAGCTGCAAACAGGACAGGCATTAAAAACCATGCCCCTCGTCACCAAGACAACTGGATCTGCACTTCAGAGATAACAGCACAGACATAACAAGGGGAATTGATCATTGGCTTTTAATAAGAAATCGCATACAAGCATGGCAGAGTTTTCTGTAGATCTAAACCAAATCCTTTTCAATTTGGTTTGGCCTTTTCTTAAGAAGTTGATAAATGAGCAATTTTTAACCTGTCCTTTATACTGGAAAAATAAATACATACAGCACTGGTAGAACCAATGCTTGTGCAGTTTCAAGGCCTTTCTGCAGTTACCTCCTTTGCTTTTCTGTTGCATTTGTATTGTCTTACCATGACAGCAAGATCCCCAAGTATCTAGATAAATACACACGTAAGCACAGAGAGAGAATGCTCTAAAGAGAGAGAGCAAACCAGCTATTTTTAAGCCCATCCACTGAAACTCACATAAATCAATGTGAGTTAAACCATGCCTGTAAAAAATCACTTCCAGACAGAAGATCAACAGAGGTGTGAAGCAAGTCAGTCATCCACATCAGTAAGGTGTGAGCTTCAAATCACCACTTTGAATTGAAAACATTTAAATGGCAACATTATAAAATAAACCTTCTTTAAATGTCACAAAGGAACCATTCTGAAACGAGAACAAGCTCAGCACAGCTCCTGCTACTGGAGCCTTGACTCTGCTATTATCCATGGCCCTGGTGGCAGCTCCAGCTGTGGGTGGACAGGTGGGTGGATGGATGGACAGCCTTTCCAGTACAGTGAGAGGAGACAAAAATGTGAGTTTGCTTTGCAATGGGAAAGGCACCGTTTTTATTGAGGGCCATTTGCTCCTCCCATTGAAGGTGCTGAGAGCAGCAACCTCTTGATGCTGCTGGGGGGCCCAATATCATCCAGAGGGGAGACTGACATGGTTAGGGAGAAGCCTCTCTTAGAAGAAGTTCAGTATCTGAGATCCTTCCTGCTACTGAGGATGGTGAAAGATGAGACCAGGAGTCACTGTAGTGCCTGAGCCAGGTGAAAGAAGGTGTCATTAGAGATTCTGCCCCACAATGGAACAACCTTCCCTGCAGGTTCCTGTATATCTCATCCCCCGTGCTCACTTCACCTTCCCTGGGCACAAGGGGTGACATCCCACAGGTAATTCCCAGGATGTTCCCACTCTCCATCTGGTTCTCTCAACCTCATGGCATTTCCAGAGCTCCAATGGAACACATTCTGGATGTCAGCTCTGCTCCATTTCCAAATGCCACGGCACAGTCATGGAGAACAGGCACAACTCCCTCAATTCACCCGAGAACCCACGATCCAGGAAATTTTCATATGGAGTAAATCTCCCAGAGAGACTTTCCCCTGCTCCACACCTCCCCTGCCTGAAGTCAGCTGTAAGAACAGAGGTGATGGGACTCTTCTATTAAAATCCAAGGTAGTTAACAACTTCTTTAGGATACACACGGATCTGTACAAGAGAAACTGCATTACAAGATGCAAAAGGCAACTGAGGCAGATGTTGTGAGTATGAAGAATTTGCCTGATGTTTTCATAAAATAGCACCATTAGGATCAACCTTCATGTAAGCTAGAAGAGGGTCTTACTTCATTCATTCATTTATCAAATTGGGCTTCCAGAGACACAGAATAACTTCTGAAAACTCTTGTAATGACAGAAAAATGAGGAAAGCAAAAAAATCCCCTCCCCAAGGCACAAGCATAAAAATCCTTCTATGATTACAAATCCAGGCTATATTATTCCTTAGGCCATGTTATTGTATAGTATGAATTAGTTCAAAATGCTCTTTAACAATGGAATCTGACCCAACAAGCTCAGTAGGAAAACACTACTGTTAATTCTGATTCCACTGACATTCCCAGTGATTTCCTTACTGGTAAATGATCGAAAATCAGACCTGATGAATAACCACCAAAAATAATTCTTAATTGAAAAAGACATTCTCTAGCACATTCTACCAAGACATTTCATTTAATTGCAACTTTTTTTCTTTGTATTTGCAGATCTACTCTTGAGAGAAAGACAGACACTGATCCTTTTTGTTTTAAAAGCAGTAGGATAAAACTATTTCCAATACAGCACCTTCAAAATCCAAGGGTTACATCCCGAACTCAATTGAAAAGTTGTGAAATTAAGGAGAAAAAACACGAAGCAGTTTTAATTTTTTCTTCTGTAGGACTAGAGCTAGATCAGCTGAAGCTCAAGAACAAAGCAAGCAAGATGAGATGGATTTTTATTACATGTAAACTCCTGTTTTGTTTTGCAGTAATGTGAGAACAAAATTAAAAGAAACACTGGAAAAGATATAACTCACTATGAAGCCTGGCCACAGCACAGTTCTGTTTTTAGGTTTTTATGGCTCTGTAATTAGCTGAGAAATCCAAAGAAAATCCTCCATTCACTCACTATGTGATACTTGCCCTAAAACTATCTATTGTTTAGTCTACAAGTACTAATACAGCCCAGAAGCAGTGGAAAGACACACAGGGCCTCCCTTCATACAGCACGAAAAAGCATGTTTAAGGGTCTGGTTTGGCCTTTTTCTTAACAGAACAAGTTTTGCTGCATTCAACACGACAGACAACTGCTCTCCATACAACCTCTGCGTTCCCTGGCACTCTACCACAGATGATGATCAAGACTATGATTTCCTGTTTGAGCATGTCAGCTCCTGCAATTATTAGCACCTGTTGGTAAATAAATACAATGATTATATCAAATAATTACGGAATCATGGACTAGTCTAGGTTGGAAGTGACCTCTGGAGAACATCTTGTCTAAACTACCCCTTTGAAGGAGGGTGAGCTACAGCAGCTCACTCAGGGCAATCTGTGTTTCGAGCATCTCCACGGATGGAGATTCCAGAACCTCCTTGGCCAACATGTTCCTGTCCCTCCCAGAGAGTACAAAAAACATCTCCAAAAGCCAGTTCATTGTCATCAATGAAGAGGATCCCAGGACACACTGAGGACTCCACAGCCACTGCCCCTCATCCTCACCCCACACCAGTGACCATGGCCAGACAGACGTGGTGCTGTCAGGGAGCAAGGTGACCATGGGTACGAGTGGCACTGTGACAAGGGTGCAAGTGAGTGGACACAGACTCATCTAATGTTAAGTTTGAGTTTCCTCACATGAAGTTCTCCAAGTCTTTCACAGGGTGAGTTGTATGCTCAGGGAGTTAGGAGAGCACAAATTGCTCATTATACAAGAGCAGGATGTTACTGGCACAGCAGAAGGTGACTTCAACCTTCTACTTCTACACGCCTGATAACCTCAGGTCTCAGCTCTGAATTCTCCCTCCTTTTCAGTAATTCCTACTAATCCTCACACACTTCTCTAACACACAAGGGAGTGACTCGACTCCTCATTTGCTACACTCTGACCTGAGCTTTTCTCTTACCCAGGATCCACAGTGTGTGAAATCCTGTGCATGCACTGAATTCTCTGTCAAACCCTTCCCCTTCATGTCAACAAACAGCTCAGTGTCACACTCTGCTTATAACTGGCCCCAGGTGCTGAACCCCCAGCACTGAGCATCTGCCTCAGGTGCATTTCAAAACACCTCCCCAATAAAGCACATCACACACCCATACATCCAGTACTAAATGAAAAACTAATGACAAATAACATCACGTGGCATACAATATATTGCACAAGAAAAGGAGAAAGGCACAAGAAAATCGACAAATATCTCTTTCAACAAGTACCATGAAGACTTCTACTTCAACCTCCCATCAGAAAACATACACTGAGTAAATAGCATACAGGTAATTCTTCTGTACTTCCTAAGTCCTTAAATTACTCATTTTCAACAACCAAGCAGAGGACTAAATACTAAACATCTAACTGTAGCTTTGTACTCACAAACAGTCTCTTTCAGCAGCACAGCTGAAATTCAAGTCCACTTTTACTGAAACATTTGCACAGATCTTCTTGGTCTTGGCTGGAATAAACATTTGGATGGCAAGACCTGCTCTTTCATGAGATCAGTGTTTTAACCAGAAGGGAAAAAGCCCTTGCTTAATAAACGATGAAATCAAGCAGCACATGGGAAATTAACAAATATACTGAGAGACAGAAAAAGAGGCAGAGTGTTGGAGGAACATTCTTCCTGGTGGGATGTTCTCCGTGCATCACTGGGCCACACCAAACACACACTTCCCATCAGAGCTCGCATTCCAAGAACGACAAAACCACTTTTTCTCCAAGATCAAACATTAAGCCCCTTCAGAGCAATACATATGCCAACAATTAAATCCTGGACCTTCCAAATGACTGCTTTATGAACCTCTGCAGCCATTTTAAACAGATTTCCATCCTCAACAGCTTACAGTCAGGCTTCTCTAATTTGGTTCAAGTCCAACACTTGTAGTCAATATGTTCAGAGGAGCCTGACTTCTGACAGCAGAATCTTGGGTAGGGTAGAATATAAAAACATATTCAGTCTTGGTAAGCTTGATATACAAATAAAACTGATCTCTACCCCTATTCAAATGTATTACACACAGCACTCAGCAGACAAACAGCTTCTGAGCAAAACAAATAATATTTGAGCTTTGTTTTCATTATTATCATACAGTGATTAATTGGTTTAGTGCAATCACTGTTCATAAAACAAATAACGAATTAGTGATTTCTGATAATTGTTTGTTGATAATGCACCGTTTTTCTGTTTTAATTATTAGCTTGTACCCAAGCAGACAAAGAGAGAAAAGGTCACAGACTCACTTTCTTTAAAGACAGAAGGTGTGCATGTAATTATACAAACATATATAAAAAGCAATAAACTAACGATTTAATTTCTTTACTTGCCACACGCTACTGCCATTCTTAACATTGCATTTCACTCTTCCTGTACAAACTCCTGGGTGAATGAGAAGCAACAAAGCCCATCCTTACCTTAATATTGCAAGCTTGTTCCATGAGTCTCCGGGCGTTCTCCTCAGCTCTGTACCTCTTGGGCAGCTGAACCCTGAAGAATTTTAAAGCTCCTTCAAAATCAGCTTGTAGAAGGTCCTCTTTGGAGGTCTGCAATTAAACACAGGGAACTACAGTAAACCCTGGGAACATGCAGTCATGCTCTTCTATTTGATTTGTCATTTACTGGATGCATTCCAGACCACCAATATTCACATTAGCTCAAAATCATCCTCCTTGAAACCAGCTCTCTTAACTCTGCTTCATAAAACAGAGGCTAAAGCCCATCCAAGGAATCCTAGGCAGGGCAGTACAGAGGACTGCAACATGGGAATGGATTTTATCCTTCTATACCTGCCAGGCAAGAAAGGGATTCTGGCTCAGCCTGTCAAGATGTCAGTGAGGAGAAAAACAAAACCCAAGCAGACAACAAAAACCTAGGAGAAATTATAATATTTCCCGGAAAGCTTGTGCATTAGACCATTGCTGATTCTCATGGTACTGCCTTAGAAAGACAAAGTATTTATATTTAATGTATGTATAGTCACAGACACGAAGAGCAGAAGCACATGATTCATACGAGGCATCAGCAAGTCAATGTGCTGAAGTCTGTGACACAGCTTCTCAAAGAACACCGTGCCAGAAAATGTTCTACACGCTTATTTCTGCATGTCCCACACTCCTGGACCTCTCAGTGGTATCAAGTCTAACAGGTCAGAAGATGTTACACATTCAGCATTAATCCACTCCTGCCACTGACAGAGCAATGTGATTCACAGGGACAAACGTATTCATTCCTCCTCCAGGTTACTAAGACCTGCACCAAGAGATTCAGAAGATCGCAAGCCTTGGGACAGTTCCTTTAAATGGTTCACAGAAACTGAAGGTCCTGACAAGACATTCAGGACATCATCTCAAAAATGTGAATTCCAAGGGTTTTAACTGAGAAAAGAGTAAAAAAAGTCTGTCAGCATAGGTACTCGTATGGTGAAGATCTACACTGTGTAATGTGTGTGACTGCAAATACCTCAGGAGCAGCACAAGCACTTTTGGTTAAGGTTAATTGCTGAATTAATTGCTCAGGTACCACCACCACCATTTCCATGTGTGCCAACATTTCCATGTGGGCATCCTCTGCTTTCTCACGAGTAGAAAACACCCAGTGTCATTTTTTGCCTCATTACACACAGGTTCAAAGTTTGATTCTCAGCTTTGTTGTTAACCACTCGAATCCAGAGAATCCCACAATGGCTTGGGGTGGAAGGGACCTTAAAGGTCACCTCATTCCAACCCCCTGCCATGGGCAGGGACATCTTCCACTAGCCCAGGTTGTTCCAAGCCCCATCCAACCTGGCCTTGGGCACTTCCAGGGATCCAGGGGCAGCCACAGCTTCTCTGGGCACCCTGTGCCAGGGCCTCACCACCCTCACAGGGAGGAATTTCTTCCTAATATCTGATCTAACCCTGTCCTCTGTCCGTGGGAAGCCATTCCCCCTTGTCCTGTCACTCCAAGCCCTTTTCCAAAGTCCACGTCCAGCTCTCTTCTTTTCTTTCCTTACTGAGTTCACCCAAGATCTATTTGATCCTCCCTTCATTCACTGCCGAAGAAGCTGCTGGGTCATCACTGCAGGGACACAGGAAAAGCTGCCTTTGGGATGCTGACCAGGAATGTTCAGTTTTACAAAGTATCACATCTGATCCTGTCCACAATCATCTGGCAGCTGCACAATTTGGCTGAGGCTCCATCAGACCAGGCAGACGTGTTGACAGAACGCCGAGGCAGTCGGTATCCAATGGATTAGATCCACTATGGCCAACATCACTCTTCTCCTGGACGAGTTTTCCTGAGGTTATGAATGCTCTTGCCATACCTGAGGCCAGATCACTGTTTCATAGCCCCAGTGGGCTGGCTGTTGGAAGGTGCTGAGTGTGGTGGCAGGAGCTGGTCATGCCCAGCACCACTGCCCAACCAGTGCTGGAAACCAAGTGCTGCCGGGGAAGTTCAGTGGGTAAGGGTGGTGGAAAAGCAGTAAAGGTTTCATAGGGTCATAGAATCCTTAAGGTCGGAAAAGCCCTCTAAGATCATCAAGCCCAACCACTTACCCAGAACTGCCAAGCCCACTGCTAAACCATGTTCCTAAGTGCCACATGCGCACATCTTTTGAATTCTTTCAGGGATGGTGACCCCACCACTTCCCTGGGCAGCCTGTTACAATACCTCATCAACTTTTCATTGAAGACATTTTTACTAATATCCAATCCAATGGATATAAGGAAAAGACTCAATTTTGATACCCAGCCCACAGAAATGGATCTCTCCTCCTTCATTCCCAGCCGTGTTGGTATCTGCCATCACTACCCAATTCCAACAGATTTCCCAGTTACGCTGCCAATTTGCCTTCCTGGGATACTCCTGCACATCCAGTCCCCTCCTGTCCCCTGGGCTGTGCCAGCCTCTCACAGACTCCTTTGAAAGGAGGCCCCAGCACAGCACGGAGCCCACGTGCCAAGGAAGCCCCGGTGTCCCTCAGCTGGCACTGTGCCAGAGCCAGGCACGCTCCAAGCCCGGCTGGGTGGTGCCTGCTCCCAGCAAGTGGCAGGTGTTTGCAATCCACACTCCTGGACAGCTGCTCCCAGCACAAAACAAATACCAAACACGCTTTTTGCCAAAGTTCAAGCATTTTTTCTAGGATTTTTGCATCATGAAATTTTACTATCAGATATGCAGTAACAAATTGCTATCCTAATTTGAAGCATGGATTCTTCCAAGAGATCCCAACTAGACTTTTTTTTTTAAACTTTGTATTTAATCTATTTTTCTTAAATTAACATAATGCATTGAGACTTTTAGACTTCTTTTTAGAAATCAGAGGAGAAAAAGCCTTCAAAAAAGGTAATAATCAACCATTAAATAACCCTGTAAATGCTGATGCACCTCCCT
Source organism: Falcunculus frontatus (assembly GCA_013398115.1). Lineage (NCBI taxonomy): Eukaryota > Metazoa > Chordata > Aves > Passeriformes > Falcunculus > Falcunculus frontatus. The sequence continues at coordinate 621,767 of VZRV01000622.1, forward strand.
TTTACTTCTATAGAACATTTAAAAATAAGCAAAGAAAAAAGAAAAAAAAAGACAGAGGGGAATATATCAGAAAATGACAATCCTATGTAAAACATTTAAAATCAGATTTTATTTTCCTAGGCCTCTGCTTGAGTCACTGTTATAGTACTATTTTTAACAGTCCCCAACAAATTACACTTACTGAACTGTGTACACTTACTTACTGACAACTTCTCAAGTTCTCAATGCTGAAAAATCTGTAGTCAATGAAAACCCCGTAAGATCATGGAAATAAAGAACTTCTCTGACAGAGTTAGCTGAACTAAGATCAAAGTTATGAAAACTGCAAACCATCACACTGCACAGGTTGGTTAAACGAGTGATAGAGCCCAGGCTTGTCAGCTCCTTCTACTTCACTGAGTATTTTCATTTCCTTAAAAGCATCTGTTCATCAAAATACTAGTTTCACTATTAAAATCACAAGAAAAAAAAGTGAAAAATAGAAATTTTGGCATCCCAAGACTCACATTTCCTGACATTTGGTGACTTTCATCAATAAATCATGAAGTTTTCTCTGGAAACTTTTGGCAGCTATTTGAGAGGCAGAGATCTGTAAATCGTTGGTTCAAGTCACTCAACTCCTGAAACTCACCAACAGCTGATTTCTCAACAGCTGATTTATCTTACTAAACCATCTGTAGGTTTCATGAGCCAATCATATAAAGTTTGGCAGGTGAATTGCATTTTTGCGCATTTGGGAACTTCAAAAAGTTTTTATTATTCTAGATGCTATTTTTTAAATAAACATATTTTTGATTAAAATCTATTGTTAAGCCCAAGCAAACAAGGAAACTCAGTCAGAACCGTGACCCAAAGGCTCAGTATGCCTTCTAGGGTTTGACTAAATATGTTCTCAAATGCCCTTCCCACATGATTCAAGTATTTCAATACAGCCACAAAATTATCTTAAATGGATGAGTTGAAAACAAGGACAAGCCCTTTCCCAAAAGTATTAGCAAAGTTTTCAAATCTAAAGGTAAAGTCTGGAAAACCAGCAAATGTTCAAAAAGCAAGAACAGAATTTGAGAGGCTTAAACAATGTTAATTTTTTTTTTTTTTAAAGTAAATAATGTTCCTACTACTTCCCCCAAAGTATTTAGGAAACTGTGATTACGACACAGGGAAAAGCCTTGGTTTTTTGCTTTAATTTATCTTCTTTATTAATTCTGCAGCCTCATTTATTACTGACTCTTATCAACCAAAACTCCCATTCCCACCTGGGAACTAATGCAGCAGAAGAAATTTTGGATGAACCACACTGCACTTCCTTAATTTAGTTCTTCCTCCTTCATACAAACAGATAAAAATCACTAATTTCCACTGAATTTTAGGTATATATTGAGATTTCTGTAGAATGTCAATGAGCATAAGCCACCTGTTTTACACTTTAATGAACATGTGGCAGAAACGAGGCCAAGAAGTCAAAGGCTGAAAAGAACCTGGCCATGCTTTACTATTAAATTTGCTTCTGGAAAATTCAAAATGCTTCTTAGTACCTCCAGTTTATGAGAACATACTATTTATATACATAAATATATATAATATAAAAAAATGTATTTCTGTTTAATGCCTATAACACACAGATGTGGTTTGAACTCCTTAGAGAAGACGAGCAGTGTAAAATCAAGGTACACGAGCTGTTTATTCCTGACCCAGACTGCAGAGCTGCACGACTCTGCTCTGTGCTGCCCTTTAACACGAGCCACACACCTGACAGCTGCCCAGTGACTCACAGAGGATGATCCTGAGCCTGAGCCTGAGCTTCTGGGCAGGATAAACTCAGGCTCCAGGCCTGGGGAAGTTTGGTGGACAAAACTCTGCTGCTGCAGTAACATCAGAACGCACTTCTAGGGCAGAACATCAAACAATTCCTCTGCTGGCATCTCTCCTGTCCAGCTATAGTATCAAACACTTCTTTCCCTCAATAAAATCCGTGCTGTCTGTAACACACTGGTACAAAAAAGCTGTGGAACAGAAACCACCTCTGGGTTTGTGGGCGGAGAGTTGGGATCCACAAACACGGCACTAATCCTGTGCACACTCAGTGATATCCCTCTGCTCAACACCTCACCCCTGCCTTTCCATGTAGCTCCAAACTCACGTGGCAAAGTTCATTCTAGCACATAAAGAACTGATGCAGGTGGGTAGGAAAACCTCCCGGCTTCCCCCACTCTGGATCACCCCAAAGGGAGTAAAACCCCCAGAACGGGCGCTGTCCTACCTGCCCAAAAGTGTGCTCAGGTGAGGAGGTGATCAGAATTTTTCTAAGACTGGAATAAAGGTTCTAGATTGTATTTATCACATAACACTGCAGTGACACACACTCTACCCATCCCAGGCATTTATCCCCAAAACCACAGCAGAGAGAGAAGCTATGCACATTAACAACAACAACAAGTTCTTAATTTTGTGAAACACTGATGTTTTGAAGGATCTTCAGTTCCGAGTAAACTACAAATTCTTGGTCCTCAGAGACTTCTCATTTTTAACATATTATCAGAACACAGTCTCTCCTTTCTGAAAGGGGTGTGTGTGAAAAGGGATGTATGGCAGGAGAGGTGTATTTAGCTAATAAAACCTGACAGGGAATCACATTGACATCTCTCTCATAACACAAAGCACTCTTTGTATTATTTTGCCTTTTTCACACTCTTTCTTTCTTTTTTAATAAACAATACTATGCCACTCAGCAAAGCCAAACTGCCTGGAAGATAAGGGATGTGAAATTGCCCGGTGTTCTCCATCTGGAGGGCCAGATACAAAGCCTGATTAAGTCAAGTGAAAAAGAGCTCGGTGGTTTTGTCTGTGCTTTCCTTACAGCTCATCACAGCACGATTCCGAGTGATTTGGCAGTCCTTGCCCAAGAAACCAGCAGCAGGAGGAGCGTTTGGGTACACCGGGAGATAACTGGAATAATGATAACACACCCAACAGCTCAAACCGTGCATCATCAGGGACAAGACTCCATTCTACAAGTGACTGTGGATCCCCAAATGCAGCTGCACTGTAGCGATCGAGGAGTTTGTGGATTTTTCATTTTTATTTGGCACCTCCCAGCGCAGGGACACGGTGCTCCAACCCCCCACGCTGTCTGTACCACTGAACAGGCTGTAACACGCAGAGTACATGGATTTCTGGGAACACTGCAGAGCACCGGGATGGGCTCGGCAGCACGGAAACACCGGACAGGTCACTGTGTATAACCACAGCATAGGTATGGGAATAAAGGAAAGGCACCACGGGAAATGAGGGGCATCAGGAAAGGACTGCCTTCCCATGGATCACACCAAAATGCCATCCTGGTGTGCCAGGCCACACACTGAGCGATGCTCTGAGCTGCAGCCAGGCGTGGTTACACCACCCTGAGCAGAGCCTGCCAGGACCAGGCACTGACTCCTGGGTCTGCCACGATTTTGTGGGTTTGAGGCTGCTTTGTACAGCAGGAGAAACCATAAAAGCGTGTTCTCTATGCCATAACATGGCACACCAACTGCAGGCACCCCCCCCCCCAGCATTTGCTATGATGGATGAAAACACCCTTAACAATTTATTTCCGAGATCATTCTACACAGGTATTTTCAACTTTTTTACGTACTGTCAACTGTCTTTCCAAAATCAAACACACAAACGGCCAAAAGCCACAATGCATCAGCACAGTTTGATTTCTGATGAGTCTTTAAAGCCAACCTGTGATGTCGAAAGTACAAAATCTGAAATGCTGAGCATTAATGCACTTGGCGTCAGTACCTAGAAGGTGACTGGGCACACTGCTTATCTGGAATCGTTACAGGACTGAGAACAAAAGCACTCAAGGATTCAGGAAAGATTTTTTTTTTTTATAATTCAGCCCTGGTTGAGGCTCCCTCAAGGCAGTTAAGGAGTGGCACTGGTCCCCATTAGCAGGACCAGTGTCCAGCCTCCCCGAGTTAACACGAGAAAGAAGGACTCGGTGCTTAGGAGATGGATTATGAGAAGCTGAGAGGAAAAAATAAGAGCCTTCTCATCCCTCCTGGGGGCAGAGGCAGGGCTGGAAGGGAGAATGGCAAATTCCCAACAAATTAATTTCATGAAAAGGTGATCTCACCGCAAGCAGCCGAGGCACAAAGAGACGATGCCCCATGCCCAGAAGTTCCAGCACCCGACACGCGTATTCATTCACCAGCTTGCTCCTCTCGTCGTGCATGTCCTGGGACTTCTTGGCAGGTGGGGTGAGCTTGGCAGCTGGGCTTTTGCAAGGTACCCCTTCTTCCATGAGCAGTAAGTAGTAAGTATCCAGAGTGAGAAGAACAGGCTTTGTGAACGGCAATTTCCGAAAGTGCAAGATTAGGAGAGCCAGCCTTCAGTCTCTGGAATGGGTCTGGATGGCAGCTCCAGCAACGCCCCTGAGCCTCTCAGGAGGAGAAAAGCATCTTTGCTAAGAATCGAGGAAAAATATGATCGACCGCGCTGGCTCAGACAGAGTCCGAAGGAGATTTGAAAAACAAACCAGAGAAAACATGGATCTAAAAATGCACATAAAAAGCAGGAAAATGGCAGAGAAGGAGCACAGGGAAGCCGGGCTGGGAGCACAGCAAGGGCGAGCTGTGGGGGCTCAGTGCCCGCGGGGGTGTGCGGGGGCCGGGAGCGGCGGCAGCAGCAAGGGCAGCAGAGCCCGGGCAGGGGTGAGGCTGCACACAGAAAAGGATGAGCTCATTGCAATCCCCGCTCCGTGACCGGCGCTGCCGCTCGCTCAGCATCAGACACGAAGGGGTGGGAAAGAGGGGGCTGGGAGCAGGGGGAGGAGGAGGAGGAGGGGGTGCCTGGGCACCGGGAGCCTCTCGGGGGAGAATGCCGTAATAAGAAACCAATGGTGAGCGTGGACAGCCGCGCTCCCACCCCGCTACCCTTCATCAGCCTCTGCTGGGCTCTGGCTGCCGAATCCCAGCTCACAGCACATCGGCTGCATCCTTTCACGCTCCATAGCTGGGAGGGATCGGCCTCCCAGGCGATACAATCACTTGTCCATTCAATCCGCTTCCCAATGATGAAACCAGACACGGTGTAGGTAGGGCAGGACACCCTCCCCTCGCCAGTGGCGACCCGAGAGGGGCCAGGCTACCGGGATGCGCTGGCGGCGATCGGCAGCGCACGGCTCCGGAGAGCTGGGAAGCCGCAGCCCGGCTGTGCTGCATGGAATTAAATCATTTAAAAAACGATCATTTTCCAGCGCTCTGCTCTCAGGAGGCATTGCTAAATCTGGAGGCGATGGGCAGAGAGGGAATGATGTCAGCATACACGGTTGAATGGATTCTAGAAAACTACAGCACGTTTGTAAGGAAAATGCAATGATGTCACACGGGGAACTGCCCGGCCATCGCCCTGTGCAGAACAGCCCGCGGGCCGCTGCCATCTGCTAAAGGCAGCCAGGCAGCTACTGCTCCATGCCACAGGTCTGCATCGCAGAAAGCGTGTCTTTATGCTCCTTTGGGTTTGATTTGCCTCATTATAAAATGGGCTATGGAACAGAACAACAGCCATTTCCAATCAGAACAGACAGAAAGATCCCACCTTTCTAACATAAAGATCGTAATTTAAAATATTCTGAGTAGCTCTGAAACTTGAAACCACGTTAATGACAAACACTTCTGTAAATGCATATTTAAATTATAAAAATAATTTGTCTAACCCATCAAGAAAACACATATTTACTTAAAATTCTAATACAAAGTAAATATTTGTAGGATGGGGTCACTGATTTAAAATAATAAACATGTTACTGAGTAGCTAAAATATGAAAATCATCGACACATTGTTGGCTTGAGGTGGCACACGAAGGGGTTGGCAAAAGCATTAAAGCAGGAGTCAGAGGTCAAAGGCAACAGAAGATGCCAGAGAGGCCTCAAGGATGATGATACAGGATTGACTCAACTGAAGCCCCTGCAAATGTGCAGCAGTGAAGAGGCTGTTTAGCACAGATGGTGCTCTGAAAGCTGATTTAAACCCCTCGGGCTGCAAACCATTGCTCTGCAGGTGAAAACCTGCAAAGACTACTGCAGTTCTGCCAGGCTGAGATTCAGGTATTCACAGAGGGCCTTGAGGACAGAAGCCATCCACAACTCTCTCTGGGACGAAGAACCCACAACCAACACACATTTCCTTCCAGTTTAAGGCTGTAGCCAAGACCGTGATGGGAGCTCTCCCATCCTTTCCAAGCTCCATCTGCACACAGCTGCAGAGGCCGTGGTTTATCACTCAGCCTGTGAGTGTGCACACAGGTAACACCATGGAGCCCAGCCCAGCTTACAGCACGACACTGCACGCTTGGAGGGAAAGGGTTTAAAACATAGGAAGCAGCTTTGCCTATTTCTGAAGTGTGCTGTTCTGGAAACATCGGGTTCTGCTTCTATATGTGAATGAAAACATTGCTTAAAACATTAAAAAGGAAGAAATAAGCGCTGTAACTGTGGGTGTTGGGAAGGAAGTTACAGCACTGATCAGGCACAGAGTCACCAGTGACTAGGGGGCAAAACAGGCAAGAGGATGGAGAATTCAGAGCACCAACAGTGTAAAAAGCCTTTAATTCTTTATTGTGTAAGTCAGACTTTAATCAGCTAATAGCTCTGATCCTTACAGAAATTCAGGTTTGCTTCATTTTGGGTAAGGTCTGGGCTTACGTAAAATGGAATTAACTGATTATTAAAGAAAGTCTGAAAGTCTAAAATTCTGTAATAGGATCCAGCAGTTAGAGGTTAAAACCAGATGAATTCAGGTTATAATTGAGGTGCAAATTTTTAGGAATGAGGAAAATTAACTACAGGATTAGTTTCCCAAGAGATGTAGTCTACTACCATCATTATATTTTTTACATCAGGCCTGGATTTTTTTTTTAAAAAGAAGTCTCAAATTCAAAAACTTCCAAGGCTTGACCAAAAAATCTCCTTAATTGTCAGCTGAAATCCATTGTTCCATGTTTTTAAGGAGCTCCTTTCACACAGTGTAACAGTGAACCATCATTTAGATTTTTGTATTTCCTACCACTCTTACTTATTTCCATATTCTCACTGAACACTTCATCTTATTTTTCTCCATATCTGACCAGGAATCGTGATGTTTCCTTCATGTGTGTCGCTGGATTACTGCCCCAAATTCTTGAGAAGGGCCTCACTGAAGTGAACTTAAAAGCTAAAGATGGCCCAAAAGGCAGTAACAAGTAACTGAGGCAGTAACTAAGATGTCTGAGGATAAACACCTATTACTGGTGCTTTGAATTCCATGTCATGGACTCTCTGGTCTTTAAGTACAGTGAAATTCTGTTTCTGGCCTTCCTATCCATGAAACGCCTGTTCATTCACGTGGTTCTGATGCAGTTCAGAGCTGCTCAGACTTACACAGCTCAGGCCCACTGAAGTCAGAAGAAACTAATGCCAAAATAGTCTCAAAGTAAATAAAACCATAGAGAATATGACTCGAAATTGTCTATATTCTGTACCAAGATAGCAAGAATCTTGATGAGCAATTATTTTATATTTAAAATATTACATCTCCGTATTTTAGTGGCAAAAATGTCTGATTTTGAAAAGCTAAATAGACTAAAATGGGAAGAAAAAAGAAAAAGTTCTCTTTCAAGTCTACTCCTGTAAAAGGATACGACATTCAGCACCAGAACAGCTCTTAAAATCCACATGAATGACATGATGGCCACAATAGGAACTTCACCTCTTATCAAAAATTACTTTGTCCTTTCTGTTCCTTGAGGCTAACTACAACTGTGTAATCTGGATTTAGCAAAGGCTCCACCTTGATCATTATCAGAGAGAACACAGCAAACCAGCTGATTTTCATGGCAGCTTCCAGCAGTGATCCAGGCTGGGTGGGCTGTTCTTGAAGGGCTTGGAAAGAGGGTGAAGGATGAGATCACAGTGTCTGCAGATGCTCCTGAAATTGTTCAAGGATTTAAAAACAGGGGTTGCAATAAAGAACTGCACAAGAACCACAAAAGACTGAGTGACTGGGCAAGAGAACAGCCAAGGACAGGCAATACAGATAAATCTAAGTGGATGCATATGGAGAACAGCATCATTTTTCCACATAAATGACGGACTGTGAGCTGACAGTTGCCACTCAGGAACGAATCTTGGGACTCACTGGGGAGAGTTCTGTGAAAGTATCAGATCAGTGAATGGTGGAGATCAACAAAATGCATCAAATGGTAGGAATTAACAGGAAAAGAACAGAGATCTAAACGGAGAACGGTGTTATTCTTCAGTGGCACTTCATGTGGGATTCTTCCATGCATTACTCTGGTCCTCCCATCTCAAAAAGGACATGATAGAGATGGAGAAGTATTTAGAGAGCATCAGAAGCTTCCAAAGGAGATAAAAGCAGACTATGATTATTAAGCCTGGAAAACAGAAATTGATATGGGGCATGTAGACTTAGGAAGTCCTGAGTGGTGTGGAGAAAGTGAAGAGATACCAAGTGTCCAAAATGCCTGCTGACACAGAACCTCATGGGAAAGCCACAGGTGGCAGGTCTAAAGCAAACAAAATAATCATGAAACGGAGAAATACTCTGGGGCTACTCACTTACATGTGTTCAAAAAGCCAACAAGAAAGCCACAGAATAACAATCTGTGCAGAATTATTAAACATGAGGCACCACTTCTTTCTCAGAGTTTTCAAGACATAAATTGCCAGAGGCAAAATAAAAGAGTATTATTGTCCTGTTTTTTAAAGTCTTGCCCACCTATCTGCTGCTGGCAGTGAGAAACTGGGGCAGACAAACCAGTACAAGTCTGGTCTGGAATGACAATTTGGATGTTTTCCTTCACTTCAATTACATACTTGGAGAAAGTATTTTCCCACAGAATGATAAGATTTGCTAAGTACATGAGATAAAGACACTATATTTAAATTCTGTTTAAAAAATAAATAATAATTATAAATAAATAATAATTTAAAATAAATTTTAAAAAATAAATTTAAAAGAAATAAAAATAATAAATAATAATAGATAAAGATAAGAGTTTCAGTCAGAACTGTATGTGACCCTGAAAACACTATCTTCACTTTCCAACATGTAGAAATTACCAACACATGGTATAATAGGAAGAGTCATCACTATCTAAATTGGGGTTCAGTGCTGCTAAAGAAATTCAGGTCAACAAATTTAATGTTATTTTCTCTGCTATCAGTCTTCTTTTTGAAAAGAATGCATGTCTCCACCCTCAAAATTCAAAATTTATGGGGAACATTCACCTAATAGGAATAGAACTGATTTTAGGCGTGAGGAGGACATCAAATGGGCTAAGGGAAGAAATAATCAGGACAGGATGGATTTTCAACACACAAATAAATGTGAACTTTTAAAAATAAAAAATTGGTCATATTGATTCTGGAAAATCAGTGGTCTGGAAGAGGAATGGTTCAGGACATTTTCAGGCACAGATTTCTCTTTCTAAAGAGAGCACCTCCAGCAAGTCACCCAGGACAGGTTTTTGGGGTAGGGGGGTGTGGGTCTGGGGGAAGAATTACTCAGCCCAGCAAAACTTAAAATTTAAGGACATCATCAATTTAGGAACTAGAAATACAAAACCAGTGATCTGAGAGCCTCTTAAAGCCTGAATTTCTTGTGCTCTGCTCAATGCAGAAGACCTTAAAAGATGGTTCTCATCTCTAACTCCAAAGAGTCAGGATCCTCTTTCTCTTCCCAAGGTGTCAGCTCTTACCCTGGGATCAGCTACATGAAGAAGCTGTAAAAAAGGGGGTATATAAAAAAAAGGACATCTATTTTACCTTAGATTCTAATGTGGACATTTCTGGTTTTTCCTTGAGAAGAGCCTTTTGAAAATGCAATGCAATTACAGAGTGGCCTAAACCAGCTCACCTAGAATCAAACCAGATCACCTAGAATCAAACCCAGTTCTGGCTGGAAAGAAGCCCTGCTCGTCACTTCATCAGCTACTGGCTTAAAGCAATGTTGACTTAAACATCAGTTCAGGCTCCTTGAGCCATTGCAAATGCAAAGAAAGAACAGAGCAAGAATCAAACAACTATATTAACTCTTTGACACAAGGCCTAAGCCACATTACCTACAGTCTTAGTGCACTTTCCAACTGATACCTCTCAAAAAATCACAGTAATTGCCACAATTTCATCCCTGACTCAAAGACAACTGACATTTTAAAATTATCTGCATTGGCAGTATGCAAGTTTTACCTAAACCAAGCACCTGTGCAGTCTTCACTGGCTTCAGAAGTTCAGTCAATAAGATTATACAAAATTTCTCTAAGGTATGGAAGAAGTCAATTGCTCAACTTAAGCTTCTCTTTATATTGCTGGCCTTCATATGGGGGATAAAACTGATTTCCTTACTTGCTGTGACGACTTGAACCCTTTGGGGTTTTCCTTCTTCATTTCCTTAAAAGACAGCACTACTTTTGAAACATTAATGGCCCAGGCGAGATTGTGGCAAGTGATAATTTCAGGAGCAGATGACAAAGGGAGGCACAATCCCAAGGGATGTCACACTGGTCCACTTCAGCCACACATCCCTGAGGGAATGGGCAGAACTCTTCCATGATCAGCAGGATCTGAGGTGCTCAAAAACAGATGACTGCTCTGACTACCTCTGCTTCTCACCCGCAGAAATTTTTGAACTGTGCCTTTAACACAGAACACAATTTCAGATCAGATTTTAAAAAATAAGTTCTGGTGCAATTCAGGAGAGAACTTATGGGCAAAATCTGAGAGGGGTGAGCTCAGATGTCTGCCTAAGGAAGATAAAGTGAAAAAAGAAAACCTACAATTGATTATGGGTTCCTTAAGAATTGAAATGTAAATGTACACAGAAGTACAGCACAATTTCATTCCAAATTTGTGCTCTTACACAAATTCCCTTCTAAGGTGGGGAAATAGTATTTGTGGAACCCTCTGGTTAGTCAGGAATAATATTTCATACAAACATAAGAGCATAACACAGAGTTATCAGAACAAAGAGATTCTTTAGCAATAAGAAAACACAACATGAATACAGGAAACATGATGTGACCTCTCTTAGAGATCCAGTCACCTCTGGAGGTGATGCAGAAGAGAATGGTTAAGATGCTCTGGAGTTCAGGAACATTGAGGACACTGGGTTATTTAAAAAACCATGTGAATGGTATCTATAAACACTTCAAGGTGATAAAGGCAAGTGTGAGTGGTGCTGGAAGGGGACTGTTTAAGCTGAAGGACAATGCTGATGTAAGAGCAGCTGAGAGTAAAACGATCAGTAATAAATTTAGTCAGGACTAAGAGAAATGGCCTTCCACCAGCAATGCTGAAAGCTGCTGCTACAGGCTCTGCAATAGATGCTGTGTCACATTATGGCACAACAGAGCAGTTCTTCAGCCCAGGAGGTCCTTTTTAGTCCAGATACAGAATGAAATAAAGGGAATAAATAACCCTCCTTATCCAAGGTAATTCTGACACTTCTTCATTTAAAATCTACATCCACCATCCCTGCCACTGTTATTGGGATATTGCTCCCTAATGTCTGGGACCCTGACTGATACAGAGAGCTTTGAGACTCAAAGGTGCCAGCAGAAATAACCAAGGAACACAAGCGTCCTGTTCGTGTAACCCTCAGTTATCTCCTGATAACGTGCAGAGAGGAGGAGTGTCAGAACTCACAAGCCCTGTGGGAAATGCTGCTCACCCTGCCCTGAGTGCAAGGAATGACGTACAAAAGTGCTGGCTTTAAGATATTATGGGTTCCAAAGCAAATCTCTGTAAGATAACAAAGCACTGGCTGAAAAACACAAGCAGTAACAAACACGTTTCTCACTATTCCCTCCCCATTTTCTTTTCAGTGGTAAAAACCTTCCTGATCATAACCAGGGCTTTCCTCTAGGACTAAGCAAAACGTTTTTTAACAGTCACACAGATTAAACCTCAATAAGCCAAATGCTGAGCTTAAATGTCATGAATCACACACACTCCATGAGTAAATGAACCCTCAAAAAGAAAGGTTTGGACATGGACCTATTTTAAAAGGCTCTGGTTCACTCTTGCATTTCCAGTGACCATGTGCTCTTCCCTGCCTTTTCAGGAATTAGCAGCCACAACAGCAGTGAATCTAGAGCCTGAATTCTGTACAATCGTGTATTTTAATTCTTGCCTCAGCCCGCTAATTCCAAAATAAAATGTGCCTTTAGCCAGTTTTGCCAAGTTGAAGATCATAAACAAAAGATTTAAGATTTAACCAGTGAAATCCCTCTGGTGACCTGGGACAGGACCCCAGGGAACAAGGATAGCTGGGTCAGGAAAGGCTCAGGCTGGAGCTCAGCAAAAGGTTCTTCCCCCAGAGGGTGCTGGGCACTGCCCAGGCTCCCCAGGGAATGGGCACGGCCCTGAGGCTGCCAGAGCTCCAGGAGTGTGTGGACAGGGGTGCCCAGGGTGGGATTGCTGGGGTGTCTGTGCAGGGCCAGGGGCTGGACTTTGATGGTTCTTGGGGGTCCCTTCCAGCTCAGGACATTCAGTGATTCTATGAAATACTAAAACAGGAAAGAGCTTAGAATTTATTTCTTTTTCTTTAGCATATGTGAAGGTTTTAATGCTTTTAATTTTCAACAAAGAAACAAAGTAGTTGATGCCACAAGGGATTAGGAAGTGTGCTGGTGCTGGAATGGTAGATTTTCCTCTGTCATTCTCAATTGATCGTCTTAATTGGGATTTTTAAAATGAAAATATCAATGCTGTTTGTTGAGCTGTTTTAAACCAAAGATTTCTATGCTGTCCTTTCCCACACCGGGGTTCTTTTCACACGCCAGTGCTTCACTACATTTTCCACTGCTCAGAAAATGAGAGGTGAGGAATTAGATTTTCTCCCAGCTCAGGTTCCTGAAGGATAACTCAGATGCAGTCCCTACACGAGGCAAGCCAATGACTCCCAGTGTAAAACAGTGCCACCAGCTGGGGACCCTGAGCAGGCTGTGAAGCACAACATTGGGATGCTACAGAGAAAACCCCCGTGTTTTCATTCCATAAGAAATCATATTCATGCCCCAGCGATGACTTTCACAGCTAAAGAGCTTTAATCCTCTCGCTGTTCATTGCTACGAACATTCTCGGAATGTGGGGGAAGGAAAGAGGAAGGATTCCTGCGTGTCTCAAACGTTTATTTTCCGAGGATGACTGCACCAAGATGTCTCAGGTAATTGGTCACAGAAGCAGCACTGTCATTTCCAGACTAACAAGCACTCACTGTGAGCAGCAGCAGCTGGAACCCTGAGACACAGCCCTGAGTTTCAGATAAAAGCTTCTCTTCCGCTGCTATTTAATGAGGGATTGGGATGCAAACACTTCACTAGAAGCAAGGAAAACGGCATTTACACAATAAAGACTCCAGTATTCCACTGCTGAAGGATTCCCTTATCCAAATTTAAAATAATCCAAGAGATTGTGGGTGAGAGAATAATCGCTGTTTTAACGAAGAGCAAAACCTTAGGATTTATTTTCACTCACTTCAGAATCAAACAAGAGCTTTGAAACAGAGTTTTTAAGGCAGTTTTTCTGCAGCATACTCAGGTTCTATAACGTGAAAAGAGCAGGACACCAAACCACTTTGCTCCTAATGGTTAGGAGAGATTATGAACACATTTAAATAGGAAAAAAACTACTTCAGTTCTCAACTATTTTCCTCCCTAACAGAAGAGTAATTCTTGCTGAAAGCAAATTATAATGCTAATTCAACTGTATGTAAGCACCAGCTCCATCTCCATGCCACGATGGAACTGTGCTCTTAGGTGAGTGTTCCTGACTTAGAATCTTACCTTTCCTACCTCGACTTTCTTTGTACTTGTTTTTAGCTGCGCTGTAGAAATACTTTCTCAGGATAACACCTCCTTTACCATTTATTTAGTGTGTGTTACTGCTAGAACCCGCAGCTACAGCATACACATGCAAGAAGAACTGCTGTAACTGCTACAAGCAGAATCAAACCCAACTCTTAGACTTAGAAAGTAGTTATAAATAAGAGTGACAAAGAGTGACTTTACTGAATTTCCCTCCTCTAGAATATCCAAATAGAAATGTTCAGCTGGAGAAGCAGCAAGTCATGGGATATATATAAAAAGACTGAACACCTGTGGCTAAAACGGATGCCTGAAGTGGCTACCTGGAAACAGAGACTAGACAGGAGTAAGGGTATAAAGGTGCTATTTATTTGAAAGGCCTTCAAAGGTACACCCTGGGAGACCAGAGGCTGCTGCCAAAATGGGCCCCAAGATGGATGAGGAGTGACGAGTTCTTCACACTTTTATAGGTTTGGTCCATTTGCATATCAGCATAAATTCACCAATTAGAATTTTAGCTAATGATGTGATTTCTCCAAGCTCAGCCCCACTTGTTCTCAAGACGTTGGTTTACACATTTTGGGTCTGGGTGTCCTTGGAGAGCAAACCCAGAGAGACTTTGTTATGTCTGTCTTAGCATGAGAGAGCAGCAGCAGCAGGCTGTAAGACACTTCAGAGTTTTACAGCAGGCAATACAGAGTATAAAAGCTAAAACTCAAGGTATCAAAAGAAACCGGGCTAATTATTCAACAGGAAAAAATTCCTTATTTGCTCTATGACACCCGTGAATTCTTCCCAAAGTTATATTTTTTAAACAGTTGCTCTGCTGCTACCCTTGGTCCAACCCTTCCCTCTCACAGCAGCAGGAAATGTAAAGCAGGTGGTTCCAAAGCCATCCTTCAGAACTAAACTGAACCAAGTTTTCCTTCCCTGAAAAGCCTGTCAGCCATCTTCAGCTCTGTGCAAGTACTCTTCCTCTTCTTTCTTCTGCAGGTTTAGGATCCCTAAGTTGGTACCTCTGACTCCTCCCAGAACCTGTTCCTTCCCTTCCTCACTATCATGCCAGAACCTACCAGATTTCCCATTATTCACACTGGCCTTTAAAACTGGAATATTAACAAGCTCCCACAGTTGCAAATAGAACATGAAACGGGAAGAAAAGAGCACACACTTCCCTCTTTCCTTTTTACAAATTTCAATTTGTGTAGGAGCACTTCCCTGGAAACATGTATTAAACCAACCTCCTGTTTGTGGGAGTCTTCATTAAATACCCACCCTCAAGGAGAGCCACAAGCCCATTTTCCACATTAGCTGAGTTAGTGTAAAGCACAGGTGATTTTGGACATTTCCTCACCAGAAGGACATACACCATCCCCTGCCTACACTGCAGTACCTCACTGAAATCACCTGCCCTCAAGCTGGACTCGATGATGCTTTGGGTCCCTTCCAAACTCAGGAGATTCTATGATTCTGTGAAAATACACACGTTTGGAGATTTCAAACTGCTCTGTTCACAGCAGCACATGGATGTATGTTCCTGGTGTGGAGCACTGCTGCCATAGGATTTTGTGCCATAGAAGCTGAATCTCTGAGAATTACTCACTGCTGAAGAACTCAATCGGTAGCTCTTTGCTCTTCCTAGGAAAATGACAAGGAAATCCCACAGGGACTGAGCAACAGCCCAGTGGTTCTAGTCTGTATCCCCATTATGGGGTGGCTGTGTCAGGAGTGCCAGGCTGTTCTACCCTGGGCTTCAGCCTAAGTTATTTCCTGGGAATATCCTTTGAACTCAAAGGTGGCATCTCAAATTCCACACTGGGTGTTTGCAAGGGGGCTGGATTTGAACCAGAGCCAGCTGCTGGAGCTCAGTGTAAGTGAACTCTGAGCTCATCTCACAGCATCCAGAGGGCCAGTGCTTTACCTACAGGTTTACTTGTGTGGGTAAATTCTGCGTCCAGGCCGAGGACAGAAGTTCCCTGTATTAGAGAAGATTTCTATTCCTCTCTCAATATCACAAATCCATTTGATACCAATCAATCATGTTTTATACAAAAGAACCCAGACACAAAATAGATATGCTGTGAAATGAATCTGAATTGTTTCCTTAATAGTAATTCCATGAGACACTTAAATCTTTAGACTACACCCCTTGTTCCACAAGCTTTACAATGTGATTAAGTATAATAAAAACATCTATCATAAGTACAATTTTGAAGACATCTCTACCATAATGGATATTTCTCCTTCATTCCCTACTCCAGAAGTCCCATATTATTGTTCCTTTAGATATGATACATTAAAGTAAAGAGTATTTCAATATTTTAGCTTAATAAAACAAAATACATTTTTTAAAAATTACTTACCTTTAAAAGAGCCAAAGCCACATGGAAGATTATGTTCATACCCTGAAAATAAGAAGAAAGAGACTTCAATCAGTCCCAGCATGCAAACCTCTTTTCACACTTATCATTACGTGGCATCAAAACTCAATGCTGTAAGTCCCTAGGGAACGCTTCCCTTTTCCTGCTGCACTTCCAAGCTCCTCATTAAAGCCTTGGGACACGTTTCCAAACTCCCATGCTGGGGGAGATGAAGGCTCCTTGGGGCTTTGGGAACCTCCAGCGAATCAGGTGCTGTGGATGTGACAGGCTCATGAACAGTGCAGGACATTGTCATGAGCAGGGCATCAACAAAATGTAATCAATATTCTAGGTGATAGGATTTTGGTCAAGTAACCAAGCTTAGCTATGATTTATCATGCACAATCTTTCATACTCAAACTGTAAAATAACCCCAAAATATAACAAAGACAACCCCACAAGTTCACAAGACATCTTTTTTACTGCATTTAGCCGGAAGTCAAAACTATTCCAAAGCTAAACGAGCTGCTGTCTGTATTCCAGTGGCTTGCTTGGTTTGCAAAAGCTGGAAATGTAGAGAAATGCACTCTGTGAGAAATCAAAGGACAATACCCAATTATTGTAAGATTAAAGAAAGTCTGCAGCCTACATATGTTGATAATTTAAGATTATAAATAGCTTTGTCCTCATCCAAATATGAAAAATACTATCTGCAGTTCTCATTTGCTGTACCATACACTTTGTGTTCAGACTGTTTTCCTCGATTGTATTTTCCAAGTCTTCCTGCCTTGTTTAATGGCATGATAAATCTCTCCTTACAACGGCTCCCAGAGCTGGTATCTAGAAACATTTCAGCAGATTTGCACACAAGTAATACTGCAATTATATTATATTGTTGTGGGATAACAACAAGACTTTTGACAAGGCAACACTCTCCAAGCAATTTCTGCTTCCTCAATTGGGTGTTTTTCCAATCCTCTTCCTGAAAGCCTGAGACCGTGTTTCTATAAAAATCAGCTTTTATAAAAATATGCTGAGACTTTACAGACGCTTTCTTGGGAATAAATTGTATTTTTTACGTAGATAGTATGGTGCCTTGAAGGGATTGTACCACTGATGAGTGCTGGAAATGCTGCAACATCAGACATAATGAATATTGCAACACTGAATTGCTTTGCAATTCACTGCATTATCACTGTGATACCAAACTGTTTTTTCCCACTAGAGGTCACAATTGCAGCAGGACTGAATCTTGTTCATCACTAGGAAACCCTTCTTCCAGACGGGATAACAATTCCTTCAAGTTATTTGGCTTTATGTACTTCTTCTTAATCGAAAAATTTAGAAAAACAGAAGTCTGGTTGTGACTTTCAGTCATGACACTGATAAAACCAGAGCTCCAGCAGCAGTACAATAAGTTCATAGGACTTTCAGGTTTATTTCAAATATTAACCTGAAGTCAACAGTTAATTGCACACAGCCATGCCATTCACAACTTTTACTTTCTAGCAGAGAGGACTGAAATGAACATACAATCTGTAGATGAGAGGAGTATCTACAAGCCATCACAAACACCGCATTTTGTTCTTAACAAACTGATCAAATTTTGTTATGAGTAAGAGCACTACGTCTAATAATTGGACTGCTGAGGAATTAGTGTCCTGTGTATTTTCTAGCACAACCACAAAGAAATGTACAGCAGCTCTCATTTATTTTCTAAATATTTTTTTTTTCTGATCTGCCTGAAATGAACACTGCTCCTGAATTCAGATGAATCAAACTCTCTCCTGGTACCCCTCTTACACCATCACTCTTCACATGGACAGCAATTGCAGCAGAAGCAGGTTTCTCCCTGCCTTGACAATCCCATCTCCTTTTTAAGCCCCATCAGGCAAGGGGCAGCTCACAGACCTGCTCCTGTTACCTGAGGCAGCTTGTTCAAGGCTCAAGCACCCTAAAATCAGAACACGAAAGCACTTAAAACCTCCCTATCCAGCAGCATTCCGCCGCTCTCAGCGACAGCAAAAGACCTGCACCCTCCTCTTTCCTCCCAGGCAGAGGCAATTCCCGAATCAATGCAGAATTTTAGAGCTGAGGCATCAACTGCTGCAGTTTCAAGCTGACCAGGGAGGCCTTGCGGGGCCAATACCCCCTGAGTGCACTGGAGGTGGAGGCTGTAGATTTCAAAGCAGTGAAACACCTCAGCCCACGTTTGAACAACACACTCGATAACCACTGCTCTGCCTGCTGGAGTTATTTGTCCTAATTCATGCAAGACTGTTCTTCCACAGCCAAGTTTAATGATTATGATTATGAAAAAGAAGGCTCAGCTCATTTTCCACAATCTCTTATTTAAAACCCTACTTAATTTACCACACAGTGATTTATAAGCCTCAGCTTAAACTTCTTCAGCTATTTTAGAAGAAAGACCGAGAATACCAAAGTGCACCACACATATAAATCATTGGTAGCAATATCCCTCCAGCAATTTTATAATGGAAACATGGAAGCACATACAAATCATCCACGAGGGGGAAAGAGAAGGGAGCCCATAGGAAACGAGCTTTTGATAATTACTTTTTGAAACCAAAGGTCATATGTTTAACTAGGCATTTTGAAATCAATAATGTATGTCTTGGGGATGGTTTTTGTCCCATATCCACTTGGTTTTGGTTTTGTTTTATGTCTGAAATGGTCACTGTCTCCTTCAAATCAAGACACTATAATATCCAGCAGATCTCATCTTGAGGTTTAAAAGATTTGCATGTTTGAAAGTTGTTCATAATTACCTTAACAGTTTTTTTTAATGTAGAACAGTTAAAAGTAAAATCATACACTTATGAACAAGAACTTGTAAGAGCACAGGAACAGTGAGGGGCTTATCATCATGTCATATCACAGAACCAGGTGTTATTTAAGGACCCTCTTAAGCTTGTGTAGAGGCCTAGAGAACTTTAAGAGAGCTCATGAAACTCAGGAGCTTTGGAGAAGGAACAAGCCCAACTCAAAGAAATGAATATGGTAAAGAAAGGGTCAGCAAAGGGAGAATGTTGGAGTTTGTGCCATAGCACAGCCTCCTTACACCTCCTGCTGACTGCCACACTGGCCATCCCCTGCTTTACAGGAGCACTTACTCCAGAAGAAAGAGCACCATTTAGCAGAAGAGCCCTTCATACCTACTGGTACTGGGATGAACTCTCACCATCCAGAAGTCCCCATTTAATTCATAAAGATTGTGCTTCATAGAAACATCTGCTTCTTTGAACTGTACGTCAAAAAACACAGCTGTAATTTCCAGCCATAACTGGAGGTAATGTTCTCACGGGCAAACCAGTGAAACTCTCTCTCACAAGACTGTAAAAATGAAATTATACATGTGCACTGAAATTAACACAGGCTGAAAGTAAATGGGAATCTCATGGTGTTAACTCTGGTCTAGTGAGAGGTTTTCCCAGTTCCCTAACTCCCTCCCAAGACAAGATTCCTCCTGCAGATAGAAGCCTCTTTGAGGAGTCCTCCCTTTGAGTTCCTGTGCACTCTGAAACAAGATGACTTTTGAAAAGGCCTGAAAAGAAGGCTGGGAACAAAGAACAAACTGAGACTGGTAAAGATGTGATTCTGTGGGACCCAGTTTGCATTCAGTGAGCTCTCTGTGACAGAAAGGCTGCCTGTGGCTTCCTGCTGAAGGGAGGAGGCAGATTTATTCATCTGACCCAGCAAATCTGCCCAGAGGCCGGAAAAAAGGAAGTCAGGGGGCAGCAAACCAATGCTTGCTATGAGCAAAATTCAACAGCCAAGCACAGAGCTGAGTGAGGCCAAACAATTTAGTCCTGTGTATCTGGAACACATTTGCACTGGGGATGACTTTGGAATTTCTCTCCTGCTTTAAAGCTTCTGTTTAATGACAGAAGCCTCAGGAGAAGACAGGCTATATTCAATATTAGCATCTCTCCCTCTCCAACCCAGACCCCCTGACCGACCTTCCTCTAGTTATACAGCAATACCCTTGGCAGCATCTTCACCAACAAAAGGAAGTGAATCTCTTTTAGAAAAAAAAGGACATTTAATTCATCAATGTCCTTATCTGTGGTTTTTTTCCCTAGATATGCATGACATGTAAAAGGAAACAGTGAAGATACTGATAAAATATTGTCTAAAGATCAGCACCAGGTAAAAAGACAGATAGGAGAGTCAACTAAGCACCTCCTTTAGGGCCGAGAAGTCTCAAGCCCCACATGCCACGAACCTCTTCCAGCTTTCTAATAAGTTAATTTTCCTTTCTTTAAAGTGAGATGAGCTATTCAACTGCAGTTAACTTGACATTGTTTCATAATTCCAAAGTGTTCCATAATTATGTGTTCAGTTGCACAGTCTTTCAAAGGAGCTGCAGAGGGTAATTGGGGTTACACACTCCAAAGGAGAATTAAAATTCTCTTTATGTTTTGGATGGGTTCCAGCAAAACAATCACTTGGCAACTCTAATATGTGCAGAACACACAATGAACTTTAGGAACGTCACAAATGTCTTTGTTTAGTTGACAACATGAATATATGGTCTGAAGCTCAAACTTCCTCTGGTAAGCAGGGCAGCCTTGGAACACCCTCTGCAGGGGCATGCAACGTTAATTAACATCTTTCAGGCAGAGTTTGTGTAGCTTGTACATTTATTCTAGTTCAATGACAGCATGACTAAAGGAAAAAAGGTTAAAACTCTTGCTCAAATAAGGCACAACACGAATTAGCAGGCTTGTGTAAACAAGAGATACAGCTTTCTTACTCAAGGAAAAAACCAAACAAAAAACAAATTACAAAGAGACCTCACTGCTAACATTTGAGTACAGTCGAGTTCTCAGCCTGGGCTTCCCCCAGTGACTCCATATCCACTGTACAATAACTCACACCAGGAAATGCTACAACACAGGAGAGAAGGTAACACAGAAATCTCCTCCCTGATCCTACGATTCCGTGAAAAACACACAAACCCAATTAAAACCAGCTGACTGAGTTATTAGAGAGGCAGGTACCAGGGAGATGGCAAAAACACCACCGGGGGATTCCGTATTGATTTGTGTGGCTTTTCTGTATTTTGCAGCATAAAACAGCACACAGTGAATACCAGGCAAGCAGGAAGCTGTATTAGTATGATTTCACATGCAATTTTGGTTGGTTGGTTGTTTTTAATAGAAATAAATGGGATTTAGGAGTGAATATTTACATGTTTTGGGCGGTTTTCATGTCATTTGCTGCTGAGATGTTGCTATAGCTGAATGAAGGTAGAGGCTGCTGTGAGATTAATATTTTTTTCCCCTCCACTTTCTGTGACTGTTTGCAAGGAACAAAAACTGCAGCCACAGAATTTTAAGTCTTTTCCACATATCAAACTGCTCCCTTGCCTGTGGTATTTCTGCAGTGGCACATTCCTAATTCAGCAGCAAGTGGTTATGGGCTAGCAGCATTTGTTAACCAAGCCAAATACTAATATGACTTTCCTGGTTTGCAGAGCTCTAAATTGCAGGGGTTTTAGACATTTCTGTCCCTTTCTCCAAAACTGATGAATACAGGGACAAAGAAAGGGGCCTAAATCGACACTAGACACCAAGGGCCTTATCACATACAAGGAGAGAAAAGGAAGCCCCATATCTCTTTAGCTAAGACAGGTCCTCTGGTATGGCAACAGGGGATGGCTGTTAGATGTGCTCAGAGGAGAAGGAATCTTCCAGATCCCAGTTTTCATGAGAGGAGGTGAGGGATTCAGAACATCTCTTGACAGAGAGCCGTGCCTGGTTCCCCCTCTACCTGTGCTCACACACCACAAATAAAAAATACACACCCACAATAAATCAACATCTGCCCCCTGCACTCCGCCTGATCTTCTTCCCAGGGTTTACTCCTCAACCTCTCCCTTTCCCTGCCACCACACAGCCCTGGCCCTCGTCTCTCTGAACCCTGACATTGGTCTTCCCTTCCCAATGAGTCAAATGCAAAGTTCACACTTTGATTGTACATATTTAGAAAATTCGTAACAGCCTCAGATTCAGAGCACAAAGCAGAAAGTGTTTTGGCATGGGCAGACTGCACTACCCTCTTCTTGAAAAACATTTCCCAAATTAGCTCAGCTTCCTGGATTTGTTCACAGAATATCGCTCTCCCATTTGTGATCCTTTCCTTCAGTTATTTCTAAAGTGTTTTTGAAGCCTGCCAAGACTGTTTAGGATATGCTGCTATTCCAATACAGCAGATGGCACTAGTGTTAAGTAAGCATTATGGAAATTTACTGTATTCCTAGAAAAAACAACCAAGTGAACATCAACTAGCAGGTGGCTAAAATACTTCATGAGCAAAGGGTAAAGTAATTCAGAGACACAGTGTGAACACGGCATTAGATGTGTCACCCCTCTTAGGCCCAGACAGGGAGATGCAAACCGGGCACTCATCTTTGGCACCTTTTTCACCCAGATCTCAAAACATTTTCTGAAACAGAAGCAGCCTTAACATTCAGGACCACAAAATTTATCAACATCACCCAAAAGGTACCTTCTGTTCTCGTAAGTTATCTTGGATTGCAGATTGTTGTGAGACTGTTTCCCCTCTGCTCATGCTGAGCATTTATCACTAGCCTTGTTATTTTGGGGATAAACAAGCAGCAGCCACGACTGGAAGATACATAAATTATGGATGCTCACAGGAAGAGCTGGACAACCTCGAGTAAAGGGTTATGCTAAACCCTGTGGCTCTCCTAGAACCTCTCAGATGCTCTCTATTCAAACACTCTTCTCCTTGGGCCAAGCCTGAATTATTATAAATTCTGCTAGAGCATTCTGTGTCCCTGGTCCCCATGGCAATACAGAACTTGGTATTATACACCTCCAGTATTTCTGCTGTTGACTGAATTTTATATGCCAACACCTTATACTACTTATAACCTTCACTCTGAAAAGAACTTAAAATTGTTGATCATTATAATCTGAATGTTTGCAACACACACATCCAAAAGCTTTAAGAAGTTCCTCATGCAGCAAACACACAATCAAATCCTACACCCTTCTTTCTTTTCACTTTAATTTCTGTTCTAGTGCTGAAAAGCCCCCACAGTAGATTACAGCTGTAGTCATCAGATGAATTAGGCTAAAATTACTTTTCCTGTGGATTTAGATCACTCATCTCACTACATAAAAACCAAACATCCAGGTGTAGCAAACCTGAGGTTATCTCCATTGCAGATCTCCCACTTCTGCAACAAAAAAGATTATGATGGCTGACATGTCAACAGATGCTTGAATGCAGCAAATCAGCATTACCACTGGGCATCCACATTCAAATTCTAGTCATCCATCTGCAGTCTGAGAAAACCAATTCTCCTTCTTCTTCAATTAATTAAAAGCTAATTATAGCAGTCTGGGAAAGAAAGCCTTTCCAGTCTCTTCACGTGAAACAGCAGTGGCTGATAAGGACTTCAGCAAGACTCAGCTCTCCAGCAGGCCTGATGCAAAGGGATCAGGCAGGAGGAAAGACACAATCTAAATGCCAAAATCTATTTGCCTGTATTCCTAAAAGGAAAACAAACACACTCCTCTCCCGGCCTTTTCCAACGAGCAGGTATGACACTGACTTTGCTTTGGTAAATAGTACTGGAACAACACAGACAGCTCCAGCACAGATCTGTGCCTGCTTAGAATTTAAGCCCAGCTTTTAATATGCTGTTACCATGATAGATTTTATTTCTAGCAAGTCCATTCTGCTGGTTTGTAAGATTTCTTAAAATATTTGTAACTGGAAGGGTTAACAAACGTAGCAAACATGGCAGTAACAAGTAATTCCAAAAAGTTCCATTTTCCTTTCGCTGTAGATCTACAAAGGATAAACAACAGTGCACTGTCTTTTATTTAATTCACATTTCATCTCGGCGCAGATTTACAGAGGAAGTGGGCTTGTTCTTGACTCAATTCCTGAGGAAGTTTAATAAATTGAAATGTTAATCTGTTCCTTCTCAACTCTGTTGAAGGCATCCCAGAAGTATCTGACAGTGACAGACAAAAAATAGCAGGCTATTATGGTCTCTCCTCCTCAGTGAGCAGCAGCACAGTGCCGGCCAGCCCTGAGCGGTGCCATACGGCGTTTCCTGGCACATCCATCCTCAGCAAGACACACACAAGACAGAAATCAAATCTTCAGCGTTAATACTTGTAATTCTGCTGTGATTTTCAGTGTTTCATCAGGAAGGAGTGCTCCCAATAACGGTATCTCCACAACGTGCTGCCACGTTTGAGCCATCAGTAAGTGCTCACTTGGCAGCACCACGCTGTTCACATTTTTAAAGGATTGTTAAAGACATCTAGCAGCCTTCATTGTAACAGACAATTTCACAAAACTGATTATAAAAAAATATTTTACACAATATTCTGAAAGCAACAGTTTATAATGGCCAAGGAGTGATGGTATCCCAGCTTTCAAGTGCCCCTTCTTGCACTGTGCTGTGTGGTCCTGTGAAAGGCACTTTCCCTTCTTTGCTATTAGCTATGTTAGTAAACATTCAATAATTTCATTTTGAAAATTGATCATCAGTTGCATCCCTTTGTATCCAGTCATGATCACAGAATGGCAGCTCAGTAGTCAGGCTGTTAGCTTAGCAGTCAAACCACACAGTCAAATGATGTATTATGACACTAAAATAAACAAATACCTGTGCCAGCCCAGAAAGGGCAGCGTGCAGGAGAGGTTTCTGCATATCCCCTGCAAGGAGAGAAGCACCATCCTTAAGTATTTTATATCCCCCAAAACTGCACACAGAAATAACCAGATCAACTCAAAATGGAGGTTCCCCATAGTGTTTCAAAATTCTCAGTTAATAATGGAATGACAGCTTGAGTTCTGCACCTCCTCTAGTTTTGGCAGCACTGTATGTATCACAAAAGGTTAAAGAATTTTCTTTTCATGACAATTTTAAAAACGCTTACAGATTATCTGCCAACTGGTTTGGGTTGTTTTTCCTCTTCTAAATGCCTATTGAAGGCAATTTATTTAGTGTTTTTAAAACCAATATTTTCATTTAAAATCAAATATTTTAGAACGCAAAATGAAGTGAAATGTCAACTGTTTGATATTCTGTAGCACAGCCGAGGTGCAGCTGCTGCACTGGGGACAGCTCTGAGTGACAAGAGGTTTACCTAGATGAATTGCTATTTCTGAGCATGACTTTAAATAAATAATTTAAAATAGAACAAAAAGAGACAGCAAAACAGAGCAGGCTCACAAAGTGTTCAATAACATCATGTCATATTGATAGATAAGACTGACAAGTCCAAATACAACTCTGCGTTTCATTAACAAAAATGTTCTTCAATGCAAACAGAAAAAGCAAAGGGGAAAAGACGAAACAGCTGCAACAGGCAGCTAAAAGGAACGTTGTGGAAGGATCTCCAGGCTCCAATCCACAGAGTTTGCTGTAATCCCATTAAAAGTTTCACCTGGATCAATAGGGCTGTGTATTTATTACAAGTAGCCAAGCCTTACTGATGCCTGAAATGGCTACCTGGAAACAGAGACTGGCCAGGAGTAAGGTAATAAAGGTGATATTTATTTGAAGGGCTTTCAAAGGTACACCCTGGGGAGCCCAGAGGCCGCTGCCAAAATGGACCCCAAGATGGACGAGGAGTCACGAGTTCTTCACACTTTTATAGGTTTGGTCCATTTGCGTATCAGCATAAATTCACCAATTAAAACTTTAGCTAATGATGTAAGTTCTCTAAGCTTATCCCCCCTTTCCAAGATGTTGGTTTACACATTTTGGGTTTGGGTGTCCTTGGAGAGCAAACCCAGAGAGACTTTGTTATGTCTGTCTTAGCATGAGAGAGCAGCAGCAGCAGGCTGTAAGACACTTCAGAGTTTTACACTGAGTAATAAAGGATTTGAAAATAGAAAAGCTAAAATCCAAGGCATCATTCTAGTGTGTACCACTCACTGTGGTGGTGTACCTGCCTGGAAGCCCAAAATTCTCTTCAAGCTTCTGTCACAGGGAAGACAAAGAATTCCGAAATATTTCATTTCTGCATGAGTATGGGTGACAGGTTCCGCCCCAGAACTACTCAGGCAATATTCTAAGACCATTGGAAATTTAAATAATTGGGAGGGTTTATTCACATCAACAGCCTGGTGACTACTTAAAAAATACTAATAAAAAAAGATGCTAGGAAGACAACAGAATGAAATAACTCAGTCACACAGAAGCCATGGCAAATCCCAAATTTGTGTGAATTTCCAGAAAACTGCTCTGGAGCAATATTTCACGTGGGGATGATGAAAAGACCTTGACTATAGTGACACTCACTTCAACGGGATTTTAAAAAATTCCTCCATAAAACTTAATTCCCATCGTAACTTTAGCTCCTTGCTCATAGTGATGCTTCTGCCCAGGAGTTCCATCCCCAGCTTGTGCCACTGCTCCGCCGTGCATACAAGGGAAGGAAATGTCAGCTGGGAAACTACAGGACTTCCAGCAGGTATTTTTCCTCTCTGGATTGAAAGCTGAGTACCTCTAAGGACCGAGTTCACTCTCCAAGCCACAACCAAAAATGAAAAACCCAAGCCAAAACAAAAACTCTTGCTTGAAATGGAATCACTGGATGATGGGGACTGGGGTTGGAAGGGACCTCTAGAGATCAGCTATTCCAAGACACAAATTGTGCACCTGTAATTCAAATATTTCCAAGGGGACCAGAGAGGCTCAGTTAGAATTACTAGTTGGCAGGATGCATTCAGCAATGGTTTTAAATGGTTTTCTTCCCCTAATTTTTTCTTTCCTAAAAGAGTTGCACAGAATGTGAACATTTTGTAATGACAAACAGGACAGGGATGTGGAGAAAGCACAAGTCAGGAACTCGAAGAGTATTTAAAATTTATCTGTATCTATGACAAATTAAGGAGAAGGCTGGAAGCTTGTTTTTAAAAACTTAAGACAGTTCACTTCAAAGGCTTCTTGCTTTTCTAGGGATTTTTCCTGCAGAATATGTTTCAGTGTTAGCAGCTGCCACTGTTTTTTTCTCCTTCCAGTTGCCAGAATTATCAGCACGCTGGTTGTTCAGAGATAAAGTAAGGAACAATTTAA
Source organism: Falcunculus frontatus (assembly GCA_013398115.1). NCBI lineage: Eukaryota > Metazoa > Chordata > Aves > Passeriformes > Falcunculus > Falcunculus frontatus. The sequence continues at coordinate 649,080 of VZRV01000622.1, forward strand.
TGCAGAAAAAATTATGTTTTCATTTCCCCCATAACTCCTTCCAGAGGCTGACTGGACACAGAGCTTCAGTCCTCTGTCAAGGAACGGCTTCTTCCTGGTTCTGCCTTTGGCCATCCACCTTCAGAAGTCACTTGCTGTCTTCAACGGGGGCCAAATAGATTTTTATTTTAAGATGACTTTAATCTATGCCCTCCCACAAATTCTCAGAACTGCCTGTTACTTGAGAGTGGTTGACTCCTGAATCTTAGGAGCACTTTTCTCATAGCCTACGCTGGTGCCTCAGGACGTTGTCTCCACACTGCCCCAGTGTTTCTCACGATGTCTGTGGGTCTCTTCTAACTTGAAATAAATTTTCTTACTCTTTCTGGTTTATTTTTAACTGCAGTAAAAGAGGCTCCTTTAGCTGTGTGTGATTACCCTCCACAAACACTAACAAGTTTCCCTTTCCCTAGCATGTTCTAATGTTGCACTCTCTCACTTTCTCCTTGGATTTCACCTTGGATTCTCCTTGGATTTCACCTTCTTTCCCACTGTAATTGCTTCAGACACGTTGAGATAAACATTGCCAATATTACCCTACTTTGTTTTGATAACTGAGCACCAATATGCAGAATAAGAAAGTCTTAAGGATTGAATCCTACCAAGGCACGTGCAGCAAGCCTGAAGATTCTCAGAGAAAATACTTCACAATAAAAATGAACAAAATGAACTAGAGTCAATAGTGTTTCAGGAAGCTTTCACCATTTAAAATTATCAAATACTTTATCCATCTATTTATTTTCATGTTTGTGACCCCTTGAAATTGGAGAGGAAATCAGTGACAGGTTTAAATGCCGTGGATGCTCAGACTTTCCATTTACCAAAGGAAGGACTAGGATTTTACCAAAATAAATATTCTAAACTATCAACCTGTTCTGACAGGCTTTTAGAAGAAAGTGTAGATGTATCTACAGTACAGACACACACTGTTTTGTATCTGGAGTAGTGTGTTCCTAGTTGGAATAGCATGGAAAAACCAAAAGGAAGGAGCTTCACTCAGTTGTGAGCTTGGCCCTTCTCACTCTTTGTTTAATATCAGGCCTCCAAAGCAACACATGGCACCATTTCTGTCTGTGGGCACTCTGAATCAGCCATCTGGAGAGCTTTCCTTGCTGGGTGTCTTCAGGAAATTACAATTCCTAACTCTGAATGATCATTCAACAAATGAAATGAAAAACGGAAGTGTGCATCAGATATTCTCAATTAAACCCCTCAACAAAAAAACGAGGCAATCCACAGTTCACATTTTAAAACCAAACCAGTGTTTCACTGAACATCTTCTGTTCACTATAACCATGCTTCCTACATAGCTTAGTTACACACATTTTATAATTAAGCAGTAAAGGACTTCAACAAAATGAAATAAAACAAGAAGAAACATTGATGGAGTGGAGGAAGGGCTTTCTGATTCAGTATTTTTTTTACCTCACAAAGTAGTAAGTCAATGATGTGGAAGACCATGCAGAGCGGAAACTTGGCAGTAAAAAGAGTGAGGAACCACTGGGATGCATACATATGAGCTTCCAAATTGAGGTCTGAGAAATGGCTGTGCAAGTCTGGTAACTGCTCCTGGAATAAGGAAAAAATAGAAATGTTTCAGTATTACTCATTAATCTGAGTTCTTCATCCATACTTCCAGTAAGGACTGGGGTTGCTAAATATCAAAAAACACAACGAAGTGAAATCCTGGCTTCTTTTGAGCAATGAAAATGTTCCTTGGTAAGTTTCAGTGCCCATGGTTACAGTTTTTAGTAAGATATCCACAGTGGATTCTATCACAGCATCGAAGAACATACTGAGATTAGACTGAGAAATTACAAAATCTTCAACAGTCGAAAGGCAGAGCAGTTGTAAAATCTGTGTCATGGTGTGTATTTTTAAGTTACTCCTTCGCTGTGTCTTGCTATAAATGCTTCTGCCACAAAGAACAACAGCTACTGGAAGCAGATCACCTTGCAGAGCTTGAAAGCAACAGAGTGCACAAGTCCATCAGACCATTTCTCTAACCACGAGCACATACAAGCAATACAAAATAAGCACTGAAAATCCTCCTGAACAGTGATGATATGGCAATTTAATGAAGTTTCTTTGTTAAGCGTGTATTTGTTAGTAAAACTGGGTTTGTTTGTTAACAAAAATCTTTGTGAACGTATGTAAATATTGAGAAGACCATATGCTGAAGTATCACACTAATTAGTAAGCAATTCTACTCCATCAAGCATGAAATATGCACAATTTGACATCCGAAAAAATACCACTAAATTAACAATAGTCTGGTTGGTTTGGTTTCAGTATATCCCACACAGATGCCTATGGTCATCTGTGAGAACTGACTTCAACACCCAGATCTTCACTGTGCCAGCAGAAGGGCAGGGCTTAACTAAGTGTCAGTAATTCCTTATCAGTCAGAACAACAAAGTATAACACTGGCAGCTGTTCAGTTCTGCTCAACTGCTGGATGAAATAATTCCACCTGAACAACGAGCAGAGTCTCAGAAGAGACAGCAAAAACCTGCCCAGTGCTCCACAGCTGATTGGTATTTCATGAGCACCAGGATGTCCCGATTCACCTGATGTAGAGCTCTGTTTCCTACATCTCTGTTTCCTACAACCTGACCTGTCTTAACATCAACATCATTCATGGGAAGTAGGACACTGATGGAGGCAGTCCAAAGGATCCACTGGCCTCAACAGCACAGAGACATTCCCTCTAAGCAACAGCAGAAACAGAAAGAGAGGGAGCAAGCAAACAGAGAGCGGGGGGGGGGGGGGGGGAAGGCAAATACCTGCTCTGCTTGGATACAAAGATTAGCAGCAAGAGTGGTGTATCAAAGACAAAAGAAACTAAAAACGAATCTGAGTCAGGATGTTTGAATTCAGCTGTTAAACTTCCCTGTTTTGCTTTTACCCCACCTCTAAAAGGAGAGGGGTTTTATTGTACAATAGCTTTTGGAAGCAAAGCATTAATCTCTTCTTCACAACAGTATTTCCATTTACGAAATAAATTGAAGGAGAATTTGCTCCTCTGGCCCCACCTGCATTAACTTCTCCAGCTGGAAAAATTTGCAATGGAGATCTTCAAAGTTATTTCTGTAGAGGTCCCTCAAGCCATAGTCATACATTATTTTCACAAATACACAGAATGCCTGCTCCTCTGGCATCTGTTTGGAAAAACACACAAAAGGTTAATAATGGAGCTAGGGCTGGACATGCCTTACACAGATACATACACACTTAAATACCTTATGCACAATGAATCCAGAACCAGGGATGTATTAAAAATTTCAGCCAAGTACTGTGAATGCCAAATTAAGCAACTAAAATCTCAAGGGGACTATTCTGGATGAGCATCTGGATTTGGCTCTGTAAGGCCTTCTCTGAAGAAAATGTGGAGTCATATCACAGGTTCATGGATATCTACATCCCTACAGCAGCACAACTGTCAGCAGCATTCTTTCTGTCAAGCAGGCATGAGAACAACCAGTAGACAACTCTCAGGCACATAGAAGCAATTTAAAAACAAAAAAAGAGAAGGAAAATAAAACAAAACAAAACAAAACAAAATAAAATAATAAAATAAAAAATAGAATAAAATAGAATAAAATAAAATAATAAAAGAATAGAATAGAATAGAATAGAATAGAATAGAATAAAATAAAATAAAATAAAATAAAATAAAATAAAATAAAATAAAATAAAATAAAATGGCAACAACTCATGACAGTGATGTCTACTGAGAGACACTTGGTTAAATGAGAAGAATTCTGGAGAACTAAGGTACAACCAACCTCTAGTGAGAACAGTGCTCATCCACTTTCATCCAAACCCCAGGGCATCAAACTCTGAAGTCAGGTTTCCCACAATCCCATCTATTCACATGCTGACTTTTTGGAATCCCTACACCCATAATCTCGATGTCATTCTGACCATAATTTCTCATGCAGCAGTGCTTTGGAAGGTGGTGCTAACACGAGCTGTCTGAGCCACTCTACACCTGCATTTGTTGGCTTGAGCCCACTGAATGCTGAATTGGTGGGAAGACCCATGTCAGGAAACCTCCACATCATCTTCCCCACTTCCCCTGTGCCTCCACCAGGTAACCCAGGAATGACAGGCACAACCAGAACCCAAATCAACCTTTCAATCCCGTTAAAAACGGGGTTTCTTTTCAAAGCACCAGATCTTAACAAATGAAAACAATTCCTGAGAATCAAGAACAACTCTTGACCTTTCAGTGCATTCACTCATTTGGCCCACTACCAATTCCTTATCAAGTATCAGCTACAGATAACAGCTCAGTGTTTTCTTCAAAGAGAATTTTAGGCTCTTGATACTTCCCTTCAGGGTTTCATCTTTTCTGCTCAGCCCATGATCAGGGCCTGTCTCCAGGGCCACGGGCAGTTAAGTTTTGTTTTCATTTTCAGATCTCATAAAAGAAAGTAACTGGTCAGCACAAAGTACTGCCAGATTGGCTGATGGCTGTCAGTCTGGGCTTGATTTACCCAAGACAAATCCTTAGGAATTTTAAAGCTCTTAATCACAGTTTTATCTGGATGGAATGATCCCCACTGACAGCACAGAAAAGCTGCAAACACAGCAAAGGGAAGAAACAATTTTATCCTGACCAAAAGGCTTGAATCTGCTCTGTAAGACAATGAATGCAAATTTCAGGGGTTTTGGTCAAAAACAATCATTTCTAATGAAACGACAGATGCTCAGGCACAGGCACATCTACCTTAAATGCTCAGTCAGACACTCGTGCACTGACAACTGTCCTTCCCCCAAGACAGGGAGATGGAACAGAGGTCAGGATTGGGCCAAAGAGCTCCCCAAGTCCTTGCTCTCAGTGAACAGAGCTTCTCTGATATTACCAACCCCAAGGATTCAAATCATAAATCGAATTTTCATTTCCTTTTCTATTTAAGCAGAACACAATTTTTGGGCATTGCCATGCTGATTTTCGGCATTTAGATATTTGCCCTTCGCTATCTTTTCTCTGAAATCACAAAAGCCAGAAATTTGTAATTTTTTTAAGCGAAATTTTAGGTGGTTTTTTTTCCCCACAGACAACAGCTCTGAAAAACAGACAAGAAAAAGATGTCAAATACTGTGGGAATTACAGTACAATTGTTGGCAACACTGCTCCCCTGTGATTAGAGGTTATTTGCATACCCTTGATGGGAATTTCATCAAAGAAGCAAAATCACAAAAACAGAGGATGGAGGTTCAGGCTACCCAACCACCCCTGAAACATATCTACATGGCAGAGAAAGGAGTACCTGTCCCAGGAAAAAAAAGGGAAAGGGAGGGGTCTAGAAATCCACGCCAAGATAGAACAGTTAAAGAGGTCTCACAAGCATTACAGCATACAGATTGTTCAGAGAATTTGAGAAAAACAAGAGTTTGAGGACATCCTAGGAAGCTCCCAAATTACATGAGCTCACTGAGACTGCTTCGTTTCCCCCCTTCTCTGAGCATTTCACTTTAATATCCTATGATGAAACCAAATGTTGTAAAGGGCATATTAAAATGAGTGTAACTTCCACTCAATGTTCCCTGTGCACAGGGCAATTTCTTCCAGCTCCAGAAACACTACAAACAGAGTTGATTCTCTGTAGTAATGACAGCACAGAACTAAGGTAGAGGAGCTGAAGCAGCAGTCAAATGTTAAGAATGTGACATCCACACTTTTCTAAGCACCTCTGGTATTGAAAGAGGCTTATTTTTCCAGTGGAACTTCAAAATCCTGCTTTGGGTAAAAAACCAATTGCAAACTAACTGTTAGATAAGGTATTTTACAGCATAAGTTAGACTGCAATAATGGGACTAATTCAGGTTTATTCTTAAAAGACCTAAAGCTTCTCTGCAAAGCTGTTGCTGTGTATCAAGTTTCGCAAGACTTCAAGGAGTCACAGCTCTCACTAGGAATTACAGCTTGAACCACTCTTAATCTGAGTTCCAAATGCCTTAGGAAGTGTGTGTGTAACATCCATACCTCCAGCAGCTGTCTCAAACCCACACTTCAAAAAGTATTTCAATCCTAATTGATAATTTACTAATTAAAACTTGAGAGAAAAAGCAGGCAAGAGCCTGAGTAAGAACTGTGGTTGAGCTTTGGGGTGGCTTATTCAGATAGACTTTATGTCAAGAAAAACGTTGCTTGCATCTGCTGCTTTTCCACTGAGACATCAGATGTAAAGCATCCTGCACCTATAAAAATGGTGTATTTATTTATCTATCTGGACATATAGCCAGATGAAAATCTGTGCAGTTTTTGATTACAAAATATCAAGGTTAAAAATCAGCTTTCCCTGACAAGATATTATAAAATGTCCCTAGGTGAAAAAGTCTCCCAAAAAACTTAATGAGACTACTTGCTTTGATGAGCTGCTCTGAGAATGTCTCCTGGAGTTCAACTCCCCATAAACACAAAGGGAGCTCACTTAGGTGACAACTAAATAAAAAAAAACTATATTAATATGTAACAAACCAATTTCAGGTTTTGACACAGAAGTACTTGGGAATTTCATCGATTTCTCCCAGATAAAGGAAATCTACATTCATGAAGACAGAAGCCATTAATCTCTACGGCGAAAAAGCAACAAGAGGAAAATTAATACAGGCAAATAAACAACAGTAAATATCTGTCAAACAGCATGGCTGCAGCACTACTGATTTTACAGCTGCATTGGTTTCAACCATCAAAGCTTTCATTTTGCAATTAACTCACATGAAGTAGAAGCACAGCTGCAAGGAAGGATTGTCCCTGGCAATAGCCAATGTCTTCATCGTAGACAGAATAGGCCTAGAAAAAAGAGAAGTCAAACTGTATTTAAAATGCACACAGGCATTACCCAAGTGCATTCCCATCCATGAGCTATTCGGGATACTTCCTTCCAGGAGCTGAAGGGGCCTACAAGGAAGCTGAAGAGATACATTCCATCAGGAACTGGAGGAACAGGACACAGGGAATGGCTTCCCACTGCCAGAGGGCAGGTTAGATGGGATATGGGGATGAAACTCCTCCCTGTGAGGGTGGTGGGGCCCTGGCACAGGGTGCCCAGAGAAGCTGTGGCTGCCCCTGGATCCCTGGAAGTGTCCAAGGCCAGGCTGGATGGGGCTTGGAGCAACCTGGGGTAGGGAAGGTGTCCCTGCCCATGGCAGGGGGTGGAATGGGATGAGCTTTAAGGTCTTTTCCAACCCAAGCTGATGCCCTAAGTGGCTACCTGGAAACAGAGACTGAACAGGAGTAAGGGAATAAAGGTGATATTTATTTGAAAGGCCTTCAAAGGTACACCCTGGGGAGCCCAGAGGCCGCTGCCAAAATGGACCCCAAGATGGACGAGGAGACACGAGTTCTTCACACTTTAATAGGTTTGGTCCATTTGCATATCAGCATAAATTCACCAATTAAAACTTTAGCTAATGATGTAAGTTCTCTAAGCTCAGCCCCACTTGTTCTCAAGATGTTGGTTTACACATTTTGGGTCTGGGCGTCCTTGGAGAGCAAACCCAGAGAGACTTTGTTATGTCTGTCTTAGCATGAGAGAGCAGCAGCAGCAGGCTGTAAGACACTTCAGAGTTTTACACTGAGTAATACAGGATTTGAAAATAGAAAAGCTAAAACCCAAGGCATCAAAGCCATTCCCTAATTCTCTATAACACTACTCAGGCTACAGTAATAAAGGGGGTAAAAGTGTAACCACTCTTGTGCTTTCAGGGCTTTTCTAAAAGCACCCCCAGGTCACTCTCAACTCTCCACAGATACTGTAGTTGTAAATTATATTTATTTTTCAATCAGCATTGAAAGAGTTGGATGCTATTTCCCATCACCTAAATCCAGGATAATCCTGCTCAGGTGAGTAACGATAGAACTTCACAAATGTAACATGAAAACCAGGGTAGTTTGTGCTGTGGGGAGAGGCAATGTTTGTTTTTGGAAAAACAAGTTCTGACATTATGGAAGTACAGGACTGAAGGTTAGAAAACTGCCGAGAACTACTCTAACCTGAACATTTCATCAGGAACAGTTTTTCCGTGCCCTTGTTATGCTGAAGAATGAACAAGACTCATTTTCCTATGGTATGAGAGATGTGCTTTTTCTTACTCTTAAAAAATCCCCAAACTAAAGTAACTAACCTTTCCTGCCCCTTTACTTTCCCAAGATGAGAAGACAGCCACTGTTTTTAAAGAGATGTCAGAGGATGTTAAGAAATTTGAAGAAACTTGAGGAAGTCTAAGCAGCAGCAGCAGGACTGACATCAGAGGGAGAGACTTCCCGAGAGTAAGTGAGGTGCTGAGGTTCCAGCCAGGGCAAACCAAAGCAAAGGGCAGAGCCCTTTGGACGAAGGAGCCACAAGGATCAGGAGATCCACGTTGCCCAGAACACCATACCTCCTCAGAGCTCAAAGTAATAAATAAATAAACATGGGAAGAAGCACGGTCAGGGGTCCCAGGGAGCCAAACCCACCCACACTGGGGCAGTTCCATGTATTCCAAAAGTGGATATGCTGCCTCTCCAAAAGGTAATTCACTCCAAAAATGTGATTCTTTCCCAGCCAACAGGATCAACAAAACTGCAATTAATTCTGCAGGAATGTTGAAATGAAGAACAAAGCATAGCTAAAAGTCTTTAAATCACTTTACTTTTTCATTCTGATGGGGAGAATGTAGCATTAGTGAGGATTTCTGAAATCACTCCAAAGACGGGATTTCTGTAAGTACAGCCTGAGTATTCCACTAAAGGTCACTGCTTCTGAACAACTCAGCCCTACATTTCCTCCGGGAAAAGCTGACCTGGGACTTGCAGCTCTTTGCCCTTTGTCTGTACTGCTCACCACTCTTTTGAAAGCTCTTAGATGGGATTAGTTAGGAGCTGAGTGAAAATAATCCCAGCCCATTGCTCAATTTCAGTGGACAAGAAAATTCAAGAAGTGACAGAAATCACTGAAAAATGATTACCATTACAATCTGCTTAGCAGTTTAGAACAGCTCTAGTCACAAAAGTCAAATACAAAAGCTAACCTGAGAAGTGTACAACAGCACATACAAAATTCAATTGGAAAAAAAAAAAGGGATGACTTCTATTAAAAAGTTAATTAGCTACTAAGTACTAAATTAACAGAAATTACTTTAAACGCTTTAATTAATATTTCATATGACTAACTAGAATCATCCACTGGTTAATTACCACCATGAGTCTTTACCTATTTGTGCCTCAGATCTATCAGTTTATAGATGCCTAATACCTTGTCTGTGTAGCTTTCCTAAATGCTGTATTATTCCTGGCTGTGACAGGCCAGCTCTGCTTACAAACAGATGTGCAGAATTACAAACGAGAAATCTGATTTACGATTTCTTCATACTATATAAAAACACTTGTAATTTACTTTCAAAAATCTAGGCTGAAAAATGAACGTCGAATTATCAGTGCATGGGGGTTCTCTGTTGTGAGAAGCATTACAGTGAATAATTTGCTGAAAGTAGCAATAAATTAATCCAAACGAGTTATTTTGAAATAAGTATTGAGAAACCAACACACTGGAGAAAACAAACTGCTTCCAAAACTGACACAGATTGAAAAGTACAGAAAGTTGTAAGAAATAAAAACACTTCTTCTGAGATTCTGAAGGAAGTTGAAGTTATACAAAAGAGGGAAAACGAGGAGGGTGCAAAAAAAAATCCTCACTCTGCAGTTAAATACAAAAATATGAAGGAACAACAGCAAAGATTCTCATAATCAACTTCCTAAACACATTTGAGCTCATAATAAATCCATTTCAAACACTTTCAGAGCAGGAAGGCAAAGTCTCTGCTTGGAAAATGCATGGTCAATGTAAGAAAGTTGAACTGAAACTCCAGCAGGAAATTCCCAAGAACTTTCCTTGTGTTTGTTTTATTACAGAAGAATCACAGGGTTTGTCATCCTGCTGGAACCATTTCTAACAGGGGATGTGTTGAAGGATCTGTGTCCAACTGAGTGAGAGAGGAGATAATAAATTAAAGGGAATAAAATTACTGAAAATTTATTAAGAACAGACAGTATTCACCCAAAAAGCCTGAGGGGGGAAGTAAACTGGTAAACCACTAATTGCCTGATTAAAACAGAAGAGATGAAAAAATTGAAACTTTTCTAAAAAGGTTGATCCATAGAACTACAAATCAGCTAGTACCGGATCATTTGGTTTAAATAAAAATATGAAATTAATTAGTGGACACTGCCTATATAGCAGAAAAATGTTCAAGGGTCCCAGTAAAAGGATGTAATCATTAAAAAACCTTTGAAGCAACCAAAAAAAACCATGAAAAAAATTTTAACTGCTTGATCCACTTGCTTTTTTGAAATTCATTTCCACCAGGTCCTTCCCCAAAATCTGCTCTTGACAAGCAGCTGTTATCAGATACTTGGACACAAACTTCAGTTCTGCATCGGAATTACTCAAACAAAGAAAGATTCTGCTCTTAAGTCAAAACACGATAATCCTGGCAACTAAAGGATTAGTTTTTAATGAAGTCTCTAAGATCTGCATGATTTCATTGCTCTACCCAATGCAAAGAGATTCTGGAAGCTTAATGCACATTACATTTCCAATTATGCTATTTTATTTTTAAACAACCTACGGGATTTGATAGTGCTGAAATATGATGTAATTAACCAGAATAACCTCAAAAATAAGGATGCTGCCTACAGATACCACCATAATATCATCTCATTAACTAAAGATCCAAGATTAACTATTTAAGATCTATGCTTCTAAGGAACTGAGGAGCGTTAACTTTCTCTTTCCACATGAAATACAAAAACAAGGCAAAATCCCAAATCCCCTATTTCCACTGCAGTCACTGTAACTTCACAATTTCAAGAGGATGGGGTTTTTCCCATAACAACCTGTGGCAATGTCACAGTCTTTTAAGTTACTATTCTCCCAAGCTCTTGAGGAACTTCCAATTACAATTCCCCAGTTAACTGAGATTTTAAATATTCTCTGTCTCATAAATGGGATTTAATGAAGGTTCTGACTTGAAGCCTATTTTCATTCATCGTAACTAAATGAAGATCTCACAGAAATAAGACATCTTTCTAATAGTTTTCTGTATTCTGAAGAGAAGAACTACTATGCAGTGATTAGTACATCATCATTAGAAAAAGGATTCTTTGGAAGCAGAGTCTTCTCAAAGCCACGATGAAAACGTTGGGAAAGTGAACCAAAAATCCAGGGCTGGGCAGAAATTCTTCTCCAAAATAATTAAGAGAGGAAAATCTCCCAAGATCAGAATCTTCTGTAGACAGAAAATATCCAAGTATGTAGCATTTAAAAGATGAAGGGAAAGGTGGCTGAACTGCAAACTCAGATTTGGTATTTCTGTAACTGCTCTCTGTGAGTCCCAGCAGATCTAAATGTGGAAGAGTAGAGGCTATGCCCCTCTACGATCTCTATGAAACGACCAAGGGAAGTGTCACTTTAGTGTGACACGTCCTTGCCTGGAATCCAGGAGACGAACGGGACTTTCCAGGCTTCTTGCTTTCAGATAGTTGTTTATTAGGTCTTATCAGAGAAACAGAGTCACTGACGTGACCCTGAACATTACAGAGAGAGAGAATGTGAGGGAAAAGCCAAATTATCAAGGTTACACCGTCTTTTAGAGGTAAATTATCCAATGAACACCTAAAACAAAAGATATTTTTACTTTTCTACCAATGCTCACTAAATAACTTTGTCACATGAAGAGGAACTGTGGAATTTTACATCCAATCCTCTGAATCCACCTTTGCCGCAGAATATGGAGTCGCAGAAGGGGAAAAGGTCTAGATAACAACAACAATCCTCCATATTGGCATTTTTGTTACTTATCTATTTAGTATTTTAACAAACCTAACACCTCTAAATTTTCACCCTGTGACAATCATACATAAAATTTAACAGTTAGTTCATACTGGTGTACTTTCTAATCCTTCCCAGAGGGTAGGTAATTTTTCCCATGGACGAAGGTTAAATGCAGTGCTGTCCAGGGGGGTAGAACCCTTCAAAACAGGCAGAGAAATATTCCCTGCACTCTGGACTCTGACAGAAAGCTACTCAGTGTTTAATACAGACAGAGCTCTGTGACGAGGACTGCTTTAGTAGACTTAAATGACTTAAGAGGTGTCTGAAACTCAGCCTGTCTCAGGAAAACATCCCTACTTGGACACAGAATTTTCACCCAACAAGTATTTTATTACAGGCTCAGTCGCTAAATCATTTTAGTAACAGTGCAGTTTAAAACTCCATACCTAAGTTTATTATAAGACCAACAGTCTGAAAGTAGTAATATTCCTCTGGATGCAGCACTGAGTATGTATCACATTAGACAAGGAATTTCTGCATTAACTGAAAACAGATGCAGAGAGAAGGATCCTTATTAATATGTAAATGGAGGAAGACAAGGTAACATTAAAAATCCTTTGCATGGAACAAGACAATATTTACTAGCACTGCTCTTCAACCCAGGAGCAAAGAAAATGAACAATTAAAAACAGATGAAAAATAATTCTTAACTGATTGTGTTTATCCTAAAATTGGCAAATAGATTTCTGCAGGAACAAGAGATCTGCTCTCGGACAAATAATTACACCTGGACAAACACTGAAACTTCCCATTTGTAAATGTAAGGAGATGCTAAGGATTGAAAAATGTGGAAGAATACATGCACGGTGAGAAGAAGTGACTATCTGAAAAGGCATGCTGCAACGAAATGGAAATGAAAATGCAGAAAAAGTACGAAAATTAGACTTTCAGCTCACAAGCCAGCACTAAGCAGCAGCTCTGCTGAAGCATAATCCATCACTCACAGCTTATCACGGGCATAGAAGCTACTGGTTACAGAAGAGCAACTCAAAGGTATTTTCGTATTTCAGTACACAGTAACAAAAGCTGAAACTCCCCATAATGGAGCCCACTCAGAGTTAGCACTGCTAGAAAGCAGTTTGTCATTCTCTCTGCTAATGTGGGTACCAGAAACCAGACACTGCCACACCAACTAAAACACAGTGTTTGCTCTCACAGCAAACCAGCTGCCACAATGATCCTGCACCTCAATCCGTCAGGCAAGGGAGACCAGGATTGGGAAAAAACCCACAAACCTGATCCACAAAGGCTAAGTATTTAGTTAACAAAATATGTCCTGATACAAATGATTCGTATCCTTCTGCTGATGCCTTGGGGTTTAACTTTTATATTTTTCAAATCCTGTACTGCCTGGTGTGTAACTCTCAAGTTTCCTGTAGCCTGTTAACTTCTGCTCTCTTGTGCTGGGTGGACGTAACAAAGCCTCTCCAAAGTTGCTCTTCGAGGACACCCAGATCATCCTAGGGCCAAAAAGTATAAACCAAAAGCCTCTAAAGGGGGGCAAGCTTGGGGAAATTACATCATTACCTGAAGCTTTAATTGGAGAATTAACCCTGATATGCAAATGAACCAAACCTATTAAAGTGTGAAGAACTCGTGACCGGTAGTCCATCCTGGGGTCCATTTTGGCAGTGGCCTCTGGACTCCCCAGGGTGTACCTTTGGAGATCCTTAAAGAAATACCTACCTTTATTCCCTTATTCCTGTCTAGTCTCTGTTTTTTAGGTGGCCACTTCGGGCATCACCACAAGGCCTCGGCTCACTGAGAAACACTAACACCAGCTCTGAATCTCTGAGAAGTAATTCAACCATTTTCTGCAAACCATGGAAGCACTGTGTCTGTTTTCCCAGTCTGCCCAGTACAAGTACCCACCGAGCTAACCTGATTGATTTTCCTGCACCACGCTCCCTTTTCCCCCATTAAAATCACAGTGGCTGTTTGCTGAATAGGAGTTCCTTTAATCAGAAAATTAGGGAAAACACGTATCGTGGTAAATTCTCCACTGCACACACTCTAGAGAGTCGAGAGGATTAATTCTGTCAAGGGCTCTGATTCCCTGGAGCAGGGAGCTGTGAGTATACACGGAGCAGGGAAGCAGGCACTGAGCACTGCTCAGTTATGCGTTGTAACACTGAGGTGAGCTCTTTAAACAGAGCTGGAATTTGCAGAGGATTTAAACAGAAAGAATGCAAGAAGCAGCAGTTTTCCCAAAGATTCCCTAAAATTTGCTCTGTGAAAATCCAGCTTAAGTGGTGTCCTCAACTGAAACCTCCAGTCTAGAATCCGAAACTCTTTTCGTTCCTTATCACCGTTGTCAGTCCTGAAGTTTATTTTTAGGTACTTTGTCACATAAATGTTCCGCAACAGAAAAAGCTTCCATCTTTCCTGATTTCCTACTGTTCTGAAGAGGAGATTAAGAGATGGAACAAAAACTGACAGACCTGTTAAAATGAGGCAGAGAGCTTTTAATGATTTTCCTTTTTCTCTGACAGCTTGGATCATCTCTCATTTCAGTGGGGAATGATGAAAATGCTCTTCAGCTTTTTACCCTCCCACTTGAGGACAGACCTTTCCCGGCCATATTCAATAATCCCATTCTTCAAACTTTCACATTAGAAGAAGGGCATGAGTACCCAGCACCTCTGGTAAAAGTTATTCTAGTAATATAAAGCTGCCACATTATTACTTTCAACACAGATTATTACTTTTTATTCCCAATGGAATGACAAGTTTCTAAGCAAATTAATTAGGTTCGAACAGTATTTCTTGAAAACCCACACAATGGAGAGAAAACAGTTTATCAATCATAAACTCAAGGTCCAGTCAGACCCAAGCAGACATCTCTCATAGCCACGGTTGTTGAAGAAAACTGTGTGAGGATGAAGACGAAGTTACTGCCTGGAAATCTCCACAGCAGTAGTGTCTGATCTCAGTAGTGGCAGGTAGGTATAAACCCTTAAGTGTGATCAGTAAATTTATGAAGAATTCCATGTTGGAGATAGGATATGGCTGTTCTACCAGAAAGCAATGCTTCCCAAATCCTTCCTTGAACCAATGAGTACATAAAGGACTGAGGGAGTCAGTAAGATTACCAGGACTTTTATGAACTCTTCAACAAGATCCCTCCCCAAAGGCTTTTTAGGGGACTGAGCTGCTATAGAACGTCCCCTTATGCACTCAAATAATTGATTAAAGGAGAGAAAGCAAAAGGTAGAAATAAACAGTCAGTTCTCACCCAGAGAATGAAGGTGAGGTCATTCACAGAACCCTGCAGAAAGACGTGCTGCAAATATTCCCAAACCTTAAAGAACACATAAAAATATCACAGTAACAAAGGCTGCTGATGAGACAAAGCTGTTTGGAGCAGGGAATTAAAAACTGACTGCAAAGCTGCTATGCAGAACATGTTCTAGCAAGAGAAAGTGGCCAAGTGACAGAGGTCATTCTACTCTAGGTAAATACAAAACGCTTCTCAAGCTGAGCAGCCCTCAACTTCTTGACACACAGAAAGGTCTCTGATTGAAAATCACAGAATCACAGGATGGTCTGGGTGGGAAAGGACCCTAAAGCTCTTCCAATTCCACCCCCTGCCATGGGCAGAGACACCTTCCACTAGCCCAGCTCGCTCCAAGCCTCATCAAAGCTGGCCTTGGACACTTCCAGAGATGCAGGGATGGGGCAGCCACAGCTTCTCTGGGCACCCTGTGCCAGGGCCTCACCACCCTCACAGGAGAAGAACTTTTTCCTAATATCCCATCTAACCCTGCCTCTGGCAGTCTGAAGCCATTCCCCCTTGACCTGCCACTCCAGGCCCTTTCCCAAAGTCCCTCTCCAGCTCTTTTGTAGCCCCTCTAGGCACTGGAAGGGGCTCTGAGGTCTCCCTGGAGCCTTCTCTTCTTGCCTTTTTAAAAATGGGGGTTATATTTCCCCATTTTCACTCAGTGGGAACTTCACAGGACGCCCATGACCTCAAATACGACAGATGGCAGCTTACCAGCTTCATGTGCCAGTTCCCTCAGGACCCACAGATGCATCTCATCAGGTCCCACGGCCTTTCAGGCTCCTTGGATCATCTCAAACATGATGTTCTGCTACACTGGGCAGTTTTTCATTCTCCCTGTCCCTGCCTTTGCCTCCTGTGACCTTAGCAGTGGTGTTGGAGCACTTGCCAGTGAAAACAAAGGCAAGAAAGTCACCAAGTGTCTCAGCCTTCTCCATGTCCTGAGTTAGCAGCTTTGTCCTTTCCTTCTGGAGAGGGCCCACATTTTCTCTAGTTTTAGTCTGATCACAGATGTACCTATAGAATATTTTCTTGTTGCCCTTCATATCCATGTCCAGATTTAATTCCATCAGAGCTTCACCTTGCCAAACCTGATCCCTGTCTGCTTGGACAATTTCTCTATATTCCTACAGGACTACCTGCCCTTGCTTCCACCCTCTGGAGGCTTCCTTTTATGTTTGAGTTTGTCCACGAGCACATTGTTCATCCATACAGGCCTCCTGGTGTTTCTCTTACTTTCTCTTTCTCAAGGATGCACCACCTCTGAGCCAAGATCCTTCAAGAAAAGAGAACCAACAGCTACAGCAACTTCCTCTGCAGGAGCAGTAGAGGCCTTGAGGGCAAGGGAAGCTCCCAGATTTAGAAAACACGCAGAATTCTTCATATTTCCTTCAAAAAGGAAATGACCCAGCAAGGTCTGAGATGTGTGCCCCTCTGAAGCTGCCTGCTAGACAAATAATTCCTCTAAGCTGCTTCCAGTTCAGACAGATTCACTCCTTTATTTGTTCTTTATTAAACAAAATAGACTGAGATAATCCTTCATGAAAAAGTGTTTTTCTTTCCAAAGAATGTTCCCAAATTCTTTCATCATCCTCACAGAACTTTACAGATTCTTTCCAATGTAGAATAACTGCCTTTAATTCTGGACACTGTAACTAAAAGCAGCTGCAAAACACTGAGTTGCTCAAGTCAAACTGTTCCTACATGAGGTTCATCCATCTCCACACCCCTTACACCTCATTATTTGCCAACCCCTTTTTCTCTGTGTCACCAAGATATCTTCATGAGACAGGATCTTCTGGTTTCTTCCAGAGTACATGGAATGAACAAGGGATATTCATAATGCCTGGACAGAAATCCAGTGCTGATGTTTAGGAACCTGCTAGCCAGTCTTTAACTCCCTAATGTGTGTCTTGTTCGTGCTCTGACTCGTCCAGCATTTTTACTTCTTAGCATGGCAGGCTACAGGAACTACGGAATTTCAATCAAAACACCTTCACCAGTGAAACCTGTACTTCTGGGCTTTTGTGTCAGCTTGTCATGATCTCTTTTCAACAATCTCCTCGGGCCTCATTATAACATAATTCTCACATTTAGTTATTGAAAAAACTGAATTATTCCATCATTTTTCACTTAACTGATATCAAAGTGACAAGCTCACAATTACCTGCATTGTCCTGGTTATTCTTTTCACAGACTGGCACAGGAACTGTCTCCTGTAGCCCTCTGGAGCCCTCCAAGATTAGGGAGAAATCACTACCATTGGCTCGAAGTTCTCTCTGTTCCCTAATTTTGTACTTTTTAAAAAAAATGTGAATTACTCACAATACTGAACTCCAACATCTAAGCAGCTATATTTAACAGTCATCCAAATTATTATTTGAACAGGAGTTTGTATCCCCACAGATTTTATCTGGGGAACAGGAATATGTATCATTATACCCCAAGGGCAGAACACTTCTTTCTGCTTGCTATGACAACTCCATCCTTTCAAGTAATCAGCAGGAGCTGGAAACAGCAAAAAGGAAGGGGAAGGGAAAGGGAAATGGCTTTGTCTAAGGCAATCATTCATTCTACGTGAATAGAATGAATTCTACATTATACAATATTCTACAGAATATTCTACAGGAATTAGAAATATTCTACAGAATATTCTACAGGAATTTTGTGTAGAAAAAAATTTAGAAATTTTAGAATTTAGAAAAAAAAACCCAAAAACTGACTGCCAAAACCACAGCAAAATCTACAACTGCCAGGCAGAAAAGTACCTGCTTGGCTGTAGTATTTCACCTTCTGGATCTCTCTCAAACAACAGAAGTCTGTCTGTACAAGACGGACAAATCCACTGATTTAGTACCTCAACTTTGCCAATTGGAAAACTTGAGAGTGTTTTTCATCAGAGGTGATCTGGCAGCTCTGAGTGAAAAGCTCTGCTCACATCCTGTTGGAGGAATGGTCAGCAAACTTGTTCTCTAGGCAATTATCTACAGACATTCTCGTTTAACCTCACAGCAGAGTTTGCTCTGTGGGTTTGCTTCTCTCCCTCTGCAAATCTCTCCACCTCAGAGCAAAAGAGGTTCTCCTACACCACGCTCCCACTGAAGAGGAGCTCCCACCTCAGCAAAGCCAGCTGGAGCCTCTTCTCACCTGCACCTCAGGAGATACCAAATGCAAGGCTGTAAAAGGCAGCGCAGAAACACTGAAGTCTCCACATGCAATCTAAACAGAGCTTTAAAATCTTATTGATTAGCAGCTTGGACCAGAACAGGGTTAGCAGGGCAAAATAAAGTCACACAAAATATGGAACACGCTTTAAAATTCAGAGTACTGGCTGTACCTTACAGATTTTGTACAGAGATTCCTGACCGTCTCCTTCTGTATCCTTAAAATAATCATGTGCTGGATATGTACGATGGATATCTCGTTTAATGACGCTCTCTTGAGCAGAATCCTGGAAAAAAAAAGAGAAAAATCCTGACATGTGAACCCAGTAACAGTATAATTAAAAGTAACATAACAGAAAACTCAATGTGTACTCAACACGGATAATTAGATAACAGCTTTACTGACTTCTCCTACAAAAATGCTCTGAGAAGAAACTGAAAATCCTTTGTAGTCTCTGATGCAGTTATAGTTGGACAGTTTAACAAGAGCAACATGGCATGTTTTCTGTCCTGCAGGCTAAAGGTTCACCTTTAGAACTCCGAGGAAATGACTAGTTATTAAATTGTTGGTGTGTTTTTACCACAGATCATATACTGACTTTATTGCTCTGGCAGTAAAAAAAAAAAAAAAAAAAAAGAATATTAGGCTGTCTCTGTCTTGCAAGCTTAAAGCTACTAATCTGAAATGTGTATGAATCTACCATAAAACGTGTTAATTAAACACTCATGAAGAAGAAGAAGAAGATGGAAATCACTGCAAACAGACTTGAGGAACACCACTGTGTGGATGAGGAAGTTGTACCAAAATGTCAGAGCTGGAACTACAACAGTTAATTATCCTCAGGTTCCAGTGAGCTGTACCTTCAGGTTGGCAAATATCAAACGGTGCTTTTCTCCATTACCTTTGTAATCCTAAAGGAAAAACCAACAAAACTCTCTCCTGTAACTTGGAATATAAATCCCTTACAAATAACTTTTCCTTTGAAAACAGAGTATTTCTGTTACAGAAAAGCTTCTGAACTCTCAGATTGTGTCTTGTTAAGCAGGGTTCTCCATAAAAAAAAGCTTCTTTATACCTGCTGGAGTCAGGAACCAGGTAATCTCCCAAATTTAGGTGGTTTTCTAATTCCATAGAGGCTCTACAGTGAGCCTGTGCCACACAGTAATGCAGCTGCCTGGTGGGCTTAGCCAGAAGTCTGCAGCAATTCCCAACTGCAGTTCCCTTTTGGATCCCTCTGTAGCCAAACAGTCAGAGGAATCCCTCCAGGGCAGATCAGGCTGCCCCAGAGACACAAACCCACTGCTGCATTTCTCCATTCCCCTTAATGGCAGCTGAGGAAATGGATGCAAGAAGCTTAAACATCACTTCGTGTTTTCTCCCTGAAGCTGATGGCTTCTCTGGCTCTTGGCTGTCATTAATTTATCCAATTACAATATGCTAATGTTCAGTGATCTCAACTGTGGCTTTCCCTTTGCTTGACATTAATACCTCTACTACCAGAGAGCAGCATGATCTGTGTTTTGTAAAGTCACAGAACCCCAGAATGGTCTGGGTGGGAAAGGACCCTAAAACTCAACCAATTCCACCCCCTGCCATGGGCAGAGACACCTTCCACTAGCCCAGCTCGCTCCAAGCCTCATCAAAGCTGGCCTTGGACACTTCCAGAGATGCAGGGATGGGGCAGCCACAGCTTCTCTGGGCACCCTGTGCCAGGGCCTCACCACCCACCCAGGGAAGGACTTCTTCCAAATATCCCATCTGACCCTACCCTGGCAGTGGGAAGTCATTCCCCCTTGACCTGCCACTCCAGGCCCTTTCCCTAAGTCCCTCTCCAGCTCTTTTGTAGCCCCTCTAGGCACTGGAAGGGGCTCTGAGTTCTCCCTGGAGCCTTATCCAGGCTGAACACCCCCTGCTCTCTCATCCATCCTTTCCTCATAGGAGAGGTGCTCCAGCCCTCTAAAATGCCAGGCATATTTTTATGTGCTATGAAAAAGAAAGCTTACAAAGAAAGGTGATGTTTTTATTATGCCGACTGGTACCACTGGAGAAAATAAACACATTTTTATGCTTTCACTATGTTATGATTATTCTCAGGACATCTGAGCACCGTGCAACTATCAGCAACCAAAGCTAACCCCACTGTCTAAATCACAAGCAACAAAACACAGACTCATAACAAAAATTTTTTAACGAGCAGTTCTCTAATCAGACTTCTTTAATGATTATTTTCATGGCTTCCAAACACCAGAGAGGCTGGATAACTGCAGTCTGCCTCCCAGATCCATCTGACCATTCAGTTAAACTGTGAGAAAATGCCTGAAACAGCATTTAAGATCTACCAGCAAGGTCACAGGATCTATTACAGAAATCTGTTACACGCACTTTTCAGCACGGACTTGAGAAGATCCAGGGGAAGTTCCAGAAGCCCACCACATCCAGCACACACAAGGTTTTCTGGTCAAGATGAGACATTGTGCTGGACTGCCCTGTACATCTCTTGTCTTGGCTGGGGAAGCCAAAATGTAACTGAGAAGCTGACAAGGAGGAAGACCAAGGGAGGGCCAAAAATATTTGTGTAAAGGCCCAAATGCAAATTAGCTTCTACTGAGTTCAAAGGAGCATGAAGCTCCATTAACAAAATAGAAGCTCTATTAACAAAATCATTCAGCCCTAACTAACAAAAGATGCTTCTAAAAAAACCTAGAGGAAAACAATTAAATGGGCCCAAGGTAAGATTTACGTGCAAAGACTGGAGAATTAACTCCTTCTCAAAAGACAATCTCTCTTCAAAATGCGATAAATCCATAATGGAAGAAAACCAAGTCTAGAGAGAAGATCAGTGTAGAAATACTTCTTAAAATATATCAAAAATACTTTAGTTAAGTGTCTATCTTTTTCCAGGTAGAGTTTGCTGACAGCACTGTTCTCAAGTACCAAAGCACACGAGTTTACAGACACCTTAATTTAGGTTCTCAGACAATTTTTATTCTTCTGAAAGTCATGATTAGTTAGTTTATCAGGAAAAAAGCTAAGGTGAGATGGCTATCAAGGCATTCAGGGTTCTATTGATCTTACTTCTAAAACTCATTTCAGTGCTGCCAACTCAGAGAAAATATTCTACTGAGGGAAAGAATTATCTTCATATGTCAATGCTATGACAGCTGCCATGCTACTGAACAAGCCCTACCTCGAGTCGTCCCTCTTCCAGAACAGCTGAATTTCTGCAGTGGAGCAACTGTACTGGAATGCTGGCTCCTTGACACTCCTGCCATTCCCAGCTATCAAGAAGCTGCTGAATACGGGCAGCTGATGCCAGAAGGCACATCAACACAGAATTAAAACAAAGAGAACAGAAAACTGTTTCTATTGAATAAATGTTAGAAGAAAACTAAGGGCACACAGGCAATCACAATTAAGAAATACAGGGCAATCTTTATGCAGGCACTTCAGGAATTGTTTTTTAATTACGAACACCTCACACACACTGCAAAAAGAAGCTCTGCTCATTTGTTTTCACAAGAGGACCCACTCTGGTGATGAATTACAATTAGGGAGCAGAAGAGACTCCTAGAGGTGAAGCCTTGTTTCCTGTGTTCCAAGAACTGGAGAATAAGCATTGTATCAGCCAGAAGAATTTACTAAGAAAGAGAAATCTCTTGGGGCATAACATCTCAATGCTGTGTTGAGACTCAGTACTTGCCCCACTTTTGCCCAAAATTACTTTTATGAAAGCAGGCACATCCCTAATGAAAAAAATTCCCAAAGCAGTCAGCAGGGTTTTCCTTACTGTACAGCTGCCTGCATTACAACTTCTGACTCAATATGGAGAGGTGCAGAATTACAGCTGCAATTAAAGGAATTCAAGGGTTTCATGTGAGCAGTAAATAAATGATAACCTGGGTAACAGGTGTCTCAAACCTGGCATTCAAACTGAGCAGCACTTCTGACCTCAATCTCCTTGTGCTCCATTTCCCTGGTTAATAATAATTCCCCATCTCAGTGGGGTGTTATGAAAATCAATTAACATCTGAAGCACTGAAATACTGCAGTGATGAGTCCTGCACAAATGCCAAATAGGAGGATAATAAATGAGGCCTCAAATCCTGATCACAATGGTGTCGAGTAAGGCACAGGGCTACACAAAGCAAAAATAGTAAGGGGAAAGAAAAAGAAAACTAAAGCAGCTCATCAGAGATGCACCATTCCTTGCGTACACAACCAGGCAGAGATCCCAGGAAGAAAACAGCCCGAAATGAGAGAACTCTGTGTGAGCAAGAATATATCATTATGTACATGAATAGGCAATTTTCATACTGTACTTCACTTCCAAAGGCTTATCTCTAACCTTAAACTCATTCAAGTTGGGTTTTACCACATGTGTTCACACACAAAGACACGATTTGCATTTTCTAGTGGAAGGTGTCACTATCCACGGCAGGGGGTTGGAACGGGATGAGCTTTAAGGTCCCTTCCAACACAAACCACTCTGGGATTCTCTGTGCTGGAGACTCAGTTCAAGTTCACCTGACTGGCCCATTTAAAAAGTCTGCGTCTCTGGGGAGGCTCAAAGAGCTGATTTTGCATCACATTGTCCTGCCTGCACTTCATCTCCTCACTAGCTAAAGAAAGCCAGATCCAGAGTACCAAGGAAAGTAAGAAAAGTGAAAAAAAACTGAAATGGACTTTCACCAACTAAAATTACCATGCCCTGGAAATCTGGTGTGGCATGCTTCTTAAGGATTACATACTGAAACTTTTCTACATGTTGTACAGAAAGTAAAAACTCCTAGGCCACCGCAGACATTCATCACTTGTTTAGCCAGGATGTGAAAATGCACCTTCTGCTGGTATCTGGAGTTGGAGGTACCCTCAATAAACCATCTCCTAATCCTGAAAAGCCATAAATTTAAACACTGACTTGCTGGCTGCATGTTACTGACATTAGGACATTGTTTCAGTATCCAAGTGTTTGCTGAAGGAACAGATTTTTGGCGTATTTTTTATTTTGTTCCTTAAAGTTCTCTGTGGTTCGTGCAGTTCCACACACAAACACACACACAGGGGAATATGAATAATAACTTTAAACCCTCTAACACACAATCACAAACAGGCAGAAAACACAGAATACACAGAAGTGATGAGGTCAGTCAGCCTGGGTTTGAAACGATCTGCACAACCAGCACATAGCTCTGCTCCCTGTTATCACTGATGTCCTACCAAATTCCTGCTTTCAGTCAAGTCTGACAGCACATTGTGCCAACACACCTTATACACATCATCAATCCCCTTCCTCTCCTCATTTTCCATACATATTATAACCCTCCAAGCAGAATGTGTGATCCAGAAAAACCCCAGGTTCCTTACTAATCAGTATTTGGAAAAAAAAAATAAAAATCAACAGCTCTTCCTTTTAAAGACATTGAAAATAAGATGATGTCTGACTTATGCTCAGTTCTTCTGTAGCATTTTTGTAACACATACCTTGTAGTTCAGCTCTTGTCTATAAATAGATTTTCTCTCAATCATCATCAGCTTTTATTCAATTGAGAGCATCTAACACTCAAAGAGTACTAATTAACAGAGAAACAGAAACTGAGACAAAACCAGAGGATTATTCTTTAGTCCTTTTTTTTTTTTAACAGTTACATATCAGTATACTGAAAGTGAACACAACATTTAGGTTAATTCAGTAAATACCCTGGTCAGCTGAACTTTGCAAACTCTGGCTCGCTGTCTGCTGCATTTACTGCTCTTTGGACAAAACTGCTTTCCACAAGCAGAAGGAACACAAGGCTTCCTGGACACAGGGCCAGATCAATAGTTCCTATCTGAGCAGCCTTGGCAGGTCACATATGGAGCTAAATTTAGCATCAAAGTCGCTCTTCTCTCACCATTTTGGATTACTAATACAGCTCTGCCCAAAGGAAGTAAACATCTTCTTTTATCAGATTCCGTCCCAGTCTTCTCAAGCTCTGTTTGACCAGGTAGTGGCCAAATTTTGAGAATTCCCAAGACAGGATCCTCAGAAACAATCTACAACATGCCTCTTTTTAGAGCAGGAATGCAAATGTACCTATCACTTCCGAAGAGACAGTTCTCTAATCGTTAACAAGCCAGTGGGATGGGACTCTGCTGCTTTTACACGCATTACCAGTGGGACTGCACTAGCCAGGAGCTTGTTAGGAACTGTTGTATCACCCACACGGCTGCCAAGGAAATGGGAAATGCTGCTCACTTTGGAAGGCTGTCAAAGTATTTCACAGAATCACAGAGGATCACGAAGATTGGAAGAGACCTTTAAGAAAAATCATCGAGTCCAACTGAACCCCCAGCACTGCTGTGCTCATCACTAAATCATGTCCTCAAGTGCCACATCCACACATTTCTTGAACACTTTCAAGGATGGTGACTTCATCACTGCCCGGGGCAGTCTGCTCCAATGCCTAATCACCCTTTCAGTGAAAAAAAACTCCCTAATATCTAATCTAAACCTGCCCTGGCCCAACTTGAAGCCACTTCCTGTCATCCTGACAGACAGTTTCTCTCAAAACTTGAATCAATCTTAAAACTGCTTGGATAAGGAGGATATACTGACCACATGTCCACCTGAGAGGTGTTTAACCCTCTCAGAAGCTGCTGCTAATAGTTCGTAGCTACAAGATGCTGAACAAAGTAGACCTGGGTGACAGAGAATGACAATTCCACGGCTCTTAAAGACTGTGTAGAAGGAAAAGGGAGTCTGAGAGTAATACTAATACCTATGTCAATACTATTCTGTAGGCAGCAATAAAAACCCAAGTGATGTGTTGTGATGACCTTCTTAAGAAGGAGAAGGAACTGTTGGAGCAAGTCCAGAGGATGCCACGAAGTTGACATGAGGACTAGAGCTCCTGCCCTATGGAGACAGGCTGAGAAGGTTGTGGCTGTTCAGCCTGGAGAAGAGAAGGTTGTGTGGAGACCTCACAGCACGTTCCAGTACCTGAAGGGGCTACGAGGAAGCCGGACAGGGACTCTGCATCAGGCACTCAAGTGGCAGGACAAGGGGGAATGGCTTCACACTAACACAGGACAGGGTCAGATGGAATATTGGGAAGAAATTCCTCCCTGGAAGGGTGCTGAGGCCCTGGCATAGGTCACCCAGAGAAGCTGTGTTTGCACCATCCCTGGAAATGTTTAAGGCCAGGCTGGAGCAACCTGGTCTAGTGGAAGGTGTCCCTGTCCATGGCAGGGGGTGGAATGAGATGGTCTTTAAGGTCTCTTCCAACCCAAACCATTCTGGGATTCTATACTGTAGCAGTCACAGAGGCAAGACACAAAACAGCTCAGCTCTCAGCAGGGTTGAGCCGTCAATCAGCAACTGAGGAGATGACATTTTTCTCTTAAAAAATCACAACAAAATTAGATCGCACAAAACAATTCTGCATAAACTCTCTTGTTCTGAAAAACAAGATACCCATGACCTTTACTATCTTTGTAGTTTGTTTTCCTTTTCCCCCTCCCATTCTGTACACGCTCTCTCTCCTACGCTACTGATACATAATTTATTCTCCTTACTCTGCCATATCCTCTCTGAAAGTTGTTGACAGAAGAGAAACACTATTTGTGCTACTGGGCAAGAGGTCAACTTCTGAATGCAGCAGGCTCAATATTTTACTACTGGCATGGAATGCTGTGAATTCAGAGTTACTCTTAAGCGCTCAGCTTGGAAGCTCCCTGATCTCCCCCAAGAGATGGGGTGCGCTGGACACCCCCTGATGGGGTTTGGGTACATTTCTTCCCCACATGATGCAGAGTTGGTGCCATCTGTTTGTAGATGCCACAGTATTTCAATTTCTATTTTACTGCATTTGGGGCTTTATTCAGGTCATGTGATCTTTAGCAGATATGACTGCAAGCATTCTTTTGTTAAATTCTTTTGTTGGAGACAGTTGTTTAAGCACTGGGTTTTGTCTGAGGTTTGATCTGGTTTTTAATGGCTTGTTCTCCACAAGGTCGGCTCTCTGGAGGACATGAGGATAGATGAGCCCAAGTGAAAGTCATTTCACCTTTTTCCCTGATTCGTGTATAGGCACTACCTTACAAACAGACAGTCTGTAAAACTGACAAACAGTAAAAAGGTAACCAACAGATTCATCCATGCAGCAAGTCATTTTGTCCAAGTTCCTTCTGGTTTGCTGACTTTTAGGTTAGGTTTCTGATTATGTCTCCTCTGGTAAAGCCACAAATGTATTTGTAAAGGTCAGAAGAAATATTCTTGTAATCAATCTGCAATTTGACGTTCAAGTATTTCTGACTCTACCACCAACTCAGGGCAATCTCCAGAAGCAAGAGGAAAGGTTAAGGCCTGTTTCTAACAAACAATACTTAACTACCCTAGCACCAGACGGTTGTGGAAAATTCATGTGAACTCACAGGAAATGGAAAAAGTGGTGTATTTGAATCCTCGACTCCTACTTATTTACCCCAATTGATGGTGCTCCAAAACTTGCTACGATTTTTAACAAGTGCCTAGAAATTTTCACTACAAGAAGTATAAAACCCCCAAAATCTAGTAATTCTTAAAAAAGCCGAATCTTTACAAAGAAAACCCTGGGTCTTAGAAGATAAGTTTCCTATAGCATTACTGCCCAAGCACATGTCTGTCTAGTCAGGGTTTCTTCCAACACGTTTTTACAAATCCTGAAATCAGGCCTACTTTTGCCATCAAAAGATAACACGATCAATGCCACCAGTTCAAGTCTTGTTTTTAGGAGTTGCTTGACTTGTACTTTATAAGCTGGGTCTAAGAAAGAATTCCAATCAAACTCATAGCTGCACCCTGCTAGCACACCCTGACCTTTGGCATCTGGTATTGCTTTCTGCTAGCAGAACCTTAACAAAAAGATAAAATGCTGCAAGTTTATCCAATTCAGTGACACTGATTTTAACAAGGAGGAAATGCCTTGCAGGAGCATGCAGATAAAGAATTGCCAATATATTGTCTTTTCAAAGCTCCTTAAGCTTGTAGTCGTTGAAGTGCACAGACTGTTTCTTCAAAAAGGAAACTCCTGTCCCCCATTTTCTTCAACAATGGAGTTCTTCCAATAATCCAGGCAGAAACACTTAAGCAAGGCCCAGCACAAGCTGTAATGTTTACAGCCCAACTCAGTCACATCCCAGAGCCACTCCCTGACAATTCAGTAATTCAGCAATCATCTGATATCCTGGACACCTCATTTTTAGACTTCACCTTTTTCTCTGCTGCAGAGGAACTTCATTCTTTCGAAGTACGTAGTTTTTTCAATCACTCATCTTCCAGGACTATTAAGATTCCATTAGAGAGTAATCTTCTCAATTCTCTTTGTAAGAAATCCAAAAGCCAGTAGGTTTGTTGGTCTGAGAGCCCTTTGCATCACTCAACACTGACATCAGACCACCAGACCAAAGACTCCAGCTCTTTGGGAGCATAAAAGATCAAAATCACTTTTCAACAAGATGTAAGTCTTTACTCCAGACTGAGGAAACAGTGCATGGCAGATGATGAAGGCCAGACAGACAGTTAGGGAAGAGGAGAAAAATACAAGCACGTGGGTTTTGTGCCTGCCTCAGTCAGAATGTGGAAGTAATTATGAAGATGCCATTAACGTTACACTAATAGGAAAAGTTAGATAAGGCCAGTTTATCAGTGCCCATAACACTTTATTCTATTTTATTCCCGTTTTTTACACAAATTTACTTTTAAAAGTCCTACTCATCTACAATTCCTAGCTGAACCCTTCAGAGTGTGTGAGCCACTGAAGACAGCTGCTGAACCTGCATCCCTCCAGGTGTCTGCTGAGCAACCAGCGCTGCCACAGCAGGAGATGTGCACTGCGAGTGCATCTCTGCACTCGGCTGCAAAATGAAGCATGGGCATAAGCAATTCAGAGATGCTGATACAAGGAGACTACAGATCTCCCTCAACCCTTCCCTCAAGTCCTCTCCTCGTTCCAAGGAGAGGGAATGCAGCACGCAGGGACACTACATACAGCTAAAAGTAGGTTTAAGCAGATGCTGCCCGGGCTTGCAATGAGTTGTCAGTATCAGAGCTTATTGCTATTAGTCTTCAATACAACTTTAGATGAACTAATGAAGAAAAATACTGGAAGGACAAGAATCACAAATCTTTGACTGAGAAGGGATCTCTGGAGGTCATCTGGCCCAACCTGCCTGGTAGGGCAGGGCTCATTGCCCTGGACCATGTCCAAGGAGCTTCCGAACGTCTCTAACGGTGAAGACTCCACAATCCCCCTGGAACCTGTCCTGGCTCACCCCCACAAGAAAGGAGTTTCTCCATAAATTCTGATGGAGCCTCCTGTGTGCCCACTGTCCCTGTGCCTCTTGCTGGGCACCACTGAGGAGAGCCTGGCTCTGGCTTCTTTACAACCTCCCTCCAGGTATTTACACCCATAGAAAAGATCCCCTTGAGCCCTTTCTGCTCCAGGCTGAACAGTTCCCGCTTTCCTCAGAGGAGAGATGTTCCAGTACCTTCACCTCCTCACCGGCCCTTGCTAGACTCCTTGAGTTCCTAAGGGTGTCTACCAGCTCATTCCCAGGCAATCCAGCATGTTCAGGCTACAGAGATTTCTGAATCCAGCTTCCCCGAGCTCCCAAAGCCCCGCTCCTGCCAGCAGAGAGCACAGCACCACACAGGACAAAGGAAGGGCTGTGCTGCAGACCTCTGCATGTCACTGGGACCTGTGGGGGCAACGTGTGAATCGCCACAAGAAACTCTGGTTTTGCCTTTTTATACGGATCCAGTTTATTCCTATAGTTGGGAGACTGGAATTCACTTTCGACTGCCTCCTCAGATCCAGATCAATACAGCACTGACATCAGACAGTATTTATCTGGTCACATATGGGTCGTAACCGTGAAGACCAGACAGTGAAAAGACAGCACAGTACACAAAAATAATCCAAACTTAAATTTCAAATGCTACCAGTCTTCTATTTACTGCTTTTTAGTGTATGTGAACATTTCTCCAGCACTTCATACAGGTGCTATATAGGAAAAACTAGATTTTAGGGATACTGCAGCAGTTCTCTCTGTTGGTCAGAAATCAAGGAAACCTATGTCCATCTCTTATTTAATGATTAAGTTTAATTAATCCAATTTTTCTGACTATAATGGGGAGGTTATCTGGGTTTACACATAATTCTGTCACTTCACAATAATCTCTTACCGATTCCCTTCATTTTCAAAATGAGACATGAGCAAAATTTCTGGTGATGTCTATGCGAACTCTCTCCACGACAAAAAAAAGGGAATCTGTTTAAATATGCTGATTCTAAGTAAACCAACACTGCCTCCTTGGCACCTCTGACATTTCTGCCAATGAGCAATACAAAAGGGAAAATCACTGATTTCCCACGCCAGAAGAAACAAGGAATAACCATGAGACATACAAAACCAGCTGCTTTCATTATCATAAGATGCAATTAACTCATTTCAGTACAAATCCTTCAAGGCAAGGAAGAGTAAAGCAAAGTCATAATGATAAAATGAAAACAAACCACAAAGAAACAGTAATCCCTTCATGCAAAGGATATTTCTGAGACAATACAATGAGACAGCGTTTGTTTTTAATTCTGCAGAAGCACCTTCCTTGCGTTTGCAGTCGTAACATGGCTCATCTATGTAACTCAGGATGTTAAAGTCTACATTAACAGCCAGCAACCAGGGACCTTTTAAGTAAAGCTAAATTTACTTTACTTACTCATTAAGTTTACTACCCAAGAAAAGCCCCACAGCTGGATGGAAGTCTATTTTCCTACAATACTTTTCAAGGGTCACCATCAATTAAATGCAACTTTATGATTCGGGGGTTTTGTTCACCGTATTTCTAGATCATTACATTTAGCAGAAAGAATATCCCTTCCCCATTTGTTAAATGAGGTTGTATCCACCACCAGTTAATTCTCATGTACCAGGCTGTGCTGCAAAGACTTCCAAAACTCACACGGAAGAAATCTCCAGGGAATTAAACTGACTTAGCAACTTCCATGCCACCATATCCTTCTCACCTCCAGGAACACCTAAGATGTTACTGGCAGAAGGCAGAAGTAGTAACAAGAAGGGCACCCTGCAATCAGGAATGACAGGAAACCGGAAAGGCACAAAGGGGACCTCCTGCGTGGCTCAGCAGGGCTGGCTGGAAGGAAACTTGAAACTCCTGAGGCCTTCTCCAAAGTGCCAACACAAAAGACTGCTCATAAATCAAGAGAGATCCAGGTATGCTGCTATTGGCAAAGGCAGTCCCCGAGGGGGGCAGAGCTTCTGCTGCACAACGAGCGCTAACACACGGAGACAAGGTTACACCAAGGGCTTCATTTGCTGACTCGTGAAACCTTGATTTAGTTTTTCCTCCTCTTTTTTCCCTTTTGCATTTCTAGACAAAATACTGCTGGTGACATTTTGTTCCTGTATTCTATGTGTATCTGCCTGAAGTGAAGGAGAGGCTCCAATCCGTGGTTAAGTGACCTCAAGAGCTTCACGAGTGTGATTATGGTCAACAGCAAAGGGGAAAAAAGTTCTGCTGGACTCTCACTGTGCAGAAGAGTCAGTGGGCAATGAGCAGCGAGCAGGGACTGAAATACAGGACAGGGAAAAATCTAAGGCAGGAGAGAGGGAAACAGAATTAAAAAGAAAGGGGTAGAAATGAAGACAAGAAGAGGTGGTGAAATGGAGAGGACCAAGTAAGATAAACGATGGGGGATGAAGGAAGCACCAGATAGATTGTATTTAGTTCTCATTGATTCATAAAAGGAATAAATTGAGTATCTCCATTTAAATCCATGAAAATCAGTTTTGGTTTTACACTATGCAAGCTACAGAACTTCATAAAATCTAGTTACAGCTAGAGAGGTAAAAAGGCTTTTACTTTTTGAGTATTACATATACTAGATGGTTAAAGCAATCCTATTGGTTCAAGAATTCTTCAAATCCTACAATATATAGCTGGTGGAGATCAAAATTTAAACTTCTTAAAGTTGCTTATCTTTGTATTTATTTAGGTGGATATTGACTTTTTTGGACTCTGCTTCCTACTTCTTGTAATTGATTATCACAGCTAAAAAGAACTGCTGAAGAAAGCCTTGTGTGCACTGCAATACTCTGATCCAGACACTCAGAGGTATTCCTGAAACGAACACAGATCCCCAACACTGGGTCATGTTTCCATCACTCTTTCCAACAAGCACTGCTGTATTTGCATCACACTTCCTCATCGTGTTTCTCAATTGACTCTTCAAGATCTCATTTGGTTCCAGTGCATAATTCCTTATCTGTGTGACCTTTGCTCCCCCACACTTCCCTTACAGGGCTTTAACAGAGCATTTGCCACTTTTACCACCAGAGACAACTGTTACCTCACAAAGTGAAGGAAATTTAATTGGAAGAGCCACTTTAAAGTGTAGAAATGCCTATCAGGGAAAACTACAAATAAAGATAACTTTCTACTGCCTCTGAATCCACTCTTCTGTAACATCACACATTCATTTATACATGCATTTCCATCCATTTATATGTAACAACCACATTTCCATGTCAGCAGTATTTATGAGTCGCATGCAGTTTATATTTTTTCTGTTTTCAGAGGCTGATCTTTCTGGAAAAGTGAGTAGCCCTTCGCTATCTAGGCATTTACAGACTAATACACTATATTATTTTGGATCACTTGGCTTATAAAATTGAGATCCACACAAGGTTTAGAACATTTGACATGAAAAGTTCAACCGAGAACATAAAAAGCAATTTATTGTGCTCTCTTTTTTTATTTAGTACTGTTTCCTGGTAGTGGAAGGTCCTACCTAGAGCTTGGGGTTTAGGGCTCAGAGTCGATGATCCTTGAGGGTCCCTTCCAAACCAGGATATTCTAAGATAGGTTTGTAAGAGCATGTGTATCACCATTTTCAAGAAGCACACAGCATGGCCAAAGGATTAAGGAAGTCCCAAAGAACATCGCATGATAGTCAAAAACATTCTGTTCCCAGTGGCAAAGTAAGGAGAAAACTACCAAAGTTATTGTTATTGCTGACATATGCAAACAAGGTAATCAAAAAAGAATTTAAAAAATTAATTTAAAAATTAAAAAAAAAAAAAAAGTACCAACAAGCAGGAGAGCTGACACCCTTTCCTTAAAATATGATGTGCACCTAAATTAAGATACAAACAACCCCACGTACCAAATCTGTGAGATCAGGACTCTCCTGCCATAGACTGTGGCAGAGTGGCCAAACCTCACCTTGGAAACACCTTCCCTTCAGGTCAGGAGGAAAACCCTGCCAAACAGCTCTGTTCAGTGCAGGCAGAAATCCCTCCTCACTCAAGGGGTCTCATATTTAATGCTGGCTGCATGTGCTGCTGGCAGCTGCTGAAACTTTAGTTCACATGTAAGAAACGGTGAAAAAAAAAAATTTTAACCCCCAAAATATTGTATTAAGTCTTCATAAGGACTGCAACACAGCTATCCCACCACATCACTGTGATAAAACCTCATCTTTGGAGCAGAAGGATGATGAAGCTGCAGAACCCATTGTGATGGGCATCTCACTTGGCTGCCTCACAGAGGATGTATCCAGTGCTTTCCAGGGTATGAAGAGCATTCGAACAACGCCCCTGATAACACACCTTAACTTTCGGTCAGCCCTGAAGTATTTCGTCGGACTGGATGATTGCTGTAGGTCCCTTCCAACCAAACCACTTTATTTCATTTTATTCTACAACGCCAAAGATACAAAGCACCTCCACGGACTCCTCTCATCTTACAGCTCCCGTGTGGTACCTCCAGCAGAGCACAGGGCTGCCAGGTCACAGCAAACTCCCTGAGGGCACACAGCCCATACAAGCACAGGGCACAGGCAGAAGGACATTTCAGCTTAGTGGGTCACAAACAGACCCCTGCTTAGGAAAAAATTAGACAAAATTAGCACATTTCTTTTTGGATATGCTAATTATCATGGGACAGCATTATGGTGAACATCTTTAATGTGCATTTTGGCATTGTAAACTTCCCCAAACTGTTTTGTAACTATGACCCAAAAGGCAGGTGCATCTTGTCTAATGATCCATCTAAATTACTTTGTTCCTACAAAAACCAGACTCATTATCTTAACAGACAGAACAAACGTTGATCAGGGCATTAGCAGTGTTGAGTCTCAACAGCAGTTTCACCTTCTCAAGACCAAGAAAGAAAAATAAATTTACTGTTACAGAAAGTAGGTTACAGCTTTTCACGGAGAGATTAAGCAGAGGGAAGAGATTAATGTCCCATTATATAAATGTCTTACTAAGATAGAATATAAAAGATGGAAAACATCAAAACTAGATAAAACTAGATCTGAGTCTAAACACAAAATGGTACGAAGTTTTCCATCAAGTCCCTGCAGCTTTTTCTGCAAAGAATCACTGAGCACAAACACAGGTTTCTATTTATAGGAAAACCAAAAAATGTGTGTCCAGGAAAACACCTGGAGTGTGTCAGCCTTCTGCTCTCCTACATGACAGTGCCCATTTACCCAAGTTTTCCTTTAATCAGAAAATATTTTATCACCAAAGATTCCAAAAGTATTTTACTCGATGAACAATTTCTTACAAATCTAACAGAAAACTAGGATATTCTATTCATAATGAAAATTTAAATAAATAAATTACTATGTATTACACTTACAGTGTAAGGTAGGGAGCAATAAATTGAACAGATAAGTCTAGTTTTGTAATTGACAAGGCTTTTGTCTAAGTTTTTTTAACCCCATTAAATCTCCCTGCACATTGTTGGTCCTAAAACCCAATGGAGTGCCACAGTGGCTCAATCAGCAGTTAACAACATTAAAGTTCATAGCCTGTTATTTTTAGTTCAGCCTTGCTTTGTGTGACAGGAAAAAAGACAAAATACAGAAGTTCAGTCTCGAGACAGATTTTAAAATTATCTCTATAGTTTTCCTGAAGCTAAATTTGCTGTTTCAAAGCAAGTGGTAGAAAAATGACTTTGAAGTTCTGCCCAATCTGAGCAGCAGTGTCAGTTACATATCAAAAATTGGGATATTAAGTGATATGAAAATTGGAAAAAAAAAAAAAGTGGGAGAGGTAAGGTTCCAGGTTTAAAACTCCAGGGATTTTTCATATCTAATATATGATGATTGTAATTTTTACATTGCCTTATATTACTTCATATACTCTAGTCTTTAAAGAGCTCGTCACAAATCAGAGTGGTGAGGAGAAAGATAACAATTCCTGCTTTCACCTGAAAGATGACTTAAACCTCAGTATAGAGCAGAAGGAGCCTTCACCTTTCCTCTGGTAACACACACAAAAATGCAGTTTCACCATGTCCAGGAGACATTAACTCTGCATATTTCCCAGCTGACCTAATGATAATCCCTTCCTCCACGAAGCACATTTTAGGCTGGGCTGTGAAGAGTTAAAAACCAACTCACAGCACTGACTGTGTCTAATTCCCATCATACGATTAAACAATCCATCTGATCTTTGGCTCGTATGTCCTTTAACACACACAACCAAAATACTAACAGAGAAATTACTAACGTCAAAGTATTTGCTATCCCCTTTGCAAATCACGTAATTCCTACAATTCTTAATCATCCAAAATATGTCACATATCGTAGCTTCATAGAAAAAAAAATACAATAATGCATAAAACTACAAACAAAATAGCTCTGGATTGTTTTTCCCAGTGCATAGTTCCAAGAAAGCAATATAACACACTGCAAAAGGGCAATACATTAAATTTGCAGAGGGGTCTTTAATTTGTTTTTGAAATTATTCATAACAAACAAATTCTCCAAGAGGAGACCTCATCAATAATTGACAGGATGACAGGAGGAACCCTGCAGGACAGAAATAAACAGTGCTGGGAAACCTCTAGACAAGAATAAGGAAGAGAAATATGGAATAAACGCTCATGAACTACACTAATTTGGGTTAAGATAACCCACATCATCACTCACCACCGACACTGACCATCACAGGGTGAAGCAGCAAACCAGGTGTTTAGGGTAAGCAGGAGTCTCTATCTTCATGAAATAATGCAAAAGGGATGACTGACACAAAAATATTACATTCAAAGTACACTGAACACACCTGAAATACAGACCAAAGTGCATTCCTGTCACTGCAGCTGCAAAGCAAATGTATTTTTCACACCTATTTTCCAGTGGATAACCTGGGAATAGCCAATGATGTCACAGAGTTGCTTTTGAGAGAACAAACACATATTTCAGGAAGTTTGCAAAAAAAACCCCCTCAGTTCAACAGCCCCAACCCTTAAGTATTCAACTGCTAATTTGTAGGCCAATAGTTCTTCATGCTTCCTACTTATTTTTCAGCTGGCTCCCAGAGAGAGGAGAAGAGAAGCTCCTACCAGCAGGCTGCAATTACAGCCTGAGAGCTGGGAACATGAAGCTGCTCAGAGGTTCCCACACATCACTTCAAAGAGAAAGGAAAAAGCCAAGAAAGGGATTTATTCCAGCTAGTCAAAATAAAATTGCATCCAGGAGTTGTCTAAAATTCACATTTTAAGGGGTTTTTAGAGAAAGCACCAAGGGATGACTGAAATCACTGAAGATGCTGCCTGGGTTCTGTCGTTACTTTTTGTCAGCAGAACTACTGGAATTTTTCAAGACCTCAATGAGTGTTTGTAACACTAAAGTAATCTTGTCATTTCCAAGGATAAAACTGCCATTATGGAAAATGGCTATGCAGCTCCAACCTGCATAGCCACTCACAGAAACTAAAGTCAAAACCTTGTAGAATTGTGTTTTCTACCTCAGAACTAATTTTGTGAGGCCAAGCGATGGCAATTCAATCCTAAAAAGAAGTCATAATCCTATTGGAAATTAACGGGATGAAATGTACCGAGGATCACTTCAGGTCAAAGGACAAATTAAGCTGTGCCTCCATGAGCCATCCTCTTCTGAAATCCTGCATTGCACTGTACAAGCACATGGCAATCCATGTCCATGGCTTGTGCTGCCCTCCCCTTGGCTGCACATCCCACACACTCCCCCAAGCCAGCACCAGCACTTAGCTAGTCATACACTGAGCTAATCTAGGCCACAGCTACCCCAGAGGAAAATACAGCATTAATTTCCATCCAGGTCAGCTCCCTGATGACTCTTCCCAGCTCCTCACATGAGTTACAGTGGCAGTGGAAAAGCAGAGGAGGTGGGAATGGTCAGCAGGGCAGGCCAGGGGTCAGCACTGCAGCCACCCCAATTTGGAGCAGCTGGAGCTCTCAGGGAACTCACTCTCACCTTTACCAAAAGCAGCAGTTCTGTGCCACTTCACGCTTCATGGAGGACAAAGCTTAAAGATCCTCTGCAGCTGAAAGTACTGGGAAGAACATGGCACAGGAGCTGCTCCCCTCAACCAGAGCTCAGGCAGGAGCTGACACGATTCATTAGCTGTGACACACTCTGCCAGATCACCTGTGTACCTGCTGTGCTTACTTCTACCATTTAAATATGTATAGAAATATAGATATTAAAATTTAATTTTATATATATATATATGTATATATAAAAGAAGAATTCTGTCTGATGAAGCAGTGTAGGAATGAACATCTGCTATCAACAAAGAGACCAGGTTTGCTTCATTGGGAGCTCATTATCATCTCCTGGAGATTTAAGTGCCTCCTACCTTCACACAGTGCTCCCCATAATACTAGTTTAGCTCTCTACTCAGGAAAGTTACCTGCATCTCTAGCAGCCAATACTATTTTATTTTCCTCCCTTAACTAGTTTTCAATGTATTTCAGTATTAGCACAGACGATATTTCTAAGGTATTTCTACATGCAGCAGTAACACACTGTGGTATTTCTCAATCTTGAAAATGCACTGAAACCAACACACTTGAAGCTTCAAAAAAAAAAAATTTACATGGTAACCAGTCAGGCACAGAAGATCAAAACTTGGCCAAAGACTCCTCTGTCAGGTAACCGAAGCCAAAAATAAAAACCTCAGCTACAAAGAAATGGAGTCCAGCCAAGTTAATTTTGCACAAAACCTCACCAAGTAAGAGGGCAATACACCAAGCAGAGAACTGGATTTCCAATCTCCCATCTTTTCTGTGAAAGACGAACAACACTGACAGCGCAGATGGCACTGGCTCAGTCCTAATCAAAACTAATGAAGTCGAATTTGATCCACCACTCTTTAATGAGCAGAATGTATTTTTGTTTTCCCATCCATTTTAAAGCTATCACACAGCAATAAAATCATTTAGACAGCACAGTAAATGCACAGCGTATTGTAACAGAGGTAGTGCTTTGTGAACACCTGAGAAAAGTCTGTAGCCAACAATGAAATATAGAGCTACAACTGAATTGAACTGTAGGTAGCTTTCCTGTCCCAATATAAAGATCAGCTGGTATCATACCATTCATCTTTAAATGAAGAAGTCTTTTTCAGTTTTGTTATTTTTAAAAGAAACTTTACAAGGCAATGCACTTTAAAAAAATTACCCTCATTAGCATTTAAATTCATACATTGCACATACATGGGAAAAAATTATGGTAATGACTTAGATGACATTTCACTTTGCTGGCAGCTACAGAATTAAAATCTTCATGCTTGAGGGTCAGAGAGAAACGAGGAAAACCTCGAATAACTAAACAGACTTACCCCATCTAGATCATTATGTCAGTGCTACATACAATTCAAAATGAAAAAAAAAAATCTGTATTTTAATTGGGTTGTCTTTAATTCTTTTCAAAATAAAAAATCTAGGATACTTCAGAACAAATAATATTACTCAAAAGAAGACAGAATTAGTGCATGGCTTACAGTAAAAAAAAAAAAAAATCAATAACAAAACCACACAATAGGTTTTAACTGTCAGTAAGACGAAGCAAGAAAATTCACCTCCAGCACAGATCAGGCACAGTGCATTATGCCTCCATTTTGAGTTATCGACAACCCTGTGTCTCCAGCTCCATGTTATTCCATGAAAACACAGCTGTGCTGCTCCAGGCACTGAGGGGAGCACAGGGAGGCTCTGGCACAGCAGCAGCAGCAGCCGGTTCAGCACCTGGCAAACACCTGCACAGCACTGGGAAGGCAGGAGGAGCTGGAAGATAAGGGAAGTTTCCTTGGATAATACAAAACTTTGGGGAATCTCTCCTTATCCTTCCTCCTCACACGTTTCTGTCAGCCAGGCACCTGGATCTGCAGGACTGCACAAGCTCTACTGCTTTGGGATGAAATGATTCTATGAAATATTTCCTACAGCTTTTTTTAAATGTGCCATCAAACCCCAAATCAACCATACACACATAGGCTAAACACTGAACAAAACCATGTTTCATCTGATCTGATTTTAAATAAAAAATGAAACAAACACAACCCCAAAACTCATGACGGAAACAGTAAAATTAGTAATTTTAACCCCCCCTGCCTCACTTAACTCCTGTTGTGCAAACAAGAGTGAAAAGCACAGTACAAAAGATACTGCTAATATAATAAAAACAGCCCGTTAGCATTTTTATTAATTATCTTCATAAATATATATTGTGCCTTGCAATTAAAATTCTGTGTGCCGGAGTTGCCATGGCAGCACAACTTCCGCAGCACAATAAATTCTTCTAGCTCAGCCTGGGCCAAGGCTACAAAGCTGGAGGCAGGCTGGATTTGGAACATTTTGGGGCAACCAGCAGAGACAGGGCAGAGATTATGAGGAAAAAATAGCTTCCACTGGATAGAAAATGCAGGAATCAATATTAAGCGAGCCTTTGGCGTTTCCAGGGTGACTCCTGAGGAATGCAAATTCTGAGCTCTTTTTCTTTTTCTCCCCATCTGAAATTGCCTTCCTGGTGCCTTAATAGCTAAAAACAACCCTGCCAGACTCTTTGGGCAGCACTCACCTCGGGCAGCCCGGCTGGAACTATAAATAGTGCTGCTGCCATCTGCCACCCTATCCCACACTGTCTCTGTGCCGCCAGCGCTGCCAGCGGACGGCCGCACCTTTTGCCAGGCCTGCAGGACCACACTGTGAGACACAGATAATGAGGTGAGGAGCAAAAATGGGAGCACTGTAATTAACTGCTGCTTTGGTAGTCATTGCTGTAGAGAAACAGGATGAATGCTAAGAGAATCTGTAAAAGTACGATTAATAATACTGCGTACAGTGTGTGCAGGCGTTTCTCTTGCCGTAGAGTTCAGACACGGTTCCTCACAATGACACCATCCTTGCTTTCAGTTTCATAGAAATAAGTAACAGGTAAAAATAAACCTCAAATATCAACTGCAGTAGCCAAAAATAATCCAGTTGGGGAGCCAAATCTAATGTTCTGAATGAGTCAGCACCAAGAAACTGGAGCGAGTGAAGAGACCAGGGTTTGCCCTCTCCTGCCCTTTTGCTCTGTCCACCACTCCCACGCCAGCACAGACACTGGGGCAGACCCTGTTCCTGCTGTTGCAAGACAAAAGGTGACAGGAAAGCATCTTTTCCCTTCCAGAGTAATCCAGGCAGCTCGGAATTTCAGAAGCAACCCTCATGCTGTTGGTACGTCTGCGGTTCAACACCCTCCATGTAACGCCTACTCCGTGGAACAACGTGACCCCTCTGAGCACGTGTGACCACCATGGCTGAGAAACACTTCATTTCTCTGGTGAGATACACTGCACTGAAGCTGACTAAGAAATTACTGTCTGGCACTGCCAAATAACATTGCTAATTTGGGGAAAAAACATGGTACTGGAAGCATTCAAAGCCATACTGGACAAACTGGTCTAGTGGAAGATGTCCCTGCCCATGGGCAGGGGGGTGGAACCAGATGAGCTTCAAGGTCCTTTCCAAACCAAACCATTCCATGGTTCTATGATATTTGATCTCTTATTTTTCCTGATTAAATACTTCAGGGCTTGATTCTTTCCTCACTCTGGCCAGAGGCAGAACTGCTACTGATTCAACTATGCTACGGCCACACTATTCATAAATAAAAGTGATATCTACATAAAGATTTTGACATAATTATTCAGAAATCATATAAAATTCAGCAACCAGTTTCTTATATTTCTAAATCTATCCTTACAGAGTTGCAATCAACTGATTCAGAAAAAGCACACATTGCTTAACTTTTTTAAATGGTGTGGTTCTGAGCACATGGGGTTCCCCAACATTCTTGATGCTTTAAACACAGATCTCTTGTTTCTCTGCTTGCTCCTGTGTTCATCCCATACTGCAGATCATGGGCAAGGGTAATTCTTCTGTACTCAGCACCTGTGGTACTGCACCTGGAACACTGCATGCCCTGCATCAGCTCCATCAGTTACATCTCTTGTAACCCCAAAGTGGAGAGGGAGCAGCAGAGATCCACCAGGATGGCTGAAGGCTGAAGGCTGTGACAGTTTTAAA
Source organism: Falcunculus frontatus (assembly GCA_013398115.1). Lineage (NCBI taxonomy): Eukaryota > Metazoa > Chordata > Aves > Passeriformes > Falcunculus > Falcunculus frontatus. Next base: position 689,839 of record VZRV01000622.1, read on the forward strand.
GGCCAGGACTGCCTGGTTTAAGCGGAGAAAGAGAAGGCCAAAGTGCAAGCCAACTGCAGTCTATCAAGAGGGAAACATCCTTCTACAATTCTCTATGTTCTATCCTCATAAAATCTCAGAGTCATTGAAGCCAAGCACTTTTTTTCTGCAATTAGGACAGGGCTTGTTTGTATCAGTACACCGGTATTTTCTTGGTGTTTTAATTTTCTATCACTTCGATACAAAAACTGGTCTGACATAAACCATAACTGCCCAAAGCCTTTTCAGTTAGAAAAAAATACCATCAAGTGATAACCTTTTGTTTACCATAGCAATATCTCCGAACAAATGAGTAATTTTATAGCCTCTACATAAATGTCACCAGCAGTGCTCAAACCTACTCTGAGTATTCTGCCACCAAATCAAGCAGTAGGTCCTACTGTTCTCCTAAAAGATCGTGCTAATTGCATCATTATATGATAATGCATTGTAAGCTCAGTTTTGCCTGCACTCTTCCAGATTTTGGGGGTCTGTCAAATTCTAAAGAAAACACTTATTTCCTCTATAAAATCGAACAGGTGCAGAATGGGAGTCGAAGTTTCAGCCCCGTCTGCACTCGGTTTTAAATGCCAGGTAAGGAATTGCCAGCAGATGCACTACTCACACCAACAGCTTTGTGAGCATGGTCACACTAACACAACTGCCATTCCCCTTCATGAAGCAGATCTGAGAATAACAAAAACTCATTTACCCTGGGCTATTTTCCTCTGAGATGTCCTCCACGTGTGTACACTCGTGCTGTGCAGTGACGGGACACTGGAAGACACCGCATCAGCACACGTTATCCAGAGCGGATTCAGAACCTCCCGAGAGGTCTGTCAGGTTTTTCTGGCTGCCTTGATTTAGTGACAGCCAACAGTCTTGCTCCCAGGGAAAGGCCTAACTGCATGTCCTCCAGACAGCCCTTCCCCATCTTCGGCTGTGCCTCCTGGATGGACCCTGCAGGCAGACAAAAAAAGCTTGTCCTGTCTCTGCATCTATTTAGGACCCCTGCTATAAAGACTAGAGTTCTTCAAGAACACTTGGAGAAGAGAAGAAACTGGTAAAGGAAGATTCCACTTGGCAATTACGCTGCTAACTCAACTAACTAATGGAAGTCATTTGCTATGTGGGCTGAGAACGTGTTCCAGCTCAGCTCTCTAGTTCACAGAATCACAGAATGGTTTGGGTTGGGAGGGACCCTGAAGATCATCTTGATCCAACCCCCTGCAATGGGCACCGTCATCTTTCACTAGACCTGGGTGTTCCAAGCCCCATCCAGCCTAGCCTTGAACACCTCCAGGGATGCAGCCGCCACAACTTCCCTGGGCAACCTGTGCCAGGGCCCCACCAGAGGCACTGGTTCAGAAGGATGACAGCTGGGGATCAGTATTTTTTCCCCTGACAGCAGCCAGGGTCTTGTTTTCCCACTTCCTTTGCGTGAGCACACACCACACCCACCTGCAGACAAAGACTGTGAGCAGTGAGGTACCCAGCGAGCAGAAGTCACTTTAGTACCCACAGAGCAAGTCAGCAGAAGGAGACAGCAAATATTCACGTGTATTTTTCACAAAGTAATCTTTCTGACAATCTCTAATGTACTCTAACCCACGTACTGTTAACTTGCACACTCTTGGCACTTTAAATACCCACTTTTGCTTCACATGGGAATTCGCCCCAGCAGTGGAGCCAGTGAAACAGGAACATGACTCTTTTCTAGGCAGCCAGCAGAATTGTAGTTTCTCAAAAGTGACTCTATCAACGATTTTGTTTCAATTATATGTTCAGACTGCCAAATTGGATAAAACGAATCCTTTGTTTAACTTTCATCTCATCCCTGAAAAGATAAATTCGCCTGCCTGAATAAGCAAAATAAGCACAGATGAGTTTTTTTCTCAGCACAGAGAAATAGTAAGTCATGGAAAACTGGAGGTATAATCAACTAGCTTAAAAAATCCTCTTATCAGTACAGAAATGAACAGCCAAATTCATCTGCAATTTTAGAGTTCTTTGACTAAAACAGAATCACAGAGGTGTTGAGGTTGGAAGGGACCTCTGAAGATTGGCTAGTCCAAGCTCTGCTCACAGCAGGGCTGCTCAGGACCATATCCAGTCAGGGCTTGAGTATCTCCAGGGATGGAGACTCAGCTGCCTGTTCCCTTCCTTCACAATTCTCACAGTAACAAGTTTTTTCTGAGCATTAAACAGAATATTCCGTATTTCAGTCTGTGACCACTGCCTTTTGTCCTGTCACTGGATAACTGTGTTTGCCTCACTTCCTCACCAGCTCGTCACCAGGTTTCTGTACACAAGGGGAAGACCTTTCCCTTCCTTTCCCTTCCTTTCCCTTCCTTTCCCTTCCTTTCCCTTCCTTTCCCTTCCTTTCCCTTCCCCATATTTAGAGGAGATTAACAAAATTTCTTCCATCTCTTCATCAGACAGGAAGTTTCCATCACAGTGAGGTTTGCAGGCCAGAAAGCAGTGTTTTGCTTGTAAAATACTAAGCCTGAAGCACTACAGAAGAGTAGCAGAACAAAAGGGTTTTATCATTATTCTTCATGCTTTAATTACCTTTATCAAATGCCAACTGAGACAAGCTATTTTTAAACCCTAGCACTGATTCTGTAATTACATTAACACAGATTTTATTCTTCTCTACTTATACAGGTCTATCCTAAATAAACCTTAATATATTTGTGCAGAAAATACCATAAGATATTTACACACCAATCAATTTGAAAACAGCAACTTCCAGACACAACCTGAGGTTAAACTTGTCAGTTGAACACCCACAAATTACAAAAGAAAACCAAAGGATACACTGAAATGATTCAGCACTTCAGTAGCAGAGATGAGTGGTCATTAAAAGATTTGCTATTATGTGGTGGAAATACAATTTGTAATAGTGCAAATACAAATTGACATGGTGTCATTTATTACTTATGCAGTATCATTTTTTATACATCCCTTGAGAAAATGAACAAGGAAGACACCTTTTTCTTTTACTATCATCACTTTCAGAGTTAATAACTGCCACTAAAATGGTAACATTGGCCAAAAAGCAATGGAAGGTTATTAAATTCTTTTATTAGATCATAATGATTGATATTAAAAACTTTCAGTTTTACTTATCATCACTTTTGTAAGCAAGCTTCTTTACCTTAGATAAATCTATATTCTGAGCTAGACAAATGAGCCTTTCTGGAGGCACTGGATAAAAGGTGTCCAGCACTGAAGCCATCTTCAACACAACTGTTGAGAGAAATTTAGAAGAAAAAAGCCACAAACTCCCCCAAAAAGTCCTATGAAGAACAGCTGAGGGAGCTGGCGTTGTTTAACCTGGAGAAAAAGAGGCTCAGTGGGGACTTTTGCTCTCCACACTTCCCTGACAGGAGGTTGTGGCCAGGTGTGGGTTGGGCTCTGCTTCCAGGGAACAAGTGACAGGGTAAGAGGAAATGGCCTTAACCTGGCCAGGGGAGGCTCAGGTTGGACATCAGGAGGAATTTCTCCATGGAAAGGGTGCTCAGGCATCAGCAGGGGCTGCCCAGGCAGGTTTGGAGTCCCCCATCCCTGGAGCTGCTCAAGGAACCAATGGATGTGGCACTCAAGTGTTCTGGGCTGGGTGACACAGTGGGCATTGGGCACGGGCTGGACTTGATGACCTTGGAGGCCTTTTCCAGTCTAAATCTGGGATTCTATTCCATGGATAGGGAAACTGTACACCTGCATACTGAGACAAGGCAGGAGAGCAGCCCGCTGGAAAGAAAGGAGAAGTTGCCCACTAACAATGTACGGAGACACAGCCCAGCAAGAACCAACACAGTGTTTACATCAAACACTTCAAAAATTAGGGATACAGGAAAAAAAATGAGGGAACTGTCACAGACTAACACACATAAGCAGCATTAGGAGTTGGAACTAGTGCCAAAAGGTTTTCCCAAAATTTCCTTTTCTGGGCACGGTCCTAACAAGGATTTGGAGTCACACTGCGATGGGCTTTTTTCTGGCCAAACCACCCTTTTAATGCCTGATGGCTGAGCACACCAAGAGAGGCAGAGCACACCCATCTCACATCTGCTGTCTGCCTCAAAGCTGGGACCTTCAGACACAAGAAACATCTACTTAAATCTGTCTTAAACCAAGGGGAAAATTTAATCCAATTCTTTCATATCCTCCCCAGTGAGTGTTCGAAGGCGTCTCTCTCTAAGCTTCTCAAACATTCAAAGAAAGAAGACTATCATCACAAAGGGGGTCAAAGGATGGACAAAGGAGGGAGAAAAAAAAATCAATCTATTACCATGAAACACTATTTGTAATAAATCCAATTCTTGGTAGACAGTCTATTAACACAAGTTTAAAAGGTGAAGAATAGAAGGAAGGAGCAAAGATCCCAAACCATAAAAAATTCATGCTGTTTGATTTGAAAGGCTTCTCTCTTTTACACATTGTGAGCTGGAGCAATAAATGCTTTTTAGGAATATTCTTAGCATTGTGTAACTTGCACATATGTCCTAACTCAAAATATAATGCAACCCTTCATTGTTCTGGAAAACTAAAGGCATGCTAAGTATAGCTCAAATCCTGACAATATTTTTTAAAAATACCTAATTCTTTCATTCTATGTTCTTCTGCTTTGATAATTGTTTCTTTTCATCTCTCCCTGACTCACACACTGAGGCGACCAAAGGAGAATGAACAAATAGAAGTGGGAGGGGAGCTGAGAAGTGGCATAGACTTGAAAAGCTCTGAATGCCTTCAATCATCTGGAAAATCACAAGTACCAATCTTTTAACTTCTGTAATTAAAGACTCACGATATGTAGTCCTGAGCAGCTCTGAGGAGTTCACTACTAGGTACAATTACATTTTTTCCTCATTTTTTTCTGCTGCTTTCAGTATCTAACACAATATTCAAACAACTCCACTTTTCATTCCATACTGAAAAACAGAACCTGCCTTGCAGTTGTGAAGGGCAAGAAGAAACTGTTGGGGAGGCACCAGAGAGGAGCCAGAGCTCTGCCATTCCTCAGCCATGCTATTTGAGACATTCCTACTCATCTCCCGATGGAAAACCACACCTTGATTTTACGGGAGATAGAAATGACAGCAAACCATGCTGGAACTTGTAAGCAGAAGCAAGGGGAAGTTGCATTTTCCCCACAGGGAAGTGTGATGCCTGCATCCATCTGTGCTGCCTTGGGGGGTGCCCCAAAGCTCAGAGTGAATGGCATCTTTTTAATAAATACTGCCACAGTGCCCTCATGATACGAAAGAAAAACGAAGGGCAGAAAGAACCTTAAAAATACAGAAAGAGAATAGGCATGATGGTGTCCACCACGATCAGATTTTAACTGACAATCACGTACAAATCTGTGGCAAGGTTTTAAGTTGTTGCTTCAAATTTCTTCTTTACCCTGCATTTTCTGCCTAATTTTGGCAGCTATTGTCAGCAGGTATTTTAGAAGCACAATACACGCTCCTCAAAAAGGATATTGCATGTCACCGCTCGCTGTGCCGCATCCACACCAACCCACACCCACAACGAATCGTACTGGATAATTGGTCACATTTGAAGAATAAGAACTAAATTTTGTAAGGACTAAAAATTGCTCAGCACTCCCTACAATTAAAAGACAATAGTACGTACAATATGCTGTATTTCAACTCTAAATTTAGATAAATCACTATCTCCAAGCCCAACACAGAAAGTCTTAAAGAAATTATATGCATCAAACACACAAGTAACATTTTATACTTAAGAGAAAGAAGTGAAATACAAAATGAAAAACAAAGAAAGCAAAAATTGCATTTTAAATCAAGTTGAAGTGCATGAAACTAACATTGTGGGGCCAAAACACAAGGCTGTAAAAGAAGGAGCTTGCAGGTTCCTTTTTTTCAAGGAGAAGAGCAGTAATTCTGTCAGTGCTCAGGCCCAGGAGATGGGAATCAGGAGAAAGGGAATGCGTTGGAAAGTAATCCATGTCAGCCTGCTAATACCACAACATGCATCTCTTTGACATTAACAGAGACCACAGACACAAATCATGTGCAGACAGTAGATAACCTGTTTATATTTCTGCTTTGCTTTGTAGTTAAGAATGGATTTTGTGAAATGAAAAGGTTTACTGAAAGCTGTAGACAAAGTTCTGCAATTTTTCAGTGACTATTCAGGAATTGTTGCAATTAAAGAGGCAAAACCAGTGGTTGATAATTTCTCCCAAAGAACAGCATCTCTGTCGATATGAGCAAGGTTCTCCATCACTCAACGTTTAATCCTGATTATCCTATACAGATGTGTTTAACAAAATCCAGTAACCATTAATTTTTAACTACCCAAATACAAATTTCATCAAGGCCTTCATAAATGCTCATACCTTGTGGATTCCAAGTCCTCTGGTTTTTAATAATACAATCATATCCACAATTGGTTTGGCATGTAAATGTAGCAAAATAACATGTTCAGAGAGTTAGTTTGTACCTAAAGAAACGGGTATATAAACAAATTTATCTTTAATCCCCTCCAATATTTTTCAGCAGAGAGAATGCTTCTAAGTCCTGCAAATAAAAAAATCCCAAACATTTCTTTCTAAATATCTAATAGCAGAAGCAGAAAATAGCACTGTCCAAAGGATTGTGGAATTAGCACTGGTAAATCCTACCAAGACAGACTTTTCCCACTTTCACACTAGAGATGGGGCAGGCAAATGGACTGAATCAATTTTTCACAACAGTGAAAAGAAGGAGAATGGTATTTTTAGAAGAAAAACAAAACCAAGGTTAGTTTTAAGAGAAACTCTCACCTGAGACCTTCTCCTTCCAGAATTCCTACCAATAATTCCTCTTAGCAAACACACATACAAGAACATCTAAACCCCAAATAAAGGAATAGGACTAAGGCAAGAGCCTGGACTGGTAAGGAAGTTGCAGAAAGCAAATTAATCACTTTTATTAGCAGCTGTACACTCTGGGAACCACAACATTTATACTCAACCAGCTGAGTCTGCTATGACTCGTACAGATGTAACTTAATTTATCTTTCATATAAAATAGAACAAATGATGCAAGATAAATACCTACAGCAACACTACGGCCCATGTTGGGTACCGGAACTGAGCAGTTCAGTGACCAATAAAATATGGGCCTTGTTTAGAAAACTGAAAAAATACCTGAAGTTTTTCAGAACAGGAAACAACTTGACTGCATTCAGCATTATTTAGAGGCTTCTTTTTGCATATACCTTCACAATGATTCAAAATCTTCCTTACATCAAACAGTAACCAAACAAGCGATTTCTTCTATAATTATGTACTGTGTTGACATCGTTTGCCTGTTTCTGTGCAACTACAGAAAGACATTCCATTTGAGGGAGTACATCAACCCAAACCTCTTTGCTTGCCCTGTGCGGGATATTCCTTGTCCTTCGAGCAGCCTCACTGAAAACTCCTCCTTCTGATTGCAAATCCTCAATCTCACTAACAAAAGAGCTCCCACATCAGTAAATACTACCTAGAGCCCACATTATTTCCATCACTAACCTGAGTGGCAGTGAGGTTGCTGCCTCATTTTACCCAGCTCCAGGGGAGCAGCACAGCTCTGCCTCAGCTCTGACTCAGACATCCTCATTTTACCGTCATTATTCTTCCACCTGGCACTGCTCTAAATCATTATTGCTCTTGGTTTTTACTTTCAGTTCTAGATTTTAGCACAAAACACAATTGCTTTGCTAAGAAAAAAATACTGGTTTTCCACATAATCATGTAATATTTTCCAAGCCTTTTGGCACGACGGGGAATCAAAACTATGGAGAGATCCATGTATTAGAGAGCAAGATCAGCACGTAGTAATACAAATGTTCTTAAACATAAATGGGGAATATGATAATAACTATTAAAATCTGTGCAACAGTTGGAACATTTGATTTAAATTGTGTATGTGTATGTATGTAATATGTTAGATACTAAAGCAATCTGAACAGTATAAAAATTAAAAGGAAAACTGTATTAACATTTGCCTTGTAAGGAGAAAATGACTGACTATAATTAAGACAAATGACTACACTACATTTCCATTTAGCATACACAACATTATACATTGTCATTGGATTTGGAACATTTTATGCTAAAACCTTTCTTAAAGCAGACAGGTGTCATTTCCACTTAACTGTGCTTAAATCTCTTGGCAGTAGTACGTGCATTAAATATGACCAATGTTCACAGGAATAAAGGTTATTTTCTTTTAGACAGTGGCATTCAGAAGAAGTAATTTTCTCTAATTGGTTTCTGCCTACGAGCATCTACTCTGTTGGAGATGACAGAGGCAGAGAAGCATTGCTGCCATGCAGTACACCAGCAGTGGAGATGGTTTGCAACAAGAAATGAAGATGAGACATTTGAAAGTCTACTGACACTCTTATGGTGTAAATTACAAAGCAGTTTCTGAGAAAAACTGAAGTTACTTTAAATAATTACTAACGTAAAGTCATAAAATTAGGTGAGGTAAACTGAAGTTGATGAATTTCATTTTCCTGCCCCTCCTTAAGGAAATTAACTCTCTGCTGGAAGGAATCTCCTTGGTTTCAGCAAGCAAACAGCCTCTATTTCCCTCTCTCTCCTCAGCAGTAGCCTGAGAGCATCCCAACTGACGCCTACTGTGCAATATTTTCCTTCTATTTTATTACTGGCCAAACTGAACAATCATCTCAGATAAAGCACAACCGTCTACAGCCATCATCATCCATCATCCACACCACACCCATGCTCCTGCAGGAATGCCCAGCACAGCTCAGAGTCTCCATCACCTGCCTCCTTGGGCAAAGGGACAAGCACACGACAAGTGTGACACGGGAAGCAGGATCAAAGCTCCTTCACACCTGTGGCCTATCAGTTATTCCCTCCTAGAAGAACAACCAGAACAGGACTTGGCAACACAGAGAACTACCAGACTACTCAGGTTGTGCCTGTGCCTTCTCTTCTGCTATCAGTCCCATGGAATTTAAAGTTCTATTCTGCAGACTGTAAATGGCTGCATCCAAAGCTAAGGACAGCAATGTCCGGAGGAACCCTCACACAGTGCTTCAGATAAAAGCAGCATATTTATTATCCCTTCACTTTATTCCCCCAAGTGTTTTGCTGTTGAATCAGTTGAGCAGGCTTTACAAAACTTTGCCTTGCCCCTGAAGACGTGCTCTGTTTCAGTAACTTTAAGAGCAGCGACTAAATGTTAGCACTGACACCACTCACACACCATCTTGTAATTAAAAGTGTTCAAGGCTATTGTTTCTCTTTCAAATCTGTTTGAAAAAGCTTCACCACCACTCTGCCGCCTCTCCTTTACCTTTTCAGTTCTCCCATATTTGCAGCGAAAAATCCCAAGGCTGCTTTCAGTGCCCAATTACAGAACAATGTTATCCCCTAACTGCCTAAGACAGCTTTTCATGAAACTTGCTCTCACCGATACATCACTATTAGCAATGCATTAAAATGTATTTTTAGCCTCATTTCTTATGGAAATGAATCTTTCCAACCTACTCTGGCTTTCTCTCAGTTTGTATCTCCTTCCAATACCCCCGGCCAGGGGCAGCAGGAGGGGATTTTCACTGACACATACAGGAAAGGCACTTGGCATTTTAATTGTTGCCCATTTTAATGTTATTTAAAAAACTGTTTATGACCAAGAGGTCAGTAAAAGAAAACAAATTACTTGAAAATTTGCGTTTTCACTAAATCCTTGCCTCTACAAACCTGTCCTGCCCAGCACTGATTGCAAAGGCAATACTTGCTGTACCTGTGAATAACTAGCGAGTTACCTACCAAAACCCACATGTGTATTTCTCAAAGGCTGGAACACTACATTTAGAGCGAAGTTTTTTTTTTTATTTCTGTGGAGGTGGTCATGAGGGCTTGAGTAGAGGTAGCTTGGGAGGTTAAAATCCATGACAAAAATCAGTCTTCAAATTTTAGCCAAAACTTTCTTCTGCATTGTTGCGTACACACTTCTGTTTGATATTTAGGTTACTCTGAGCAAGCTGCTCTCGCATCAATTTCTTCTATGTCGCTCACTTTTCTTATTTTTCTAAGACTGAAGTTAGTTCTCACATAGTAATGTACAGCACAATTTCTTTCACAAGGGGAACCACAATTATGCCCCAGTCCATAGCTTTGTACCTTCATTTGTTTTACTTTTGGGGTCAGCTGTGTTTTAATCATTATTAAAACAAATGAATTCTGCTCTTTCCCTGACAGTTTCAAGTATTTAGTTGTTCTTTTGGAAAGGACAGACCTTTGCTTCTACACCTAGATAGAAGACAGTAAAAGGCACGTGATAATCAACAATAATCAGCATCATCTGCAGCACGAGGCACCAGGGGAACATCACCACAGCAGTCAGGACAGATCTATTCACAGGAAAAATGGCTTTTCTCAGCTCCCTGTTTTGAAGAACACATCATGACTTACACTACAAACAGGGCTTTAAAGCCTTACATTTATTTCCAGTTAGTAACTCATCCCCATCCACGTTCTCCATAAATGCACCACCAATACAATTTATTGCTCATATAATCTTCCCATAAGCAATGCTGCAACAATCCTGTAAACCACTGATTTCAGCCTCCACAGTCCCATCCATGTCAGTATTAGAACCACCCTGCTGTTTTACTCAGGCTTTAGAAAGCTGTATGTAGTGGAGAACCAGTATTCCCTGCACTAACAACCTGGACTCTTTACAAGAATTTTACTGCTCTGACCATACAGCTTGGATGTTATTCATATCCTCTTACCCACCTAGAAATGCCATAAACATGAACAACTAACTGCAACTGGAAGCCTGGGAAGTGTGGTTAAGTTGGTACCAAAAAGTTCCTTTTTCACTGTACAGTATTTCTTTTATCGTGGTAACAGAACGACAGCGGGTTCAGACAGAGCACAGCCACCTCTGCCAAAGGCTGCAGCATCCATCAGATTTTAGAACACCGGCTGTAACAAAAGGAGTTGCTGAGCGCTTGCCTGCTTTACACAGAATTTACAGAGGCCCATTCTGAAGCGCGCTGACTCCTCAGGAGAGAGTTTTCACACCACTCTTGTGATTCTTCAAATTATTTTTATGGGGACAAACTTGCCACTAATGTCAATGTAAGGTTTTTCTTACTGGTTTTTGTTGCAAGGTGTTTTTGGGGTTGATCTGTAGAAAATGCTGCCTCATCAGAAGCAGAAGTTTTCCTCACACTTTAAGGAGGAAAATTTCCAAACTCTGGAAACCGGCCTGTCTGGTTATCCTGAGAAATGCACTGACAGCTTTTCTGAGAAAGCCTTTGCTAAGCTTCCAGTTTCACAGAATTACAGAATCAATTAGGTTGGAAAAGACCTCCAAGACCATTGAGTCCAACCTACGAACCATCCCCACTGTGTCACCCAGCCCAGAGCACTGAGTGCCACATCCAGTCGTTCCCTGAACAGCTCCAGGGATGGGGACTCCATCACCTCCCTGAGCAGCCCCTTCCAACGCCTGACCACCCTTCCCATGAAGAAATTCCTTCTCACATCCAATCTGAATCTCTCCTGGCTCAGCCTGAGCCTGTGTCCTCTTGCCCTGCTCCCTACAAGCTAGGAAAATAACAGTACCAATTCTAGCAAAGCCCTTCTTCACACAGTCCCATAAAAGCTTGGAATTGTGAGATTGGTGGGGACAATATGAAGAAATGGAGTTCTAAAACTTCCTTTTTTAAAATGCATCATTACTCTTAACAAAGTTACATACTTGGCCCACTAAAGGCATTACTTCATTCCTTAGACAAGGGCTGATCCCTCTGGTGCAGCCTTTCCTCACACCAAGAATTCCCAAGGACTGAGCAAACAAGGTGCTCTCAAACAACTGTTTCAGCTGATGCTTTTCTATCCCTGTTTCACAGCTATTATTGCTCAAATCAAGATAGCACATACGAATGGAACAGTACCAGCTTCTAAGAAAACTCTTATTTCTAACAGAATTGTTTTGTTACATAAACGGTGGAACTGGAAAAAAACAGAGTGAAAGAATGGATGTTGTCTGCTTCTTGACATTAACAAGAAGTTAAAAAATAATTCCCTACTGGATGATGGAAAGAGATAGGAGAAAAAATCGCTGTCTATTCCAACAGAGCAGAATTGTGATTTATTCCCACCCACTCGTTACCTCCTATTTTATTTCTTATACCAATCTCGTATCGAACAGATGAAGAGCAGCGTACGTCACCCACCTATCAGCCATCCTGGACACTGCACCAAGTGGGACTGCTGAGTTTAGGAGCATAGCCAACTTAAAAAATAACTTTAATGGAAACACAGCCCAGCAAGACCAAGCTCTCCGTGAGGGTGCAGTGGGTGCCACCACTGCACAAGCAAGGGCAAACACGGGCTCCAGCCTTAGTTTAATTTGATTTAATTTATCCCCATACTGTCCAACTTTTCACCCCTGCTTTTTATCCAATTAGAATCTCTCTTTTGGAGAAGAACTCTGAGTCTTGGAAATAGTTTTTGTTGATCCAAATCCTTCTTGGTTTGCAACTGCTTTCTATGAGTTGTTCATGCCGTGGAGACTTGCAGTTCTCAATTTTCACTAAAAAGCAGTAGTAGAAAATGTGCTATTTGACACCTTGTTTTTAAGAGGAACCACCTAAACACACCTTTGAAAAGAATTCAAACTTCCATCAGTTTCAGTCCCCTCTTACAACAGCTCTTCCTCTCTGCCACTCATTCTGTTTCCACCCACAATGCTCTCAGGAGGATATGGAGCACTGCTTGCTAGAAAAGCCTGAAAAAACCGGGCTGCAACTACATGGAAAAGGGAGAATCAGAAAAAGAATGACAAAAGAAACAGAATTTAAAAAATATACATAAATGACTGAAAAATAGCAGGAGTGAAAACAACCCATTAAATTTAACTGATAATAGTATTTCTGTCAGTAATGTAACCATTGGTTCCAGGGAGACAACTAACAATCAGAAAGGAGATTTAGGTTAAACAACTGTAATCCCTACCTTGGCTAGAAAAATGATCCTCATGTAATATATGAGTTGGAGGAAAATAATGAAATTTCAGATCCCACTAAGTTTACAGACTATCTGTGAAGATTATTTACTTGTTTTAGTAAGAAGCCCACAGTTGTTGAGTTACCTGTATGAGATTCTGGGTTGCTCAGAAATCCTGAAAAATCAGGCCACGTTTATTTAGGAGCTTCAAGTGAGTGTTTGGGAATTTTAAATCCCCAGGTATCCAAGTGCTGTTCTATCTCTGCTACACCTCAAAAGAGATCACAATATCCAAAGCTCTAAAAGCCATGAGATACAATTTTTATCTCCTAAAGTCCCAGCTGTTCTTGATTATTTATTGCCACTCTAACAGCCACTTGAGAATGACCTTTAAATCTAAAGATCTTTCCCTGTGGGTATCTACCTTACAATGCTGAGGTTTGGAAGAGGAGCAGTGAGGTTACTGAAATGCCAGGAACAGGGAACCTCTGAGAGGCAAACAAGGAGCACCAAGAAGTGCAAACTTGGTTAGAACCCATCTGGATTGGCTACTGGTCATATCTTAATAAACAGGGGGAGGGAAGGGGAAGGTGGATTTATCTTAGATATATCACAGGATAAGAGAATTTATACCTACAATATGAAAAAATATTAGTTGAAGTTTAAACAACACAAAGAGAACATAAGCTTCGAGACTGAGAAGGCGCCAGAACAGATCGAATCTGGATCATCAGGTATTTTCTTTAAGATAAAAATAATGATGGGCAAACAGGAGAAAAAGTGGCTCCTTGAAACCACAAAAAAAACCAATCTTTTTTTTTTCCCCAAGTCATTTTTAGTAATAAAATTTAGTAATTAATAAAAATTTAGGAGTTAAAAAAACAACAAGCTTTTCTAAGTAATTTTCCCCTTCACAGGTCTAAATAAATTATTTTCATAGGAAAAAAAGAAGAAAATTATAGGAATCAAACCCAGTAAAGGTGAATATAACTAAGCTGCTTCTCTTTTCTTTCATGCTCTGCCCTACTGAGAGAAATAAATTAACTAATCAGAAGTGTAAAAAACAATTGCTCCAGAAGCCAACATCTGGTAACAACACAAAGAAACACCCTCACAAATACAGCAAAGGTTTTAGGCAAAATATTCTGATCTCACTTCAAACTGACATCTTTCCACAACTTCCCACACTGACTGCAGGGAATTAATGCTTTGCAGTATCACCCTCATTAAAAATCACATTGTCATTGAAGGGGTCAGTGCTGGTGACAGGATGACTCTGGTTGTGCTTTGTTCTGTTTGCTCCAAGGTTTCGCTAACACCGACTGGATGAGTTCCAATCCCAATGTGGAGCTCATTCCACGCTCCCAGATGGGATCTCTGCATGTGACAGGGTGAGGAGGAAGGACATTCTCCTTCACCCCAGCTCAGAATGGATTTGTGCCTTTTTCTGTACACAGATTTACCTCCTCTGAGTTCCCAGCTAATGATGAAATGAGTGTGAATCGAACATTGCCCATTTTCACAGCCTTTCACTACATATTTGAACAATATTTCTTGTTTTAAAAACAAGCAATCAAACCAAAAGCAAAAAGAAGAGAAGTGCCCTTTCTATCAGTGTTGAAATCAAGTTTTCAGTCATGCTGGTTTATCAAACTACTCATCTGTTAGGAGAAGTAAACAACTGGGTCCATGTTCAATGTTAGTCATATTTTTCTAAACGTTACAACTAAAATAATTATAAATATTACAAATATGTATTTTTATTAGGGTTCAGAACCATGATTTTGCTACCAATCTTCCGAACCAGGCCTAAAAGACTGGAATAGTTACCAAACCAAGTGGGATACAATTCCATGGCACAAAATACTGAACTCCCATCCTAAAGCTAACCATGAATTCATCGAACTCCAAGAAGAATGAAATCTAAATATAACACAATGTATGCTAATATTGCCCTAATTTTGAAAGAAACTGATTAATAAGAAAGCAGGTCAACTCAAACACTGCCAGAGATGCTGCTGCAAAGAACCAAAAGAAGTGAAGAGACTGAATCAAGATAAATCATTCTGTCCAGTTCTAGCAGCAAAAGCCACAACCTGAACTTAAATGCATGAGGTTATTTTGTTGTGGACAATCAAGGCAGAAGAATAATAAACTGAAAGTGTGGCAAACACCCTCGTGTTATGCACAGAGTTTTGACAGGATGAAAAAAGGCTTCTTGTAGCAGCAGTCAAAGGAAGCAAATATCTAACAAAAGTTCTACACACCACAAAACAGTTACAGAACATTTTCCCTTTTTTAAGATTACAGTCTCATATAAATATAAAAGAAGGTTTTTTATAAAAAGTCCCCCACATGCTCCCTTACAGCAGTTGAGATTCCAACTCTGATTCTGATTTTTTGAACAGTCCATCAGACAAACTGGACAGTAACAGATGACAGCAACAAATGTAAGACTGCCTCAAGACTAAATCTCAGTCTTTCATCTAGTCATGGAATGGCTGAATGCCTTTTATATTCATACGGTCATATTTCACTTCAAGGAAAAATGGCCAGCATCCTGTTAAACTTAAAAAAATCAAAGCAGTGCAATTAGGGGGAAAGGAAAGGCTCGACAAAGAAACTAAAATAAAATTTAGCCCAACTCTTTGGAGATACAAAGTAGAGACACAAAGTTTTTAAAAGTATAACTCAAGGATATTATTTGAACCGTTCTTGTGTTTACCACAAGAGTCTATATTTAAAGAGTTCTTTTACTAATGTGAAATAATACAGCATAATATTCCTAGAAGTAGCATTTTTACATGCCTGAAAAAATAATGCTGCTTTCAAATTCTGCCTGTCAATTGGCTTATTCCAAAACCAGACCAAAAATGTAAAGGACGATGTAGCAAACCAGAGCTAAGTCCTCTCTCCCTTCCCTCTTTCATGGTCTGTGATTTTTTAGCAGTATTTTTAAACAGAGATGAGAAATGGGATTTTTTGGTACAGATGTTAGCATATTGTGTCCAGCCCAGCACACAAACACAGATGCCCGTTCGTTTCATCAGCAATGCCCTTGCTCCACTCTGGGCTGCTGGGAAGGAGATCCAGTGAGTCGTGTGTGTAGCTGCCGAAAAATCAGGAGTTTAGGTGATGCCATGATGATTTTTTGCCTTTTTTATATACTCTTTTCTATAGCTTTCATGTATCCTCAGTGCTTTTGTGCTTTCATGTATGCTCAGTGCTATCCTGCATACTTGTAATTTTTTAAGTCTGATAACTAGCACAGACCCAATATTCCGTTAAGCCAGGAGACCAAACATCCCAGAAGCTTCGCAGTTGGGGGTCAGCGAGCCCTAGAAACCAAGGTCCCTTCTAGAACACATCTTGTGAACTAAGACAGGCCCATCCAGGGGGAAATTCCTCAGCATGGGGGGCTCATTCAAGTCTCCCACTGGGGAATTTCAGATAGATATGCTAATTCCCAAGGCCTATAAATTGTGTACACGATGTATTGTGGGTGTGCATTTCGGTGTGTGCTTTTCGGCACATTCCACCCGGACGGAGAGTGCACCTTTAAGGATCCTTAAATAAATACCAAAGTAAAAACCCTCTTTTCCCTTTTAACTGTGTTTGGCTCTGATTTTAAGACCAGGGAAAGGCAACATAGGGCTTGCCATATCACTGTTAGGCTGAATGTGCAAAACCGAGTCAAGCTTCCTTGAAGTTCCAGGGTTCCCCTGAGGGAATGGGAATTTTCTTGCAGCAGGAATGAAGAGTTGGACTAAAATGTACATCACTAACAATACTAATGTACAATCATACCAAAAAGCTGCAGAAATGCTTCTGGATAAAAAAGATTGCCAAGTTTTGATGATTTCTAGACTGCAAACACTGTTAGGAGACACATTAGAAACGCCTGCCAGTGCCCACACCTTCCTTTTTCAGTATTTTCAATTGTCAGTGACAACAATCTTTCCAGTATGGTAACAGAAAAAAAGCCCACAGTATAACCCAAATATCCACCTGAAATTTCAAAATTTTCTGTACAAGCACTTTTCTTTTCAAATAATAATTACTTTATAAGAAAAAACCGAAAATACTCATGGTCTTGCTGGCTTCTGCAAGCATGATGAGAAATTCTGCTCTAAGAAAATGAAAGAGACAAACTCAGTCATCAAAAAAACTTAGACACTGACATCCCAAACTGCAATTTTGCCTGACATTTTCCCATCTTTTCCACAACATGAAGAAGAGCAAGACGATTCAAGCTAGCCTGAAGGTGCAGGAGTACATGGAGCTGCAACACAGGAAAACAAATCTGAGCACAGAGAACCCACTTCAGGATTTAGGCACTCAAATCTAGCAAAGGATGGACCAAGAATACACCTTTAAAAAATCACATTTTATTCACAGAACATAACTCTCAGTACTGGTTTTAAAAGCAAATGAGAAAATGTTATTAGGGGCAAACCTATGTTAACTGACCCAATTTTAAAATGAAAGGAGTAGGATGGAACAGCCTTCCTCTCTAAAAAACTAACAAGGATATATAGTTTTGGAGATTTGCTGACAGGCAGAGCTGTTTCCAATTCTATAAATACAGCACTGACAGTTCATTCCAGATCTAGTTGGAGTTCTGGTTTTATTTCTCGATAGATAACACATTATTTCAGAAAACAGATAACATTCTGCTGATTAGGAGTGAAACAATGTTGTTGGACTGGATCCTCACCACAGATCATTAAGGTACTTGCCTCAGCTTTGCTGTTGCTTCATTATTAACTTTGGGGAATGCAGAAATACTTGAGAAAACACCAGTTAGTTGTTGGGAACTGCAAACTGTTGTGTCGTCAGCCACAACAGGCTGTCAGGGCAAAGAAATTTTATCAAGGATTTTTTAATTCCCTCTTGAATACAACATGGCAGTCCCTGCCCTTTCTTTTATCCTGTAGGTTTGATATGACAAATTTTCCAATGGCATGATCAAGTGGAGGACTTGTTGGACTTTTGCTGAAGCAGCTGCAGATTGGTTGGGGTACTCAACTTACCCACGTGAGTGTCAGCAACCCTGCTTCTGCAGCATCCCTCTGGCTTCTAGAACATCCTGGTATTTAGACAGGGTTAAAAAGCCCTTTCCGCTCTGACTACCTATCAAATAGCTTGGCTCTTAACTACTACAATTTTTTTTAAGTAGAAGTATATCCCTAAATACTTGATCTCAGAACTAGCAATACAGTCCCCTTCACAACTGCTTTGTTGGTGCTTTTCCAGAAGGTATTTTGCTTCCCTAGCAAGAAAAGATGGAGACATTCATCATCCTGACACTTCCCTCACTGCCACCTTACACACACATACAAAGACACACAGCCACAGATGTTCATTTATCACTCACTTGCAATTTTATTCAGAAAAAGCAGCTGAAGTTAACTGGGCATTCTACTCCTGACACACCAAACGTGAAAGGAAATACCCAGAGTGCATAAATGAGAAGCAGTAAGGATGTACTGAGGGAAGAGAGCAGGAAGGTAAGAGCAGACTGGGTCTGCCCATAGTTCCCCTGGCATCAACCCTGGCTGGGACAGCAACTAGGACCTGAGGATGAGGATAAGAACAGGACGAACATCCTCAGGCACAGAGTCTCCCCCACCATGGTCTCCCAGCCTCGAGTACTCTGCAGCACATGGACTCTCAGGCCAGAAGTGTGATGACAGCATTTAACATTCTGTTCCTCCCCTAAACTCTCCTGAATTCTTAACCCATGTCAGCTTTTACCACCCAGAGAGTCTTTGGTCAGTGTATCCCACCATTCACTACACACAGAGTTTGTTTTCATAGTGGGTAATTATAACCAGCTCTCCCCCAGGACAATCCCAACCCACAGATTTCTCAAACTCCCCTGTACCTTAATCCTCTTTTCTAAGTTGGAAAATCCTAGAGACTTTAACTCTCCCCTAGAGAAAAGGAGTTCCTCTGCCATTCCTCAGAATGCCTTCCAGCTGTCCTACCATGGACTAGTTGCATTAGGGATTCAAGGTCCAGGCACATGATGGTGATGGTAGAGATGATTTCTAGTGATCTTCTTAATTATTTTTATAATTACTAATATCTCAACACTTTTTGGTAAGCCACGGCTCATTAAACTACCATCTCTATAATGTGACTTAGAGGAACCCAAAATCCCCTGACAGGAGATTCAATTAATTTTATTATTGTATGAAAAGCAAGACCCGCTTTTCTTCAGAATTAATATTTATATTTAACCTCTTGAATTTCATCTGCCCCTTGAAATCCAAATCATTCCCAAAACAAATTATCAGCAGGTATTCCTCACATACACCACATTTCGAATGTGTTTATACCAATGTCAAGAATTTTCATCTTGGCATAATTTATTTTTAAAATAAATCAATACTATTATTACAAGAGCACTTCGTTATGATTTTTATTTTCAAATTACAGGCATTACTAATGCAATGAATTTCATAAAATAGGATGATCACTGAAGTCCAATTGTATCAATGACCAACCATCACAGACATTCTTTTCCCAAAAAAAAGGGGGGGTAAGTGGACAGAACTTCCAGCAGCATTTAAGCAATAACCTTCCTGTTCCACCATCAGAACCAGAGGAAATACAACAGATAAATTATCTCCATAAACCCCATCCAAAATACTGTTTCACCACCAAAATAGAGTTTCTAGTTAGCAACATTTACAAACAAAATCAGAGGCAAATGTTTCAGCCCAACAGAGGATGTTAGAGAACTTCTTATCTGTCACTGAGGCTCTTGCCAAGACACCTGAAATCTGGTAAACAAGGTACAGCAAGACTTCTTCCAGATACAATGAAATGCAGCCTAAGTACATTTCAGACTGGATGTAGTTCCCTTCAAGGACATGACCTTTCCAATACTCCATAAAAGTTTTTACACGAGTCAAGTGAAGAACACAGTTACAAAACAGCAAAATTGGATTGAAAACTCAAATTTAAAATTGAACTTCAAAAACTCCAAAGCCAGAGATCAAGTAAAGCACAGCCAGAAAAGGAAGATAATGAATTGGTTAGGAGCTCCCAAAGTAAGAAGTCACAGAAAACATGTGAGTCCTGAGTCAAAAAATCAAAAATCTTGAACATCATTTCATTAGGACAGCATGTAGTTCTGCTTACATGTGTTAGATTTCTTTCTATGGCATCTTCATAAGCCAACATGAGATAATTGCCTGGACAGTATCAAATATCCACTACGACAGGGAAACGTCTTGCACTTATAGCCTTGGCTTTGGCAATTTCAGCACGCACTTAGAACTTACCCAACTTGAGCCACAAAGTGCTCCCCAAAGCCCTTGAAATGCAGAAAAAGCTGCCACTGAAACCCTGCCATTATATGACTATTTAAAATCCTTATGTACATACGATTGCATTAAAACTCCCTGTAAAAATCGCAGTGCCTGAAAATCTACCTGACTATAACAAAATTCTAAAATGAAAATCCTCTTGGCCTGTTGAGGGCACACATGAAAACCAAACTACTCTGTTCTTGACCTAATAACAATTCATTACAGCATACAGACCTCTCTTTCTTTAAATTATAACAAATTTCCTTACCACTAAAAACCCTAATAAACACAGTCTTGCTGAGGCAGTTTAAGGCATTATTGCCTTCAGCTGTCTCTCACTCCATCTGTAGAGGATTAACTTCATGAGTAAGAGTTTAAGCAGAGGACAGGCACGTGCTTCAGCCCTGCCCACCAGTACCCAAAAAGGGGTTTGTGCAGAGCTGCCAATGACCTCAAACAACTGAGATACGAGGAGGTTCAGTCAGTGTCTTTATCATCATTTGTCCATTTACAATTCTAAATTTAGTTGTCCCACAAGAACTTTCCCATAATACCTGCACAAGCATAACCAGCACTGGAGAGATGATACAAGGACTGGAAACCCCCACCTGGGACAGGTATTTGAAGCTGTTCCTGCCTAAAGTGTATGAAATTCCAAGTAGTACACATTTTCACAAGTAACTTGGGACCCTCTTTTATACCTGCCCAAACCACTATCCTATCCCTCATTTAAGTATCTCATAAAATGGACTTCTTCCATGACGAGAAGAATTTGTGCTTATTTAAATAATAGAGAAGAAGGGGGAAAAAAAGACATTTCATTTAAAAAAACCAAAGAAACAAAGAGCAATGCTGCCAAGATGTGTAAGTGCCCTCACATGATGACAGTGCCATCTCTGAGCTCCCCCTTCTCAAAACCTTGGTGTTTGTCTCTTTCTAACACTGCCAGCTGTAGATTTTAGATTGCGAGCTTTGAGGCAGGGATGAATATCGCATAGGAAAAAGGAAACTCTTTTCCCTGGTAATCACTGCACTTAGAAAGTTTCATTTTGCTCCCAGTCACCTTTTTTTTTGTCCAGACGGAGTCACAGAGTGGTTAAAATGAAAACCCTGTAGCACTGCTGTCACAGTCTGCTCCAGAGGGTTAAATCTGGCAGCAGACGGCGTAAGACTGGGATAAAGTCCCAAAGATTTTACTGCCTGAAATTACTTTTCCCAGCCACCGGCCAGGGCAGCTGAAAGCCCTAAGGTTTCCTTACATTCCTCCTACCTTTCATAGTACTTGCACAAAGGAGGAGCCCAAAGAAATTACGATGTGAAAGTGAGGGGTTTGCAGTATTTTCTCAGGGCTGTGCTGGGGCATGGAGCCATTGACAGCTTCTTCTCCATTCACATCCCACTCCTTTAGCACTTACAGCTCATGGAGCTCAGGGGATTGCCCTATTATCAGATGGGGAAAGGAAGAATCTCTTTACAGAATGACTAGAAAAATCGGTGTGTGGGAAGCTCCTCTTAAATACCCTTCTACATCGCTTTCATCCCATCAACAATAATGGCACAGACTTTGGTTAACAATTAAAAATGCAGGGATCTATGCATAAATTCAGTACATCCTTAGAAGAAAATTAAATATGTCTGTGTAAAAGAGGGGGGAAAAAAGTCAGGTTTTACTTGAACTCCATATTTGGTTTAGCAATAAAAATGCAGTCTTTGGAAAGAGCTATCTTTAAGCAATGTTCCAGGCAATGCTGCAAATGACAGGAGAACACCACCTCAGTGATGCTGCCATTTCTGGAAAGGTCTATGAATGAACTGGCATCTGGTCAACAAAGCAGTCTTTGGTTTGGCCATTCAAAGGACACACATGAAATTTTTCAATGAAAAAAACCCAACAAAATCAATCAAATTCAGTTCTTCAGTAGAAAGATGCATAATTTTATCCATAAAAAAAGAGCCAGAGATACAGATCCCCAGCATTCCAATGCCAGCTTTAAAAAATAAAGGATCTGTATATTCACGTGTTCAGCTACAAGCGTAATGTGGAAAGATAAAACAGCTCCATGTTGAAATGAAACAGCTAATGAAGTAACTCATCATTAAATCTCAATTTCTAATATCGACTTCTAAGTTCATTTATCCATAAAAGGACATTTTACTACTTTTGCTGAGTGTAAAAACTAAGTGTATTCAAGGACACTTCGTTGTCAAACACTAATGAATGAAAATTAATCATAAAACCAATAAAACCACTATTTTTAAAAGGTGTTCCCAAACTACCTGTGAAAGGCAGCTCAACAAAGCAACTTTTCCCAACTTTTCAGCAGAGGAAGCACAAAGACTGCATAAAAATAATACTTGCACAGTACCTCATGCTTTACCGAGTACAATTACAAAACAGATTTTTAAGCAGAAAGAGGGAAAGAATATCTTACTATGAGACAATAAGTAAACCTTAAAAGATAGTGATGTGTTTTTCATGACTACAGTTCCCTTTCCCTTTAAAGAATAGTATTTTAAGAAGAAATTTACTTAGCCAGAAAATAAGGAAGCACATAGAATTTGGTGAAGAAAATAATACTTTTCTGGTAGTTCTTTGGCTGCCATTACACAATTGTTTGGGCTTTTCCTTGGGCTGCAGACATGAGGTTCCAAAAACGGTAAAGCAATCGACCTTGACACTGCCCCTGGTGTGCTGCAAGCATAAGTATCCCAGAGAAACGTTAACAGCACAACATAAACTACCTGCACAAAGGAGTTCTTCACATACATATATATATTTATTTTGCTTATCTATCAGGCTTCATTTTTTCATTTAGTATTTTACATCTGTTTCCTTTTTATTACCTGTATTATCAACAATGATTTTTTCGCATCAATTTCTTTAGTGACTGTCTGGTCTCCTCTTTACCAGGTATTTCGTAAATCATAAAGATCTTCGGGCCCATGAAAGTGGGAGCCAGCTTTCAAAGTATCATTGTTTAATCAAGCTTTCATACAAGAACATACAACTTTATATAATGACAGAATGAAAATCAAAAGTGACAGATTGGGTGACTGGAATTTCTGTGACTTTTTTAATCCATTAAAATGCCCAGCCTTCTAATTCGGGAAGAGAATTTAGCACCAGCTGGAATCCTCAGACAGCATTAGTAAACAGTAACAAAATGTCTCTCAAATAAGAATTTTAAATCATGAGTTTAGAAAACACTTCCATAAAATGAAACACACGCACTAAATTTAAAGATTCATGTGACTGACCGGGTCAAATCCGGTCACATGGGAAACAGAAAGAAGAAAAGCAATCCTTAAATCTGATGAGCATGTTTAATTTGACAGATTCCAGGAGATTTATAGAGAATAGGTTGAAATGTGAATTCACAGCAGCTGAAATTCAGGGTCCAGGTAAGCAAATTAGTGTTCTTGCACCAACAACATGAAGCCAACATTCAACAAACCAAAAAACTTTAAAAGGGGGGTGAAGAACCTTAGAACCTAGAAGTTGGTTCCAGGGTATTGGACTTGTCCTATATTCTCTCCCTCCAAGAACAGCCTGAGGAAAAAGGAAATCTCTAGTTGCACCCAACAAATCCACACACTGAACAGGATGGCAGAGAGGAACATAGTGCTACCTGTGCCCTTCAGGGCGAGCAAGCTTTGTGCTGCAGCCCCTGAGGCCAAGCCCTGCCTCTGACCTACCATTTTCAGGCAATAAAGCTTAAAGTTCTTGTACATCAACTGCACTTGCTGAGGTCACACAAACAAGGCTCAGCTAAGGCACAACCGACCCAAGTGAGTTAGCTCGGGTGTTTCTACACATCTGGAGTTACAGTACCACACTCACAACACACCTGCTGCCCACAGGCTGGGTTCAATGAATGTTACTTCGACTTCAAGCACTCGCTAGAACTTTTCTTGAATTTCAGAAGGTCCCATAGAAACTGGTCGCCAGAAATGCCAATGAAAATCAGAAGCTCTAAGTGGCCAGCTCTGGAACACAGATACAAAATTACTTGACTGGTAGGAAACCAGCCCTGTGAATTGCGAGAAGTAAGACATTTCATTGCTCCTCGTCTAAGTCCTGCCCGCCAAGGGCCTACTAAGCAGGAAAAAATGACAAAATAATGACAAAACTAAATGAATCCAAGTCGTGTTTGTAGGAAGAGTTGGGGTTACATAACCATACAGGGCAGCAGCGAGCCAAAAGAGACTTCTGAAATAAACATCAGCTTGTCAAAAGAAGGCAGCAAATACATTCCTGCAGACATGGAGCGTTACGAGATCCATGCGAAGGATACCATTTGTTTTTCCCTAATATCTATGAGAGCTGGGTGTCAGCAACAGCTCAGCTCAGCTCCAGAAATGTTTCAAGTCATAACTGAATCTACTTTGAAGATGTGCAATGCCAGAAACCAGAATATGAACATTTTGGACATCAAGTAAACAGCTTTGAAATCTGGAGTTGCAATTGTTCACTCGAGTCCTATTCACAGAGAACAGTGTAACATCAGGGAACTAACGCCAAGGCTGAGGTTGATTGATATAATACTACTTTATTCCATTGTTTCAACTTTCTTACAGGTTTAAAAAAATGTACAGGGGTTCAGAACCACCTCAACAGAACAAAAAGTACAGCATTAAGGGAGCTCTAGAGTCAAACCACAAGTGTGCACACGTGGTCAGCTTTCATTACAAAAAGTAATAGGCACAGTCTTTACATACGCATTTTGGTGAAAGAAGGAATAATAGTGCAGTGTTAAAAGGCACCAATAATCAATAATTGGGCCTTTTTTAAAAGCCAATAACCATCTAAGAAAAGTACATTTGGTTCAAAGTTATAATTTAAGTATTGTATTGACTGGCATGCATCTGAACCCCTGGCAATTTATTACACAAACCTAATGGGTGCCCTTGCAAAATCAAAAAGATTTCATCAGTGGACCTGAAAGTCAGTTCAGTACAAAAGGACACACTGAAGCTCTTGGCCTGTATTTAACACTAAACTGCCTTGTTCACCTCCTCTGAGAACACTTGTCTAACAAAGATCTGCACAGAAGCATTTCTCTTAAAGCAAGTGTGAATTTTTTAATCCTGTAGCATTGACGTATTCCATGTGCTATGAAAACATGAGGCACAGACCACGATTTATGTTTTCTCTTAAAAAAAATACGCTATGTGCAAGTGAGGTTCACACAACAGACTGGCAGCTACAACAGTAAGCTCTTGAGATCTCCCAAAGAAAAGGGTCGGTCAGTTTTCATTTTCCAGGCAGTGCTGCACACTGCTGTGTGCCATTATCATATCTGCATTAGGGGCAGCTGTGGAACCAGTAAGGAAAAGCTTCAGTACACCCCAAAGGACACTACATCGATACCGTGTGCTGATTTAACTGGGTCAAGAGAGGGAACGACTGAAGAAATCGCTGTACATGGGCAGCTGCAGTCAGCCAGGGACAGCTACTGCTTCCTGCGGAAAGAATGGTTTGGAACTCACTTTACCTCACAGGTGGCCTCAAACTCACCCACCTGCATGCAATGGAATACAGGGGTGAGTTAGGGTTAGGGTTAGCTCACAGGTGCCCTCAAACTCACCCACCTGCACGCAATGGAATAGAGGGGTGCACAGCATGGAAAAAAAGGGGGAATGAGAAGGAGAGCTTCTGTCTAAGTTGTACCAAAACGTGCCAGTTTATCCCAAAGCGTCATGCCCAGGGTAGGGTTTATGCACTGCAGATTTTTTGTACAACTGAAAATTGTACAATATGTGAGCAGAGACAGAGCCAATTACTACCTGCAGTATCTACTACAGTCCTCAAGTACATAATTTACGGATAGCTGCATACTGTGGTGTTGATTGCTTCCTCTTAAATCTATTAAAATTCTGAAGGCTACAGTGTATTCTGACACAAAGACAACTTGTCTACAAGGGGGAAAACGTAAGATAGTAACTAACTAATTTGTTTTACGAGGAACCTCCCCTGATGTGGTAGTTACTACATGCCCTTTGGAAGATTTTTATTTCTGACTTTCTTCATCATCTCTGTTGAACTCTTCTCCCAACAACTTCACAAGAGTTCAGTGACCCTTCTTACAGCTGCCTTGGCCTTTTCCAGGATCCCTTTTAAACTCACTCTAACACCATGGCAAGCTGTTCAAGTAAACATTTCTCTCTGGCAAGTTTCCAGATACCACAAATACTATTAAAACTCTGCACTTGATTACATGTGCCCATTTCCTTCAAATGGAGCAGGAATTAGCCCGTTTCCTTGGCTTAGGGTCCCGTACATCCCTGTCTTTTGAACACACACAAGATGAACAGATTGTCTCTGACAGTCTCCGCAGTCCCAGCCTGAACACGCTGTTGGAGAGGCTATAAATCACACAGTTGCAGAAACTATTGCTTATAGCAAGCCACGTTGTTAGGAAGGAGAGCGCTGGGTTTTCCAACACCCTCGAGCTTTCCAGCAGAAAGTAAATGATGTAAGGGAGCCACAGCACGTAGAACACGCTGGTTATCCGGAACAAAACCATGGCATAGCGGCGGTCGGGGCTGTGCCCAGTCTCCCCAGCAGCATCCCCTTCGTGGTTAGGAAATCGAGCTCTCCGATCACTTATTTCTTTGGTGTGCTGCCGGCAAATTTTAAAGATGTGGAAATAGGTGAAACATATGACAAAGGCAGCAGGAGCGTATAGTAAGCACACGATAAAGCCAGTAAAGTAGGCATTAGTTAGCCAGGAGGTAGCACACCATTCAAAAATATCTCCATGGTAACCAGGTTTTCCCCAACCAAAAAAGGAAGGCAGGAAGATCAGACAAGAGTATATCCAGATCAGACTGATGCAGATTCTCAAGCGACAAGGTGTGACCAGTTGATTATAGGAGAGAGGCTTTGTTATAGCGAGATAGCGATCCACACTGATGCAAGCAAGACATGCCATAGATACGCTTTTGAGCACAGAGATGATGTATCCAAAAACTTGACAAGTCAAGGACTCATGGACACCTGTTGAGTAGTGGAGCAGTGACAAAGTAGGAACCAAGCAGCTGACTCCAACAAAAAGATCAGCATAGGCCATGGTCTGAATAAAATAGCTGGTGGTGTAATGGTGCAGGAGTGGAGCACAGTGGAAAACAAATATCACAGTTAAGTTACCCGCAACAATTAAAAATGTTAGCAAGACAATAATGACTGTCTCAAGGATACAGATGTCAACTGCATTGTAGTGACCAAATCCAAGAGGGCAGGAGAGGTGCTCAGATATGTTCATAACACTACTGCTCATATTCAGAGTCCTCCATTCAATCCATCGGGACTGGTTCATGTTTTGTGCTTAGGGAACTGTGCAATCTGAGCCTTAGTGAGCAGGTGCCCTGCTGAACAGCAGCTAAACTCTGCTTCAGCGTCTCACGATCCCTCTTTGCAGACACTGCCAGTGCTTACATGTGAGAGGATTAGAGTCCCATAGCTGTTGATGCCTCCTCAGCATCAGTGCATCACCTCTGGCACACCTTGGCTTTAAGGAAAGAACGAAAGAAAGAAAGAGAGAAAGAAAGAAAAGAAAAACAAAAGCCAGAAAGAGAAAGGCCACTGATCAGCTCCTCCAGTGCTCTTGACCCATCTTTAGCAAACACAAGGCACTTCTAAAACAAACAGAAATAAAAACTGACAAAAGAGACACATTCATTTCCCAGGGAAGGAGGGGAGGGAAATCTCTGACTTATTTTCCTGAGAAAGTCGTTTACTTTGGAATATACTGGGGAGAGGGAGAGGAAGGGAAGGAGGAACCTCGGTACAGCTCAGGTTTCCTGGACCAGCAGTTACTGGAGATAATCTTTACATCTTAGTTTAAATCACAGATTGATTGGAGGCTAAAGGAAAAAGTTCATCCTCTAACGCTGTCTTTTCTTGTTCAGTTCAGAAGATGGTTCTCCATCTTATCCATGCTATTCATTGGAAAGGTAAGGAAAACATTTTTGTCAAGGTTAATTCCAATAGACTCACCACTATTTGGGTATGAATAATGAATTTTATTTAGGGGGAGACAGGCGGGGGATGAGGCAGATTTGTCCTCTGGCTCCCAAGAAAGAAAACATACATCTCACATACAACGAGGAAGATCGTGTCTGTTCATTTAAAAATGAAAATAATTTAAGAATAGATTTTGGAGACTTATGTCAATAGTTACAGTTCCTTTAAACAGTTATAGTCCATTACAACTACGAATGCCAGAATCATAACTCAGTGTCCCCACAGACAAAATAAATCCTCTTGAATTTAATTTCAGCAATGGCAATTAAAAATAATCATCTTTAGAAACTCTGCCATATTTACTACAGTGGATCAGTACCCAGGAGTTCATAGGTATATCCATGATATTGCTCACCTCTGTAGCAACAACTGAA
This sequence comes from Falcunculus frontatus, assembly GCA_013398115.1. Taxonomy (NCBI): domain Eukaryota; kingdom Metazoa; phylum Chordata; class Aves; order Passeriformes; genus Falcunculus; species Falcunculus frontatus. The sequence goes on from VZRV01000622.1 coordinate 718,582, forward strand.
TCATTTCACAAACCCCCACACAACGAGCTCAGAAACTTCCATCTGCATTCTGCTGGGAAGCTAATGAAATGCTGATTTGACTAGAAAAGCTGCCATTGTTTACTACTCCATTATTCTGTTGCTCAGCTTGATCTTCTCAGGGGTTTAAGGTTTCTATATTTACTAGATGATCTGCATAATAAATAGCTGCTTTAAAAAATTGTTCTTCTATTTGCAGGACATTACCTTGTTCATTTTATTCACAGCTATGGAGAGAGAAAACATTAAAAGAAAGCATCTTCTGTGTTCAGTTTTAAGTAAACGCTTGATTAGTTCAGGAATCATTAGGCAGGTAATTAAATGTATACAATCTTGGTTTTTGGAAGGCCCCTAAAACGTTAAAGCCATCATTAATCCTAGAGTTCCTGAGACTAGAAGACTAGCAGTGAAAATTAATGAATCCACATAAAATGATCTCCAAGGTCATTCAGCTGGCATTTGCTTTAAGTCTCTTTAAAAGTACCAGGATCTCTCTGATGTTTCTGATAGTCCTTGCCGTGTCTTCAGGAGGAATTTCAGATACTAGAAAAGCCAAATGTTCAATTCTGTCGCAGCACTTTGAGAGAAAGCATTCTTTTTGGATGGAGTTAATTTCCTGTCGTGCATCGCCACGCTGTACAGAAAGTCCTTTTAGATTTTATAACATCCCCGAATATTTCCGCCTATTCGCTCCCTTTGTCTATAAGCAACAGAGCACGTACAAAATCACTCCTTTCTCCAATTCCCTGCTAAAGCAATAGAGAAGCTTTCTCACCTACACGCATCCTCACCAGCCGCTATGTCCAACACCTGACAGGGAGTCCTGCTAGCGCGGTGCGGCTGGAGCGGCTGCCGCTGCTTCCCCGCTCCCCCCGTGCGGTGACTGCCTGCACCTGAGCCGCTGCTCCTCCTCCCGCTGCCGCTCCTCCCGCCGCAGCCCGGAGCGCTGGAGCGGTGCCGGCCGCTCCCCTGCTCCCGGCCCGCCCAATGGCGCCGCTGCCGGCACCGGAGCGGCAGCGGGCGGAGGGAGCAGCGCAGCGCCGGCAGCGGCCCCGACCGAGCTGGGCACCGACAGCTGCGCTCCGGGAACCTGAGGAGGAAACCGACACATCCCTCCTAGAGAGATGTGCATACATAATCCAGACATAATCCAATAAACCACCGCCGTCACCCCACTAAAACTGTTTACTCGAACGGTCCCACGCTGTTCCCACGTTACTGACTGTGCACGCCACCTTTTAAGCATCACCTGCTAAGGTTTAGCTCGGGAAAATATCTGCCATAGTTCTACACAGATTTTCTAGTCTTCTTTAAAAGACAAAATTACAGCCCCCTTTTTAATTACGTCTCCCAATTAATTACTTCCAAACTTAACACATGTATGCTACAGACTCATCTGTACCCGGTTTCCGTACCAGTATTAGTAGTACCCTAATTGCTTCAATATCGGTTTAAATACAAATACTTGTAACACGTTATTTTCCAAACGGAACCAATTAACTCAGCTCTCTACTCCTGCAAACAGATGCAGCTATTCCCTGATTAAGTACTCAGAACTTTTGTTTACTTCGTCCTTCCTAAAAAGAAACCCAGTCACAGAAGTACAACCATCAAAGTTATCTTACACAGATACTCCATGCATCCCTAGACACTGAAACAGCAAATTTAGACACCAAAATGCCAACCACAGAACAGCATTTTGGGCTATAGATCAGCAGAAGACGTGTTTTGGATGGTATCAGAGGCTTTAACCAACCAAGTCATTAGAAACTACAGTGATTTAAATCCTTCTAGTTCCAAGGCAAACCAAAGGCAAATTTTTAATAAGCTGCTCCCGAGTTAACATCTTGTATTTCGAGTATGGCCTGGAGCGAAAGTCCAAGCCTGAATGACAAGTCTGTAGCAATGTGAAGCAGCACAAACTGCAGCACTGTAAGAGTGTTTTGCAGTAAGGGCATGTGATCATTCCAAAGTCGTCTATCAGAGGATTTAAGAAAAAATTAAACTATCTCCAATACCTCAGAATGGTAAATGGCTGCAACAAGAGACTAAATAACTAAATTTAGTCCCTGAGCACAGCTGTAAGCCCCAGTTATCTATACCAGGGGCAGAACAATAGGGAGCAATTTTTATTCCTCCTCTTCCCACTCCTCCTGTGGGGGAGGAGGAGGAGAATAAACATTGTGCACAGGCATGGCAGTGCCCAGTACTTCTCCCACTTCTCTTGGGGACAGATCGTAGTTGGCACCAGGGATATAAAGGGCCAAAACACCTTAAAATGGACATTAGGGAGCCCCAAAGGTACACAGGGGCATGAGATAAGCAAAGGTGCAGCCCGACAAAGCGCACCACGGGAACTGCGTGCTCGGTACATCCTGCTCCATACAGATTTAAGGACTGGTAAACTGCTAAAGCTTCCAAATGTCACAGTAACCACTGAGTCACCTTGATCTCAGGTCAGCCCCAGCTGGTGCCTGCTGTGTGTGCCCAGAGTGCTCAGCTCTGAGAACAAGCACTCATGGCAGCCATATGTTTCAGGTCTGCTGCAAGAAATCCAGGCTCTGCCGAGCAGGTAACAGGAAAATCAATGGCAACCTCTGCTGGCTGCTTCTAGATGCAGGTAAAACGTATCCTCTAAAGAAATTATAGCTAAAGGGATAAAGTGGTTCCAAAGTAGGGAAGTTTGACTTCTTTGGGAATACAAGCAGGCTTCCTTCACTACCAAAAAACCAGGCATGCTGCAAGCTGCCAGCGGCTTTATTACCTCAGCCGCTCGCTATAAACTGCACCATGCTGACAGGACTAAGTTGTGCTGTTTTGCACATATTTAGAGGCAAGTGAAAATTAAGCAGAAAACAGCTAGTCCTGATGAAACTATGCAACACAGACGGAATTTTACAAAATGCAGCAATACCAGAATGTTGTATCCGAGGCGGCACGTTAAAAGCTCTATGTGAAAAGTTTTTTTACTTCAAGATTAGAGACACATTTGGTCCTCTGGCACAGTTTTAAACCAAACATGCTTCAGGATTTTTTTTTTTTAATTTGTGTTTTAAGAAAAGGAAGTGAGAAAGAGAAAAGTTCTATTGGAAGAATTGCCTTGCTGTCACCAAGGCAGCATCCTACATGGCGCAGAAGTTCCCATAGCAGGTTACATCCAGCTGGCGGACTGAGCACTCTTCAAGCTGAATGGAAGGAGCAATTCCACACCTTCTTTATGAATTACATCAGCTAGAAACAACACAAGTCGCCATACAAAACAGAAGACTCACACCATCTGATCCTGCTGAAAACAGAGGGGATGTGGTAGGAGCATGAGCTTTGTATATGCAAAGCAAGGCTGTGAAAGCAGTGGTGATGTGTGACCCTGAAAGGAAACCAGATAAAGCTTCTCAGACAGGAAAAGTCCATATGGAAGGAGATTTAGAAGCTCCAAGCAAGAAGACAATCTATTAGTCATTCTGTTTGGAAAGGAATAGCAATATTTGTTTCTTAAATCCTTTTTTTGTAAAGGCAACAGGACTGATGGAAGCAATCCCTGCAGTGCACAAAGCAGCATCTCAATCCCACCGCTCGTTTCTAGTTTGAAGTCTTTCCGTGTTAAATTATTGGATGGTCAGCTGGATTACACGGACAACAATAATTTCCATAAAATCTTTTTTAAAGGCATTGATGAGAGCAAGGAGGTGCAGCTGAGAGTGTGGGATGAGGAACGCAGTAGTTATTTATTTAGATGCAGACCTGAATGACAGTGTTGATATACATACCAGTTCATCAGCTTCTATTTTTTCTGCCCAACTCCATTTTTTGTTTGTTTTTCAGTATTTTTTTTTCTCTTACCTTCTTTCTCCTAAGCCTAAAGAACAAAGGTGTTTCCTTCAGTTTGCTTTATTTTCAATCTTAACTACCTCTGGCATTTACTTGTCCATGCACCTTATGGACACCCTGATTTTGCTTTTAATGCCTCCAGAATAATTCTATTCTACAAAGGTTGCAGTTGCAGTGCAGTTTAAAGTAGCAGAGGATGAAGGAAAATAATTTGTTGCCTTAAAAATTGTGTGTGTGTGTGTGTGTGTGTGTGTGTACATAGATAGGGTTTTCTACACCATATTAGTGTTTGAAGTTGCTCTATGAAGTCGTATTAGTGCTTATTTAAGTCGTATTTAAGGCAGAATTCTGTTCTGTTTGTTATCTGGAATAGAAAGCCTCTTCCCCAAATCCACCCACTACAGCTGTCTATTTAAAACCTGCCACGGAGAGCTCGCGCTCGCACAGAGCTCACAGGGATTCTGACCTGAGCACGGGTGGATGATGAGATACAAGGAGTGCATATATCCAAATAAACCCCTTATTTTTTCTCAAAACAAGCTCAGGCTTCCCGAACCCCTTACACCCTACGGATACCATCTGACCCCATGCCCTGCTCCAAAGAGGGCCAAAGTTCTAAGTCAGATATAAACCAAATTTAAGCCATGTTGTGCTGGGTCCTACATTCAGCTGAGCTGTGAACATCTCCAAGGACAGAGTTTTCACAGCCTGCCTAAGCCCCCGTTCCAATGTCTGACCACTCTTCCTGTGACTCCCACCATCAGCTCAGAAGTTTTCTTGCTGTGGTTTGTCTTCATCCTCATCGAGACTAAACACACTTGGGCCGAGGGTGAAAACCCAGAAGCGTCAGTTCTGAAGGAAACAGTATATTGCAGAAACTTTTAAACCATTTCTCCACCTGCTAGTCGCATTTACCAGTTTTGCTATCAGAGATCAGTTCCTTTCCTTCTCCCTCCCACCCTACGATCCTAAAGAATGCCATAAATCACTTCACAGTGCTACAGCCCACATACCCTGTGCTCCAACAAAGATCAAGAGACACCAGATACACAGCTGCATTTCTGAATTGCAGATGCTCTTGTGGAGCTCTTACCTCATGGGTACAGGGAAAAAGCCAGCACAGGCCTTTTCTGCATTAGGGCAAACCTGGATTTGGTGGAAGCAGCAGAGTGGGTTCTGTAAGGTGAGGGAGAAGGAAGGGGCTGGTATAATCTGGAGTCAAGGGTGGGGGCAGTTCAGGAGAGACTGGAAGGGGACAGCAGCCTTCTAAAAGGTCAAGAGATGTGAAGGGAGCTAATGATCTCTCTGCCTTTTACTACCACTCCTCCAGCAGGCTCAGGTTCAGCCCGATCCTCTGCTGGACTCACAGCTCAGCCCTTTGCCAACACTGTTTCTAATGATGCAAATATAAGCCAGTACCACATCAGTGTTAGGTAATTAGGATGCTGTGAGGCAGAACAAGAAGAAATGGGCAAATAATTTTTTTTTTTCACACAGATCAGTAGAGAGAGATGGGCATTCCCATCTGCAAGTTTATCAGGCAGTCTTTTCATGCTGTTAAGCAACAATTACATCAAATGTTTCTGAAGCTGAAACTTTCAAATTACTCCTAATATCATTCATGTATTTAATAAATATTAAACAAATTTTTTGAGTAAATTGCTACAATCTCCCTTTAAACATTACTGTGATCTCATGGATTATATTTCATAACATCACAGAATGGTTTGGGTTGGAAGGTTGCTTAAAGATCATTTTGTTCCAACCCTCCCCACCGTGGGCAGGGATGCTACCCAACAATGCATACAAAGCAAATACTTTTCTGAATTTCACATAAAAGAACATTTTCCTTTAGGAGGAGCTTCCCTCAAGATGATATTGATGGTCCTAAGACAAACTGAATCCACTTTACAAGCACAATCCGGAGTGACAAATACCACCAAACTCCTGTGTCCCGAATCAATAGAAATAAAACTCTGTGCAATAAGCTACCAATCAAGAAGTGAATTTACTTCAGGGAAATGCTGTGCAGCCAACTGAATGGTGATAATTAACATTTTTCAGGAACCAAGGAGCATTTGCTTTGAACAGCAAAAAAGCTACAAAAGGATGCTATTTACTGACTGACCGCATATGATAAGAAGCACAAGAAAAACTTCTAGGGATGGTATGAAAAGCAAAAAAATTAAACATGTGCCCTCAGACAGTTTCATGCAGGTGCCACTAACTCTAAACCACCTGCTCTCACACTAGCAGCAGTTTAAAAAAGAAAAGTATCCTGGCAAAACAACACCAACTTACTATCTCCCACTGCTCCCATCTTTCAAGAGACGATTAAAATACTGAATCATGAGACAAAAGAGAGCAATTAAAAAGAACTGTAAATGAAGAAATGTTGAAATATAGAGAATAGTCTGCACAGTGCAGATAGCACTGCCCTTTCCTTTCCTGGGGGAATCATTTTTCATATTTCAAAATAACATGCGAGAGATTCTAGTACCACCCTCAAACCTTTTACAGGCAAATTTTGACATAGTTGTACTTTTACTAATACTTTTGTCTGTGTCAAGCCAGGAATTACATTCCATAGATATTGGTATTCTAAAAGCATATTTCAAGTGGGCACCAAGCAAGTGTATGTTGAAAAGGATTCCAGCTCACCTGGCAGGAGCGTAAGCTCTGTCAGTATTAGCAGTAAGTCCATTTCAGCAGAGCTAGAATAAGAAATTTTAAAGCTATTACAAAAAAACCCCAAACATTGTGATCGCCCGCTTCAATTTTTCACACGCTGCAAGCCAAACAGTTCTCTTAAACTACAGCATGACCTTTTAAAAGGCAAGCAATTTTGATTTAATGAGTTCAACTGATGAATAATTTATTGCAGCCTTAATTAGGCAGCCAACTTGTAAGGCCCATGCAAAAGCAACTACTAAGAACGTGAGGCTCGAACCCACATACACCTGTCTTTCAAAATCAAAAGTTTGGATGTACTACAGAAGAGTTCCACTTCAGTCTAACTCTCTCTCCTTAGTACTGAGAACTGGCAGCTCTTAGTGACAAACACACGGACACACATCAAGCAGGGATTCACATCCACTCTCCATGGATGTGGCTTGGCTTAAACAGTCACAGAACATTCTGGAACATCCAGCATAACCCGACAGGCTGGCTGGAAGCATGTGCCCGGTCACACCAACAATTTATGTTTTAGTTGATTATACAATTGGCACATTCCACCCTAAACTTTTCCTTTAATAGATCTTTTAAAAATAGTTCTTCCTCAAGGATACGAGAGGTGGCTCAGAACAGCACTGAACAACCAGGATCATTCAGGAGATGAAGTCACAGCTCCAACTGCTGGTATGGGCAAAATCAGTTCAGAACCAAAGAGCCACTGTTTGTTTTAGTGCAGGGTCTACTGGGGAGCAGGTGGTACCAACCCCAAATCCCAGTAAATCCAATTCCACTACTTCTTGAGAACAAACAAGCTAAAAATAATCAAAGCAAATAGTGGATTTTTAAGACTATTTTTAAACCAAGTGTTACTCAGGATTACTATTCTACCACATTGTGGAGAAACAGAAAAGAGGGAAATTATATGGCATGCTCACTATTTATAACCTGAAGGGTGGCACATTTTCTTTTTATGGATTTTAAGCTCAGCTTCATTTAGACCAAATCTTCCTCCCAGCTGGAAGTGCTGAAGAGGTATCACTTCTGTTCTCCTCCAGCACGGATCCATACACACTTGCATCAATATCCATGTATGAGAAAGGACAAGGAACAGCTTCCTACTGAGAATGATCTACAGGGAAAATTTTGCAGATAACAGCGGAAGTACATCCCTGGGTAACTCACAGAAGTGGAATCCGGAAATGAGAGGTGTTAGGAAAATGCCATTGAAAGCAAGAATTACCGACTTCCCCCCATGGCCCCGAGTTAAAAAATAGCTAATTAAAATTTATAAAATCATCATACATCTGCTAACTTTTTTTCAAGATTAATGACATCTAAATACATTCAACTTCCAATAAATAGCAAATTTTGTCTTATTAGATAATGAAGACATTTATATTTATAGCCAGAAACTGGCACATGTAAAATGCTATGTGAGCTGAGAAATCATTTATTCTAGAAGAAATACCAAACCTGGTATTATTTGCCATCTCTTAGAAAAAAAAAAGAAATTAAATATATACTTTATCAGCACTAAGAATAGGTTAAACATAAAGACAACAATGAGATCTACAAATCTCTTTGGAAAGGACACTATCAGGGACTGGAGAAGTCAAGTCTATAGATTAAATTCAAGACCAACTTCTTTCACCAGTATTAAATTCACACATAGACCTCTTCCCTCTCCTCAAGATTACGGCTTGAAGATGAAAGTCAATCTCTTAGTTCATATATTTTAAAGAAATAGCACATAAAACTGCCCCAAACACTGAATATCAACATGCTGAACAAAACACTGCCCCTAACTCAGTGACTTTATAGCCACTCCATATACTGAAATAAAGATACTAGAAATTACCCTCTTAACGGTCAAGGTTTTCTAATACACTGACTAAAAGAAATAAGAATGAGAAACAGCTATTTTTTACAAAGGAAAGGTTTTACACAAGTGATTTGCATTAATTTTTCTAAGTTGTGAAAATACCCAGTAGTCAAAAAAAAAAATGCCATAGAAATGGAGTAAGGCTAGATTTAAAAGAGCCTTACTTTTCAGCTAGAGTTCTAACCCAAGCGCTCACAGGCGATGAGCTTTGCCACATTTCCTTTCACCCTCAAAGAAGGTTCTTCATAAAACAAAGCAAAAAAAAGTAAGGGAAAAATGGTTACATTCAAAAAGCTATATTTTATTGTTATGGCAACTGATGTGCTAAAAATAAAGAAATAAAGTTGTTATGGCAACTAGAATTTTAAAGGCAGTCAAAAGTAGAATAATCAAACATTCTGCCGGCTTAAAATGCAACATCTATGAGTCAATGCATAGAAAGAGCTTCAGAGACAAGTAGAGGTTGGGTTTTTTGGGAGGGATTCTGCTTTAGAGATCACAATCAGTACAATTCCAGAGAACTCAAAGGAGTACAAGGGAGCATCTCAAGGTGAGTAGAAAATTACTCACTGTAAGTTCTCACAGTCAGTAGGAAGAAACAAACCCCTTGTACCACTTATCTGATGTCCCGGTGACCTTACCTAGATCCATAAACTGTATCAGGATGCCCAGAGAAGCTGCGGCTGCCCCTGGATCCCTGAAGTGTCCAAGGCCAGGTTGGACAGGGCTTGGAGCAACCTGGGCTGATGGAAGCTGTCTCTGCCCATGGCAGAGGGTGGAACGAAGATGAGATTTAAAGTCACTTTCAACCCAAACCATTCTAGGATTCCGTGATAAAGGTTACTTAATGATTTTAAATTAAGCACTGAAAAGTTAGGAAGTACCAAAATTTATTTGTCTGAAGCAGCAGAGTTTTATCCCTTTGTACGTATGGAATTACAAAGATGCCTATGACTACAAGATGATAATATATTTAAATTTCTGATACATCCTCGATGATCATTACAAGGCTCCTAATTACACAAGCACTTCCATGACAATCTCAGAGAACTCTTCTCCTATCCATTATTTCTCAGATTGTCAAAACTGCTACTTCTATTAAAAATTAACAGAACTGTGAGCACCATGAAATATTCCAAAAGCCATACTGAGACAAACTTTAATTAATGATAAGCAAAGCATTTAACAGATACTCCAGGAAATTATGACTAGAAACAGTAACTTGTACTGGAAATATTTGCACTTAAACCATGTGCGTAGCATGTGCTAGGATCCCAGTGTAAGCTGGTATTCTAACACAGCATGTGCCTTGTGTTTTCACTGCACTGAAAATTAAGGTTGCTACCAGCAGTACCTGTAACTCTTTTCTGACCCACACGAAAAGTCTCTCACTGCAATCCACAAGACCTTTCATGAGCAGAGCCAGCATGGCCAAAACCACAGCTCAAAGTCAGGCTCTTCACTTGCACTAGACGGAGAAGAATCCGATTAATTCCTTATTGCAGCACAAAAGTCAGATGTACACTGGAAATTCAAATAATACACAGGGCTGTGCAACAAGGCTAACACTGAAAATTCAAGTGTATTTCTGCAGTTTTGCTTCCCCAGCCCCAGTATTAATCCTTGAGGCTGGATACACAGTTACCTCATTCCCTCTCAAGCATCATGCGAAGCTAGTATTTCTAGAAATACAAATCATGTAGGTAAATATCTTACCTAATGGATCTGTGACCAATCAACAGCTTCTGCAAAGGAAACTCCATGTACAACACTCACTGTACATCCATTTTCATGAGTCAGGGTAAATCTTAGACATGGGAATATCAAGACTTTAAATCAATGTTTCAGGAGGATACTGTCTCTGCCCGGGCTAAAGGAGCCCAGCTGCATGTTTTTAAGGCTTGTTGCTGACTCAGCCAGACACTGCAGACAGTCCTGAAAAGACAACCAGCTACTGCTGCTCCGAGCTTTCTATGAAATTAGTTTCCTCACTGTGTAATAGCCCAAACTTAATCAAGCGCATGGCTGCCTCAAATAGACAGTTTTTGAGTTCAAAGAGAACGAGCAGCCAGCTCTGTAAATCCACTGCTGGCATTCAGCACCAGTGTTCTTGTTACACCAGGGGCAGCCATTCTGCATTGAACACACATGTATACATACGTATAAAAAGCATCACCAAAGAATATTCATTCTAGCATTTGTGGGTGTATTTTATCCCTAATGTGTGTTTATATATTTTCAAACTCCCATTAAAGAAGAATTGGAGAGTCTTCACAGAAAGGCAAAGGAAATCCTAGACAAGTAACAACAAAGACCAAAAGAGCTTTCTGGAATTATATTTACCAACTCATGAAAGAAAGGGGGCATGGTTCCAAAAGGAACCTCCAATTGCTCTGCCATACAGGTACCAAAAGCATGATTAGACTGCAGTGTTACATTAACTTACCTACGGCTGCCTCACCTGTCCATCCTGCCCAGCCCCAGTGTTTGCTCCCATCCCACCCTCACACCACACCTGAAGAGTGAATATCTCTGAGAGAAACGGGGGGAAGGAAATTTTCTAAATAAAACTCCACAATTACTGCGACTAGCCTTGCAAATGCTAGGTAAGGGTATAAAAAAGAGATGGAACATGCAGTTAGAGAAACCTCTTTTGGCAAGCACGCCATCTGAAACGGCAATCCCCATTAACGAGGATTTCGTTTTAATCCAGGCTCTATCTTGTACTACTGAGACAAAAAAAAAAGGTTGTATTTTGAAACTGGATTGCTTTGAAGACAAACCAGCCATATGAAGACAGCTCTGTCACATGCAGGATATGATTAAAATATGTGAAGCTCCGTATCATCAGCATTCGGTTGTCAGTTTAAAAAACAACTGATGAAAACTCTCAACAAGAAAAAGAAATCCTAGCTGCCAAAATATTTGTATGTGTCCACAAAAACCTACATAAAAGATTGTTAGAACGAGTATATGCAGTAGCAGACTGCAATCCATCTGCTTCTGGTTAGTTTACCTCAGCAGCTGCAAATTTCCTTGCTGATAGGGGACATGACTCTTAATTTGTATGACCATACTCATCACTGCAAAGGGAAAAAATTCCTTAATGGATACAGATTGTAAAGAAGATCTATAGGTTTCTCATCCCTTTCGAAGTTTTTACTGTAAAATCTACCTTAATGATAGAACTCAGGCCCTTAGAAGAACATCCTACAGAACACACAAATAACCCTGTCATTTGGGGCTTTGTCATGAAGAAGTCGTGCATAAAGTAAGGTAGAAAAAGGTTCAGAATTCACTCCTATACCAAATTCCAGTTTGAATTTAAATGATGTATTCATCACTTCTGTATGCTTTAATATTCTACACACGCAGCTCAAGCCTTGCTGGGTTTGTTCCCATTTCAATTGTTCCGAACTGCTGGCCACAGCTATGGTAAAACATGCTTTAATAAAGTGTCGACCACCAGTACTGGTGTTAACAAAAGCATTTTAAGAGACTTTAAACACCAAATGTTTGGATTCTTAATGTGCATCTCTAAGCATTTAGAGCGCTCTTTAATTTTTATAGCATCAAACATTAACATACTGAAACCAGCAACTAACAGTCAGGAAAAGGCGGTTTGCTCTCAACAAAGGTATTTAAGATTTGTAAAGCTCCAGCTCTGGAGTGCTGCAGCCTCCAGAATGCCAGTTATGCAACCTCTGTTTGAAAGCAGAGGCCAGTTGGGAAGAAGTGAATTTGAGAGGAAAGAGGAATACCAAGAGCAAGCTGATTGCTTCCAACACAATTATCCCCGAGCAATCACAGCTCTTGCAGTGGCCACAGACATCACCAGTGGCTTCAGGTAAGCAGGGCCCTGTGCTAACAGGGAAGATCACGCACACAGAGTGCCATGAAGACAACACACCCTGCAGAGAACTTCCAAAACGATCCAGTTTCATTCAGGGGTGTACAATGCCATCGTTCAAAATGTCTCTTTATGACAGCTGCTTTCAGCATCAGCATCATCACTGCTACAGGAAAACTGAACACCTACTAACAAACCAACGTTCAAATTCAACTGGGATACCTATTCATGTTTTATCTAGGAAGGAATATCAGGGATTTTCAAATGAGCTCTGAGGTGCCAAGAACTAGCAGCTCTTAGCACACTCTAAGGGAACAGCGAGGCAGTGACACATCCCAACTCCATCCTACTTAAAAACCACTTGTTATCTGCATCAATATTCATATATCCGCAGCTTATGACACTATCTGTTGCAGTATCAATTCTTCCAGTAACCATCATTTAAACCTATTCAGGCCGTAATACTGAGACATCCTTGGTTTTATCACTGTTTGAAATGATGGGCAACTCTGCTCCCCTGGTTTGCAGATAACAGATCGTAAATTCACCCAGACAAAACAGAACACAGACTCCAAGAGGGCACATGCAAATCTCATTTATACTCCACCCTTTGGAATAAATGTGTCAATTTATGGGACTTTCAGGGCAGAGAGGTCATACATCACCTCAAGAGCCAGGAATTGTATTGTGAGTGTCATTTCAGTGTTCTCAGATGTGGTTATGTATGGAAAAGAAACTGCAGAAAAATTCTTAATGCAGCAGAACATTTCATAATTTTATGCAGGCCCTGAAAATAAAATACTACTGGCGATATTTTCCACCTCAAGTATCATACATAAACATTAACATTTAGATAACATAAAAATAAAAATTACTAATTGATGCTCTTCCTTTATTTCCTGAAGGGACCTGTCATTAAACTGACGAATTCCTTTGAAGAGCAAGTGAGAGCATAAGATTTTCCCTTTTGTGCACAGAAAATTGAAAGACTTCTCCCGATGAGTGCTAAATGAATCAAAACTCGGCAAATTAAATTCACCTTAGGGACATTTTATTCCTGAGTTTGTAAGAGTAATATTAATATTTGCTGTGGAACTAGGTACCCTGGTACATTTATCATAAACTAAACCTTTCATCTGAAGTCTGAATTTAAATGAAACTATTGAAAGAATTAAAATTGTATCAACTTCTACTCTTCAGAGACAATAATTTCTCACTGATTTCTAGGAAATATTTTCAGTTCATACATCCTTGATTGCCCCACAGTACTGCAGCACCACTAAAATAATCCAAAGTAGGTGACTGTAACTGTCAGCACCAACAGATCAGCTCACACCAAAAATGAGGCTTCCCATCACTCCAACCAGCATGAGCTGATTTGTCTCTACAAACCACATCACATTATAAAAATATCAAGAATCTACTTGCCACAAAATGAATGATCTCAGTTTAAGAGAAGAGATAAGTAACAGCCATCCTATCCTTACCCTTAAAGAGAATGTGGGGAAAAGTAAAACCTAAGAAACTGCCTATACATATTGAATTTAAAAGAAACAGGAAACTCAGAAAAAGTGACCGGTTCTCCAGAATTATTCTGCCTAATACCCAAGTACCCCATTCAAAAAGCAAAATAACAGGTATTAGCTCTTTCTCTTTTTAGTCAACTGAAAAAAAAATCACATTTTTATTATAATTACCATTGATCCTATGTAATAGGATCTTTTATAATTGCTTAGCATACTGCTATGCCATCCTTGAAATCTATTTCCTTTGAAAGTCAAGGCAGACAATGCCTAATTAGTAAAGAGATGAAATAAAGATGAAAAAGAAAAATCTATTCCTTGCTACAGAGGCCTAAACTCCCCCATTTTCAGTCAGGACAAACAGATGCAGCACTCTGAACACAAATATTTCCTACAAAAATACTCTAATGTTTCAGTCCATTAACCAGCCTGCTGTGGCAGCTGGTGAACAGTCATCTTTTTAATTAGACACCCTTACTGATTAATTAGTCTCAGAACACTGAGCAGCGGAACCCTGCACGATGCCACTGGGACTAAAAAATATTCCTCTTCCCCTTCTTAGCGCTAACTTAACATCCTTTGGTACTGCTGCAAACAACAAGCCTGATTCATTTTCTACTCACACTAAAACAGCCTTCCCGTGTAAGGAATTCTCTCAATTCCCTGCTAAACTGTTTCACACAAATTACATTTACTTCACACAAATAAAATAAATGAAAAAACCAAATGAACAAAACCACACAAACATGGTATCAAGGCACCAGTTTCAAAGTCAACTGCATTTAATCTTCTTTGGATAGAAACAGTGACTCACTTGTGATCTCCTCAGTTTTACTTTCACTAACTACGCAAGCAAATCGGCAATAAAAATTAAAAAGCCAAGCAAATGTGAAGTATGAAACAAAGAAGCAAATACCTTTTCTTGTTTGAACAGTTTGGGTAAATTCAAAGTTTAAAAAATAAATACATTTCTGTAGGTTTATGTGAAAGATGATCTTCAGCCCTTGGAGCTCAGTTTGAAGAGAGATGCACCAAGAAACAGATTAATTATTAGAGATAATTCAGTACATGGAAGACTGTGCTTAAGCACATGCTGAAACTTCAACAGAGGGATTCACTATTTTCATCTATCTTATTTCTAACTTTTAATTTTGGACAAGACACAATTCCAGAAACGTGCAACCTTAACTTTCGGGTTTTTTTTTCTTTCTGCTTTAAAACAAGAGGATTTGTCTTGTAGGAATCAGAAATAATAATGCTGGTCCAAACTGAACACATAAACTACATATATTAGCACTAATTTGATTAATTTCATCCAGCCCCAAATCCAATCCGCTTGCTCCACTTTCTGCAGCAATGGAAAATACTTTCGTATAATTGCTCGCTATTGCATGAGAATTATACTGCTGGAGTAGTGATACCCCTGGAGAGTGCCATTTCCAAATTATTAAATTACTGAGATCCGTTATTTTCATGATATGGCAATATTTAATCCCCAAATCAATGCCTCTCAGAGCTTGGAACAATTCTTAGGATTTTCAGTCATATGTGGAGTGACTTGAAATGTTATTGGTCCAGACACAAAACATCAAAAAATACAGTCAGCAGAAAAAGCTATTTTTTGGCCAAGTCTTCCGAAGCCTGACCCTTTAATTAGTTATTATCTCTAACTGTTCTGGGCACATGCTCATACTGCCAAAGGAAATTATGACAATAAACAAATAATCTTATTTTTGGTTCTCTTACAAGTCACTTGGAAGGACAGCCATTCAATCTTTCTTTAAGACCTTCAACTCAATGTCACCATCCAGTTCAAAACGAGGCAGTCTCATTCCTACACAAACTCTCATTGTTTTGAGTAAGATAATATTGCCAACATCCACTTTATCTGACAACAGGCTTCTTTTTCTGATCTTACTCTAAAAAATAATAGTAATAAATTTAAAGTAAGTTCCGTTTCCTTAAACCACAGCAGCAGCTGCATTTAAAGTAAGTCTACATATGCTGTTAGATGAATATATAGTTCATTTCTTAAGGGAATTCATATTGTAAACTGGAAATCTCTTATGAATAAACCATACATTTTACAATCAGAAATGCTACCTTAAAACAGTCCACCCGAAGTGTTCAAACTGCAGAACATGAGTGACAGCTTTCTGTTTCTGCTCTCATTTCACTTACACAACTACGCATGGCCCCGACAGGAAAGAAGCCTCACCCTACAAATTCAGCACTGAGAAGACACACAAGAATGAAACCATCCGAAACAGAGAAGCAGAATTCTAATAATAAGCAGCGTAAGATGCAATAAATAAAACATCTGTCCCCACGCAGATGCAACAAGTGTTTCACTCTGAGCTGCTGTCATCAAAGGAGGGCAGGTTTCTGTCATTTACACGCTGACACCTGCTCTGACACGGCCACAGAGGGGCAAGGGGAGCACGATTCTTGCAGGAGACAATTACCAGTCACTCCAGTCCTAAACAGGGTACACTGTGGCTGGGCACCCACCAGTTTATATCACAGCTCTGAATATACCTCATCACGGAAAAATTCACTTGAGTCTCCAGAGAGGAACCAGTGAACATGAAATAATGCCAAGCAGGCAGGAGAAAACACTCTGTCAACAAAGTGACCTCAGCTCATGCACGTTTTTCTACTTACATTCTTTTAACATCAGACATGCTTCTTCAAAAGCTTTTAAAGTACCAGTATTACCCCTTCAGTATCATAAGCAGATTTTTCTCACTCTGATTTTATTTTCCTTAAAATAATTACATAAATAAAAATACACATATTATCAGCTGACTTTTACCTCCTACATTTATCCCTTCTGATGGATACTTTACTTCCCCCTTCCTGTCAGGTGCCACGTGCAGCACTGTGAGGAGCCCATGGCACACACGCCAGCAGGGGAAGCAAGGCACATTTCTGATTGTCACATAGAACACATTTACATATATGTCAGAAACGAAGCAGCTGCCAAATCACAACTCCTACTCTCTAAAATTGTATGCAAGGCCTACTATTGTGCTCCAGTCAAAATTCCTGAGCAACTCACGGTAATCATCGAGCTGGAACTCAGCAGGAGACCTAAGAGAGTGCAGGGTAGTGCTTGTCAGTACTCGTGAGAGCAGAAGTACTTCTTTCTCCCTTCCCTCCTGGAACTCCAAACTCACCTAGAGATGGGAAATGAACGCTCTGATCTAGGGGAAAGGGAACACAGTTCACCAGACCATTCTTGACAGACTGCTGATCTCCAGAGCACAGGGCTACAGGACATGGAGGCCTTCTGGAGAAAGTAAGTGCAGCACTGCTTTTACTAAATGAGACATTTTATTTTGTTTTCAGTGCTGAATCGAGACTCTAAAACAAGCCCCAAATTACCCTCTCCTACAGAACACACTGAACCAAGCACTCGTGTAGCTGATAAACACTGCAGCAGGTTCCAGAGCTCTGCATGCACATGGATATACACAGTGTAAATGCACAGCCAGATTTCTTAGGTGATGGGACTCAGAGCTGGCCAATCTAACACAGCACTGCTGCACAAGCCTGGAACAGAACAACAAATGTGTCTATACCATGGTCTCTACACTAAATTTAAATGCTGAGAGTCTGCTGTCATTCAGAGTATCACAAGGTACACAGTTTTGGCCTGCCAACAACACAACTCTCACAAGTGAGCACAGTTTCACCACAAGTTAACCAGTAACAATGGAGTAAGGTCAGAGTTTTTAGCAGATTTCACTCTGCCCCCATAAAAGGCAACCATAAATCAGGTTTTCAGTACAAAGAATTCCAGGTATTGGGTTCATCTTTCAAGCTGTGACAGCATCATGGCAGAGATTTTTCCAGTGGTCTCCAGTGCCCTCTTTCTCACTGAGGTGCTGCAATTGCCAATTTAACTCAGGAACGCAGGTCAGGCTGGATGAGAGGGAAGGGCTGAGCGTGCTGGGAGAGCAGGCTCAGAGGAAGGATCTGTTACCATGAGCAGCATGGGACAGACCCCCGGGGACTGCTCCAGGAACTGGGCAGCAATGGGGAGCTGTCTGAGGGGGGGAGAGCTTCTGGGGCCTGTGGGGTGTCTGTAGGCAATGGCTCAAGTTCATAAATGTTTGTACCACCTCCTACTTCTGCTGTCTCAGCCCCCTGCATTCCCAGGACTGCAAGTGCAGAGCATCAGCAGCTCTCCCCACCCAGGAGCACGCTCAGGAACACCTCTGTTCATGGAATGCCCTGCTGAAGTGCCCAACACACCCATTAACACCTCAGCTTCCGGAGGAGAAATGTCAAGCACAATGACCAAAACACAAGGAGACAGTGAATTTGTGCAAGCATATACACAAACTGAAAGAATCAAGATGAAAATTATGGGTTTGATGGGAAGAATAAATAATTACGGAAGAAATAAAGCTCATGTTGTTGGTTTATTAGGATGGTAGCATACAAACAATGCAGAGAAAATCAGTTCGGCTTTCTCATACAGGAGAAGCAAGTGAACAATCATTAATACCCAAATAACTGTGAAGCTTAACATTATTAAGTTATTATTATTAGGTTATTATTGGCACACATAAGGTAACAACACAATCAAGATTTTAGTAGTATATACTACTAAAGAATATATTCTACTCTCTCTGCTTAATTCACATCACTGACACACCAAAATGACACCGAAAAGTTCTGTTCACGGACATAAATATCAGATAATAATTCACTTAAAAAAAAAAATCAGCTGACTTTTTTTTCTGGAGTATCCCATTTTAACTCTTCCCAAAGGGCCCTGGCTTTGGTATGGCACAGCCTCTCTCCTGTTCATTCCTTTCGTGAGTCTTTTACTGCCAAATGATGTGATGGCCAGCAGTTTAGACAGTCACACTACAGAAGAAGTTTTGTCATTTCAGAAGGAAAATTATTTACTTTAGAAAAAAACCCTCTGTTTGCATAAATGCTTCAGTTCAGCAGAGGATTTAAATTTTTCATCAGTAACACTGTAAAATTTCATATTAAATATTGTATGAAATATCATCTTCCAAAATGCACATCACTGCAATGTTTCTGTAGTGGAAAGGCCGAGTGTAACAAGGTGTTTTTAAGGCACAAGGCCCCAGCATCAAAATAAACCTCGCACTTTAGAAGTTTTCCACTCCCTCCTCCGCCATGAAACAAACATCTTTCCCACTTTTGGAAACAAGGAGCAAATAATGGAGGTGGCTTTGATGCAACGTACAGCTGACAGATGTCCTGTGAATGGTTTCTGAGGAAAATATAACACAGCTACAACATCAAAATAAAAATTTACACTATCAAAACATTCTTCCTTCTTGGTAAAGAAAAAAGAAGCCACCAGGACAGGTCTCGCTCTGGGCATGCTTCTAAACTTCCCAAACTTAATTAATTATGTCAAATTAAGAGGACAAGTAGCAAAACAATATGACAACGTTACAGAAGGAAACTTTGAGTAACAACCCCGGAATTTCTGTGTGGCCAGATAATTCATAACCCAGATAACAAATGCAGCACTTGCTCTGAGCAGGTTATAAAATGATCTCCATCCATTTCTGCCATTAAAAGTGTATTTGAGACTGCTGCTCTTGTCAGAGCTGTAACAGCCCTGCAGTGGAAGAGCTCCAGAACCCCAAATGCTGAGATCACCTCTGACACTGCACAGAGCTCTGACACAACACAGAGGTCCTCCCTCTTGCCATCACAGATCTAAGAAGCTCCAACAGCTCTGCAGACTTCTCAGAATGCTCACTGACTGCACTGATGACATCAGGACACAGAATGGGAATTGATTCCCAGAAGGATTCTCCTCTCAGCTCACCTACACAGCAAGGAGACTGGTTTCTTGCTAGGTCAAAATGTTAGTAATATTCTTTTTCAAAAAAAAAACAACAGAAAGAAGAAATCCTCAATTTTGTGACATTTTGTTTGGGTTTGTTTGGGATTAAAGCACACATAAAACAAACTTTTGAAAAAACAAAGCCATGGATGTGAGTTTATAAAAAAACTCACAAGCAAACACCTGAACAAGCTGATGTTCTTATTACCATCACAGCAAGAGAACAGAAAGCTAAACGTCAAGCACTACTATGGATATAGGTCAGTAATTTCTATTGCTAATGCCATGCAGCAGTACCCATGGCAGGAGGTAAAGACACATCATCACAATTTCAGCTGCTTGAAACAAGTCAAACTGTTTCACTCTCCTGCTGCCCTGCCACTGACTAAAACTGCTGCCCAGCAGAATCCATCTTAACCAAAGGAAAGAAAAGTGAATGAAAGAAGGAAAGAACAAATAATAAATCCCTCACCATTGTGATGAGTAATCTGTATTTATCCAGCATTGCCTGGTTGTCATGGCATCCTGCCAGCAGCTGCCAGATCTCTGCCCTCAGTGCTTCTGGAACACCACTCTTCACCAGAGTAGACAACCCATTCGGTCTCACAACAAGGTTATTGTGCCTGAAACAAAGATGGACATTTGCCTGTTATACTTCAACTACAGGAGTCAAAATAAAGATTAAAAACATTCAAAATCTTTATTCACTAAAGCAGAGTCAGCAAGTGGCAACACAAACTTTTCTTCCACTGGTTACGGTAGTTAGCATTTGTCAGATGGAAAGCAAATACTCTGCAAGGATTTACAGTAAGAACCAGTGGCAAAATGCAGTGATACCCAAATTCTCTAGGTGTGGAGACATTAATGAAAATTAACAATAAACAGTTGCAGAAATTGAACTAAGTTGGCTAATGAAGAACAATTTGAATTGAAAGAGAAAAATATGCCATCTGTGCAGACAATTTAATTTAAATATTTGTTCAACATAAACGTTTCAGCTTAGGTTAAGAAAAATAAATTCAAAATAGCGCAAGCTGTACAGAAAAATAAATTTTGGAAAACAAATAAAAGACAATTTTAAGAGTGCTATTATGAAGACTGAAGTTGTAGTACCACACTTCATGCCAGGAGTTATGTTCCAAGTCCCACTAAACAGGAACACTTGCACACAAATTTGTACAATCCCATGATTTCAAATAAATCTGCCTGTCGGTCTGAGCTGGTGCTTTACTATCTGGTTGTAGACAGACACACACCAAGAAATGTAGGAATACAAAGAGCACTGCACATGCACAGTATCACAGAGCTGTCAGTCGCAGATGCTGAAAGCTCTTTCTGAGATAACAGCAGTTGCTGATCGAGGTTAAAGCTCTCTCAGACTCATGACAATTTTCAGAGCAATGCCCCAACTGATTTTCTGCTCTTTCTGCCATAGAAGTGCTGTGCTCGCCAAGTGCTATGACCACTGCTGTGTTTTCCAGCTCTCCTGGTAGCAGAGCAGTGAGAGTGGCTGTTTAGCCAAACGGCAGCATTAATTAAATAACCCACAATTTGACCCTGGATTGGCAGTAAATGTTTGGAGTACTCATTCTATGAAACAGGTCATTAGGACATGAGCATTTTACCACTGCTGTTTAAATTTAAAAGGTACTCTAACCAATTTATTTTCCTGTGCTTTGGGGATGATATCCCCATTTTTCCAAATGACTTGAGAATTGAAAAGCGTGTGATTATATAATACCCTTATTCTTTTAAAAACAATAATTATTTTTATTTTTAAAAGTGCAGTGCAGTACAAGTAATTTCATCTTTATCCCTCAGATACCCAAATGAACAACTAGTTTCTTTTCTCTTTTTCAGTCCATTTTGCAGCCAGTCATATTACCCTAATGGTCTTGTGATGGGAAAGAGCTAGAAAGAAAACCAATATTCACAGAAACATTAAAAGCACTTGACTTGAAGGAGTTGCACAGGTTCAGAGGAGGCCAGAGAGATGCTCCAAGGGCTGCAGCCTCTCTGCTATGGACACAGGTTGGGATAGCTGGGGATGTTCAGCCCGGAGAAGAAAAGGCTCCAGGGAGACCTTACCATGGCCTTTCAGTACCTTAAAGGAGCCTATAAAAAGGAGGGAGAGAACCTTTATAGGGGCAGACAGTGACAGGACAAGGGGGAATGGTTTGAAAATGACAGAGGGGCAGGATTAGATGGGTACTGGGGAGAAATTGTTCCCTGTGAGGGTGGGGGGGCCCTGGCACAGGTTGCCCAGAGAAGCTGTGGCGCCCCTGGATCCCGGGCAGTGCCCAAGGCCAGGTTGGTCAGGGCTTGGAGCAACCCGGGACAGTGGAAGGTGTCCCTGCCCATGGCAGGGAGTTGGAATGAGATGAGCTTTAAGGCCCCTTCCAACCCAAACTATTCAGTGATTCTATGACCAGACACTCTTAAGCAGTTACAGAATTATGACACGCACATTGAGGAATAAATATACAGTAAATACATCAGAAATGAAGCTCTAGATGTGGGTTAGTTTGGTTGTTGCAGGGATCTGGTCACACGTGTCATGCCAGGAACACAGAAGGGCTCCCCTGAGGACTGGGCAAGCTGATCAAAGGAACAGCTAAGAAGGGACATTCCCACAGAAACTTAACAGGGACATTTTCAGCAACACCAAGGAAACAATACAAACGTGGCAACAGCTATCACACATGCTGTAACACCATCCTGAACATAATCCCAGCTGAGAATTAAACAACCAGACTTTACTGGCTCTGTCCTACATCTGTGTTTTACTTTAGCAATACGAGTCCATGCTGGACAGCATTGCCAGCTTCCATTGCCAGCTCTCCAAGTACTGAATGGCTCCTTGGGAAACAGCTTGAGCATCCATAATCCTTGCTCAGAGCAACAGAAATGAGCATAAAATAACATCTTGTCTTATTCTGACCTTATCCTTTATCATGGGGGGGGTCACCATTAGTGGATACTGACATCTTTAATTTGTTACAAAACACTGCAATTCTCCTGCACAAAACTCATAAACGAGATTTTAAAATACCAGAGAGCAAGGACACAGAGCAGCAATGCACAGACTATGCTCCAGCTTGACAAACATATATTTCTGATCAAAGACTGTTACTGATCATTGCTACTGGGTTTTTTTAAAGAAATAGTTGACCAGTCAGCTAAACCAGCTTAGCTGGCAAGAACAACTTCAATGTTGAGGATGCAGTAAATAGTAAAATAAATAGATATGCCATTACTTTTCAACTGTTTGTTCTATCTTTTTGGTAAATTATCTTATTCTTATTTCTGTTTATATGTTTGAAGGGGAGTCTTGGAACAGTGTTTCTGCTGAGTCCAATAGGTTACAGTGACATTTTAATGAAATGACAAAAAGCAATTAAAATGCAAGAAATTTTTCATCTGAGAGACTAATCAGCACACCAGTCCCCCAAGTGGAAATGTTAATTTTTGTTTATTTACTTTTTTTACAAGTGCACAGATCTTCTACTAACATATGGTGCAGTTTTCAACACACTAGAAGATTTTGTTTCAGATTATTTTTAGTTTTCAAGTCCTTACAATTTTTCATCTGTTACTCTTTGTTCTTAAAATGTAACATAACACTATTCAAGAATTCAAATAGTTTACAGACTTGAATTTCTCTCAAGAGGTAATACTGCTTGAGACATTCCTGAAGAAATGTTTGCTAGTCTTCAAAAATGCTGGGCTCTCCCATTTCTCATCCCATTTTAAACTAATGTTAAGCTGTTTTAACTACTAAACAATTCTCTGATTTATGTGTAAGTTATGTTAGGATTCCAAAATGGTTTATTCCAAAAGTCTTCAATGTTTTCTCGTGTTGATTAGTATACTTGAGTAACCAGAAGAAATAGTTGGACACATGAAACTTAAAACAATGAGCTGTGGGTGGCTTTTTACTTCAGCATGCTCATCCACAGAGTCCAGGTACACAGGCTAAAAACAGAAGAATCAACTGACAGACGAATTTAAAACAAAAGTTAAATCAAAAAGTAGCATCTTCCTATCTTGAATCTTGGATTAAGGTCAGAAACTTGGGTGACAGAATAGTTAAAAGCACCCAGAAGGAGAGGGTTCCAGAGGGAGGGTTCAGTTCAGCTCAGTAAAACCTTGTGATGCCTCATCCAGAACCCTTTGTGGGAGATCCCTGTACAGATGAGGTCAGCAGCAAGAGGCTGTTTCTCCAAAGCTACAGCGCAGCCACGTAAAGGGAGGAATTGCCCAAATAAATCCTTAAAATGTTGTTCATGTCTCTTTTTGGAGTTAGGAGAAGGGAACCGCCAATTCCAGATTAAGGGCCTCTGATTATTTTTTTCTCCAGCAGCAGGAGCTATTCCTTACACAGAGAAAACCAAGTGGTTCTGGCTCTTGCTCAGGCCTCTCCGAGGCAGCAAACAGCCAGACTCTCTCCTCTCCTGGCACAGAATGCACTGCTACTGAAGCACATAATTAAACAAGAGAAATAACACTGCTGAGAACATGGTCTGGGCTTACCAATAGTCTTGGTTTTATTCACCAACAGAAACAGTTTCAGTGAGGATTCAGAGTCTTTCTAGATTCCTTTTCAAGTGCTTACATATAGCACATTTTAAAAAACAGGGGAAAAAAGTGCCTCTAAACAAATTAAATGTAGACCAGCTGGCACCAACGGCTTAGATGGGACACATGGGAGTTGCTGTGTCTGTCCTACCCTGGCACTGAGTTTCACGAGGATTTAACACACAGCCCCGAATGACCAGAAAGCTCTGTCTGTGAAGACTCATACCTGCTGTATGAGCACATACAGATACACTCTCAAACACTGCACAAAACCAGACTTCTGCACATGCTGTGGGAAAGATTCATCAGAAAACCCTCCAAATTATCTACACCAGTCCCCTTTAATTCAAGTTTAAAAACTACACTCCAATGTGTGTTGCATTTTAGTTGTTAAAGTGTGTAAGCTGAAGAATTTCAAACCTCCTGCTCAGGAGCATATAGTGTCCTAAACCAAATAAAAGGTTAACATCTAAGATCTAATGTAAGAAATGAAGCATTACCATCTCCCCAGTAACTCTCCCCAGGAATACAAAATCTTCTCAGGACAATCCTTTGACACATCCCCAGTGCCACTGGAGAGTTCATTATCGCTCTCTGTAAAAATAAAGAAAAAACAAGAAGACAAAAGCATGCACAGGTTTACCCAAGAGCACAGACACTAAAGATGCATACACATAGGTCTCAGACAATTTTTTCCTCATATATCAGTTTTAAAAGCATAAAAATACACAGAATTTTAATGAAATCATAAAGAATACTTAGCAGACTTTACATAACAAGTGTATTAATAAAGTTATCATGAAGTTTAAAAGAACAGGACTAGGGAATAATTCGCAGCAGCGTTACCAGAAAAAGGACTGGGACCTAGGACAACATGTGAGAAAAGTCTGAAGGCTGTCAACTCTCCATTTAACAAAATTTCACAGTGTTGCCTAAAAGTCACATCCACTCCACACTTCACATAAAGAGAAGTCTCTGTTAAAGCACAGCAGATAATGCTATTCCCTTACACCACGTCCCTTTGGCTATCCTGTGGTACCCTGAGCTCAAGAAGCCTTCTCTGAGACACAAAATCTTTTTTTTAACTGAAGTTAAGTTCATGGAGGAGCAGAAAAAAACCAAGACTGTGACATTAAAGGTCACAGTGCACGGAACAGAGAGGATTGCTTCACATGAAACCTCATGACTATCAAGACTGAAACACTCAGGGAGGGATATGTGCCATTAGATCACTAACACCCAAACTCAGAAGGGATAATGTGGGCCTGGAATAGCACATTCAAATAACCATCCAACCCAAGTGCCCATTCACTTTCCAAGTGTCTCGTGGGCCTGTGCAGCTGCCCACAGTAAGCTGGACAGTCTGACTCCAAATGGCAAATATGGCCTTGCAGTTATTTGGACTTTTTCCAGTTTTATCTGAATAAAATACTAGTAAGAATTAAACAAGTGCAACTTCAAGAACACCAGATGCTGACAGGCTCCAGCTCTCAGTGCCTTTAGTAGGAAACACAACCCAAAAAGAGACACAGCAACAGCCCTGTTATCATCATCACAGAATCCCAGAATGGGATTGGAAGGGGCCTTAAAGCCCATCCAGTTCCAACCCCCTGCCATGGGCAGGGACACCTTCCACTAGCCCAGGTTGTTCCAAGCTCCATCCAGTCTGGCCTTGGACATTTCCGGGGATGGCACAGCCACAGCTTCTCTGGGCAACCAATTATCCTCAGAGGCTGCTGAAGTCATGGACAATTTGATGTTAGAGGGCTCCAAGGCTGCTCTTTCCCATGACCTGAACTGTCTCCAGAAGCTAAAATGTAACAAAAAAAGAAGAACCAAAGCCACATCTGCCCCGCATACCCCTCCAGTACTCTCTTCCACACACCTCTGCCACATCTCGTTGCTGACCTAATATCCTGAATTCCCTCAGGCACATTAAATACTTCAGCTTTATGCTGACAGGAGGGCAGCTCAGGTAGAAGAGGATCTTCAGTATTTGTGCAATCACCCTGTTAACTCTTCATCCTTATCATTCTCACTTCAATTACAGATTTCTAATTTATGTTCTTAACAGCTGTCAAATACAAGTCATTAAGAAAATATCATCAGTGCTTGAATTTGACAGTGAGCTGTGAGGACAAAGACAGCATACACTGTATTTCAAGGGCAATTAACGCTGCCCTGAGAGAAGCAAGTCAGAAATCTCTGTGTTTCAAAATGAATACTTCATTGGTGAAAGCCTTTAGCTTGGAACCTGTTTGCACAGCTTTGCAGTCCCCAAGTACAAGCCCAATCTCCCTTTAAATACTTCCCCATTAGAATTAAAAATAATCCAAACAACATAATCACCCACCTGCATCACAAATCTACAAAAAACGTGATTTTAAGGTTTCCCAATCTTTTGCATGCATTCACTAGACTTAAGATGGAAATAAGAAGATCTAAAACCCCCTAGTCTATAATTTTAACTAAAATTTGATATCACAGCAACAGGTTTCCCACTAACCAAAGGAATCAGTTGTGTTCTGAGGGAAAAAAATGTATTTGAAGACTCAGCTTCCCTTTTAAAATTACAAAAAATAGTGTAAAGGCCAATTTCCTCACCACACAGACATGGCAATAACTAACAAAAAAAAAACCCAACCAAAAAAAAAAAAAAACCAACAAAAAAACCCCAAACCAAACCAAAAAAAAGGTGCTAAATGCATTACATTTTTTAAATTCTCTCTCCTGATTTGCACAACTGTGTCAGAGGATCAACAATAGATGCAGTCCCTTCTACCTCCCATGGAAAGAAGAAGAAAATTTGAGGAAACCTCTGAGATGAGCACATTTGCCATCCAGAGACACAAGGTACACTTTAATGATACTGGCACAGATTAAGAATCTCAAGAAACCTAGCTCACATCAGGAATTCATCACAAACTACAATTTCAGAAAGGTTTTCTGCATTCAAAGTAAAGAGGAAAAACTGGCACTGAAAGGAAGAGATGAGAATTTCTTTGGAGAGACTGAAGAACTACAGCACATTTCTCCAAGAGCTAATGTTGGAAATACACACAAACAAACACTGCAGCCTGAAACAAAATCTGATCAAGATGACTAAAATCTCCCTGCAGACTAAAACGTTTCGAAATGAAGCTCCACTGAAGCCTATGAGCAACGAAGCACACTCGCTCTTATCAGATCCAAACCTGAGCTTGCCAAGGAACACTGCCACCAGCCTAAAGAAACAAACCCTTGATTTCTCACTCTGCTGGTATTCCGTGCAGAATTCTTCGAAGTTCTAAAGGAGACCAGTGTTACACAGCACACACACTCCAGTGCTGCAGCCAGAAAATTCTTTCATCTGGAAGGCTTGGCAGTGTTTGAAATGTATTATTCAGTTATATGTCAGAAAAATCTCAGGGCTTAATTAGAAATGCCATATGCTCCCTTTCAAAAGACACTAACGTCAAACTTCAAAATAGAACAGGGCAAAGGGAAGGGAATAAACAGCCTTAAAAATCTCTACTTTGTTTCCAGTCTAAAGAGTACTTACATATTCTAACCTGTTAAAGCATTAAGGTACAAACAAAGGAAAAAAAAGATGCCATGGGAGGGATATTTAACTGTAGATGTTCTTCTCTGAGTATTTTTATACCATTTTTTCCACATTCCATAGCATCTATAAGCCAGCAGAATTAGCCAAAGCATGATTTAATCCCTTATTCTGCTGGGAAAGCCACAGATCCCTTCTCCTAAACATTCTGTGTATTTTTCCCTTCCTCCGATATTTGCCCTGACCTCTCAGAGCCAACAACTGGGCAATAAAACCTAAACTTCGTTAGAGCAGATGAAAGACGTGTCAAGGGAGCAAATCCCAGGGTTGTGAATGTGTGCACACACAAACAGGCGTTAAGACTACCCCAGGGAACAGTAAGTCTCGAAGGTTTTCTGTTTTGTTCTGAATTGCAACATGATTCACAGAACTCACAAAAAGGTCATGCCTCATGAATCAACTCCCTGAATTTAGAGCCTTTTTAAAGCAAGCCTGAAGGATCACACTCCCACAGCAAGCATTGCTCTGTATGGTATCAGCATGGAATAATACTCTGGGCTGAAAGAGACCTCAGGAGATCAGCTGGTCTGATCTACTCCAAGCTCTGGTTAGATCAGGTCACTCCAGGACCTGAGTGAGAGCTGTGCTGGGTTTGGCTGGGAGCAGCAAAAGGGCTGGGAGTGCACAGGAAGCTGGGAGGGGACACAGTCAGGACAAATGACCCCAACTGGGGATGTTCCAGACCACAGGGCATCATGCTCAGCATGTAGAGCAAGAAGGAAAAGGAGGAAGGGAACTTCAGAGTGATGCCATTCGTCTTCCCAAGCCAGCGTTACAGGTGATGGAGTCCTGTTTCCCAGGGCATGGCTGAGCACCTGCCTGCCCATGGGAAGTGGTGAATGAATTCCCTGCTTTGCTTTGCTTGAGCACATGGCTTTTGCTTTCCCTACTGAACTATCTCCATCTCAACCCACGAGTTTTCTCACTTTACCCTTCTGACTCTCTCCTCCATCTCACCAGGGAAGAGTGCACGAGCAGCTGTGTGGGGCTGAGTTGCCAGCTAGGGTTAAACCACTATACGAGGTTAGCCTTGAACACCTTCAAGAAAGGAGATTGCAAAATCTCTCTGGACAACCTGTTCCACTACTTGACCACACTGACAGTCTAAAAACAAACAAGCCAACCACTTGTCGGCGACAGAAATGTTCTCATTTATGGCTTAAACATCTTCATGAAGGACTTTTGCCTATTATAGCAAAACTGTATAAAAACAGAAGCTGAAGACCACCACACTCTGAATGGGGCCCTGCACTGCTCGCTGATGGAGATAAATTAAATTGACTCAGATCTGGGCTAGGGGAAGATGAATCCATTCACAGAGGGATCAAGCTTAGCACCTTTGGGGTGGAGACCACAGCCCCAGGGCTATCAGCTGCCAGGCTCACACAGACCCTCACACTAAAGGCTGAGGGAAGGAGAGGCTTTGGGTGTGTGGTGAAAAAACCTCCGGTCCAAGGCAGTGAATGCCCATCCTCTACTGTGCAGACTGGCCCAGCTGTGGGGCCCTTCAGCCCGGGAAAAGCCACATCCACGAGAAGGACAGCAAAGGGGGTGTCATGGCCCATCAAAGGCCAAAGGGGTCCCCAGACCCTGCACCAGAGCACTGCACAAGATGTAATGGAGCCACAGTGTTGCAAGGGACAGCGTCAAACTTGCCCTCTCCAAGGGAAGCATGTGGGCATTCCCACCTGGCCCAAACCTACATTAATCCATGGGATTCTGTACTTCTCAATGCAGGGCAGCGGTGGACCCTTACCACCCAAGAAGACCAGATGGAGGGGAATAATGAGATGTCGTTGGGACCATCAGAAGGGTAACATGTTCCTACCTGCCACTCTCTTCCCCCATCCCCCCACCTCTTTTTCTATTCCTTTCTTTCTTTTCTCTTTTTTTCTCTTTGCCTCTTTCACTATTAAATAAAATATATCAAGTTTTTTGGCACCAACATCTAACTTCGTTTGGTTTTAACCAAGTTTTGGGGTGTATTTCGAACCTTTCTGGGTTCGATCCCTTTTATTCACAGAGACTTAGCTTTCCTTGCTCTTCTGTGTTAATTTGGATCGTAACACCAACCCACCAAACACGTCCTTTTAGCTAACCAGAATTTCCCAGGCTCCAACTTGTGCCTGGTGCCTTTGGCCTCTCAGCCTGTTATCAAGCACCTCGGAGAAGAGTCTGGCTCCATCTTCACTAACTCCTCTGATGTAGTAGATGTAGACAACAACACATTTTCCTCTCCAGCCTGAACCAAACCCAGTTCTCTTAACACCTCACTGTACACCATGTGCTCCTGCCATCTGGCCAGCCTGGCCACTGGACACGGTCCAGAGTGTCCGTGTGAGTCCTGTACCGGCGAGCCCAGAACTGGCTGCACTGCAAACACGGGCTCACAGGTGCTGAGCAGAGGGCACTGACCCTTCCCTGGGCCTGCTGCCTGCGCTCCTGCAAACAGCCCACGCTCTGCTCGGCTGCCTCTGCTGTGAGCATGGACTGGTGACCTGTTTTCAAACTTTTGGCTGCCGCCATCTCCAAATACTTTTCTGCAAAAGTCACTTTGATCTAGTTGATCAGCGTGTCTTGTCACAGGAGGTTCTTCTGTCACTGATACAGGACCCAGCACTTGCCTTCACTGAACTTCACAAGGTCTTGCTAATGCCTTTCTCCAGCCTGTCCAGGTCCCTCTGAGGAGGAGCCCAGCCCCTCCAGAGCACTGATCACTCCCCTCAATTTCCTGCTGCCCACACAACTGCTGGAGGTACACTTGGTCTTGTCACACAGGTGATTAATAAAGACATTTAACAGCACTGATCCCCACACTGATCCCTGAAAGATACCAGCAGTTGCTGGCTGCCAGCCAGACTTCGCACCACCGATTGATTCTTTCATCCCAGCAGTCCAACCAACCTTCCAAACACATCATTTTCCCCTTGTCCAGTCCCTATCTCACTGATTTCATGACAAGGACACTATGGGATACAGCGTTGGAGTCCCTGCTAAAAGGTGTACAGCTCCCACCGCCTGTCCCCTGCCCACAGCACGGGGTCACCTCGTCACAGGAAGTGATGAGGTTGGTCACAAGGATTCGCCCCTCACAAATCTATGCTGTCCAGTGGCATCATCCCAATGATGCCACTGGACATTCACATGTTTAGAAACTACTTCCAGGAGTGTCTGCTGCACGACCAGTCCCATAGGTTGAGGTAGATTGATTGACCTAGAATTTCTTTCTGGTACTGTTTTCTTTTGGGTATTTGCCCCTTGCATGAGATGAATATGGAAGCCTGCACAGGTATCCCTTGGGTTGGGAGAGGATCCCTGGCTGCCAGATTTTGCATGGAGTCTGTTTTGTTAGTGCACCTACAGACAAACAAATGTGTAAAAAGTCATCTCTCTCAAAAACCTGCAGGGACATTCAAGATCAAGCTAGAAAAGAGTGAATCTAATAGAAAAGAGGATTGGCAGTGTATGGATATACATAATTTTGTCAGCTCATTCCGAGGATTTCACTGCTCTTTTGACTACATTTCTCAGTTCAAGCCTAATTTTTTTCCAACCTGCAATTTATGCCAATTACTTTTCTTCTCCTAAACAATTTTAGCACCTCTCATTAAAAAAAAAACAAACAAACAAAAGCCAAACTTAGCCTTTATTGTTTCTTCTCTAGAATACTCTACTTATTTCCTCAATGGACAAATTCTCCACACTTGAACTCATTTCCCATTTTCTCCTCCAGTCTGTGTTTTTTCTTGAGAGATGTTCAAACAAAATACTGAAGCATCCAGTGTTCAAACCAGAAGAATTACACACCCAGTAACCAGCACAAGCAAATACCCCACAGGAAAAGAACATACACAGAGAAACACAAAATCTTGGCCTCTTCCTTCCCATCTCTTATTTTGATAGTGCAGGCTATCGAATAGAGGTCATCCTCAGAGGGTAACACCAGTACCTAGAAGCAGCACTGATACATTGGGCAAAGACTGGAACAAAATACTATGAGAAACCAACTCAGAGCCAAGTCAGACAGCACAGAGGTTCCTCTCTCTCATCAGTGATTAACTTTGTTTATTGGCACGCCCATTTTTGGCTCGAGGAAATAAATTCCCCATGAAAGACTCCTATTCATGCCAACAAAAATTGAGGTAGTTAATGTGCTTGGATGTTTTTCATCTTCCCAGTTTTACAGCGAAAGGGGGTTTTTTGTTTGGTTGGTTTGGGATTTTTTTCAGTGAGCCATTTCTTTGCATCGCACTTAAAAATTTGGCTTTAAACAATACTCCCCTCCTCCGTATTTTACACCAATGATAAAGTTACATAGCAGCTTTTCCAAATGATTCAGTTCTTCCTCAGGAAATTCTACTAGTTCACCTGAAATACGACAATACCTCAGAAGTCAAACTCCTTTTTCAGTTAACAGAAAGGGAAACAAGGTGGAAAACCATGGAGTTGTTTCAGAGGTGTTGAACATACAAGTAAATAAGTGAAGTACCTCCAAAATTAGTAGAAATGCATGAATAAAGCAGATAAAAAATGAACAGGTGGGGTCTGAGCACTGATGTGAAGGAGAAAAAAGGATATTTAATGAGTTTTAATTGAGAAGCTGTTACACATAAAATAAAAAGTATAGGTGGAACTGAAAAATAATACAGTTGGAGCAGTCTGAAGGAGAAGAAAATCTTCAGGTCTTTTAAGACAGGTGGGAATAGAACTGGAATACTTCAAATACGAACAGTTTGATTTTTATGTAAGAGAAGAATAAAAATGAAGGAGGAGCTGAAGCTGGCAGCATATTATCAGGGCAAAAGACAGAGAGTTACTGACATGAAACCTTTCCATACATACAAGATAAAAGAGGATCGTGAGAAAGGCCACAAAAAAGAGCAAGTTTTCATTTAGAAGGTAACAGGAAATTATAGAGCACGAACTACAGTTCTGCCAGGGAGGATGAGAGCGAAGCAAAGTTTAAGTCATGAAAGTCATTCCAATATTAAATAAGGCAGACTTTCAGAGACGTCCAAAATTTTAGTGCATTACAAAATATTCTGATGAACACAAAAGGATTTCCAAATGCCTTCCAAATAACTGATTTATGAAATGACAATCCTCAGTATATTTTCTTATTTAGAGGGAAGAGGAATAATCAGGAGCAAAAAACCAGAGATTAATGAATCTGAACAAAGACAACCTGCATTGAATTCTGCTCAAAAGAACCTTCTGTTTAGGTTAGTTACAGAACTAACCTGAAAAATTAATTTGGCAGCTACTGAAGTACAAGTAAAGAGAGCAAAAACAAAAAATAAAGATTACAAAATTTTTCACTAAAAGCAAACCAGTAATAAAAAACCCCCCGCTATTTTGATTCTCATTCCTTTTTAGGAATTGTAAGATAACGCATTTTTCACTTAGAATCATTCAAGCAAAACCTAATGCCAATAAATCACAAAATTTTGATTGCCTTGCAAACAGGCTGCAAATTTAATCACTTCTTTATGTAATGCAAAACATAGATCCCAAAGCCTGTATTTGATAAACACTGAGAGGGGGTGGAACAGTGCACAGCTGGATGACCCCTGCCTTTCCCTCACTGCAGACCATCATGGTTTTCACATGTTAAAGACTCTGCAACAATCTCCCAAAGGACCCACACTTGTACTTGAGAACAGTCCTGCTGGTTGTGTGCAGTGGCCAGCCAAAACAACCTTTTTCTTTCTAATACAACAAATTCTGCATTTTAAACCCTGTCTTATATCCTTATAAATATCTGATACGCCCTACCTTTAAAACACTATCTTTGTTCTACATCATATATTTTCAACACAGGCCCTGCATCACTGTCTTATGAAATGAGAATTACTTTAAAATGTCCCAGAAATAAACCTTAACTGGGCATCCAAGAGAAGATACTCCCCTCA
This sequence comes from Falcunculus frontatus, assembly GCA_013398115.1. Taxonomy (NCBI): domain Eukaryota; kingdom Metazoa; phylum Chordata; class Aves; order Passeriformes; genus Falcunculus; species Falcunculus frontatus. The sequence continues at coordinate 752,298 of VZRV01000622.1, forward strand.
CGTAGTGCTAACACTGAGCCACCACGACATCTCAAAATTTGATGTAGAAATGCTTAAAGCTGAATAAAAGAGAGTGCAGAAGAATTATCGCTTCAGTTCAGTAGTTTTGCTCCCACACAGATGACAAAGCCAACTAAATGCTGCACAGTGGAGGTAGTCCTGTAAACACAAACATGTTGCACATGTACCGTGCTGATAGCTGACATCCCAGGGAACGGGCAAGGAAACGAAATCTGAGATGTTGTCACAACTCTAAGGCAATGCATTAGTAATTTACGAGTTTGTAGATTAGAATCTACTCCCATCTTTGATGTAATCAATGAGAAAAGACAAATATCAGTGTTAGAAATGCTAAGAAGTTATGGATTGCCTGGTACGTACTTTAAGTGCCAAGGCAGCACGCAAGGCACTTAGATTAGAAAGCACTTACAGAATACCAGAAAACTAATGACCAAAACTAAAAAATGGAATAATCCCACTCTGAGGTTAGAGGAGAACATTCTGAGAACAGTCTTTTTAATAATCTTTATACAAAAGTGGTTAATATTTTCAATTATACGAAATGTGCAATTATATAAGCAGTGGCAGCTTGAGGCCACCCAAACTTGATGGCTGAAAACCTGAGAAGATCCTTCAGCAGTAGGAAGTTTGAATTCCTAATAAACCAGCAGGATTGCAAATCTTTCTTCCAACTGCTTTTATACTGATTACAGATAGACAAGGAAAGACAACCACTAATGAATAAAGCATCCAAATCATACAAAATAATCTGCAATTGCTTCCAGACAAGATGAAAACACCAATTTATGCTCATTTTGTGTCTATTTTGTACCACAGTCTGAAGAGATTTTATGAATGTTATAAAAAAACCCAAAAAGCCTGAAATCCAAGAAACAGAATTCACCCATGTACACACAGAACTGCAAACTACCTTTACGTGAAAATATCTTTTTTTGTCATTCTGCAAAAATAAACCAAAGGCATCAACAGATTTCCCTGGAGCACTCATGAACTGCAGGCCAGAATTAGGGAATTATGTTTTGCCTTGAACCTCACAGAGTAAGTGTGAGGAACCAATTTTATCAAAGGAAAAATCCCTACCCACAGAGTGTTCCCACACCCACTGTGCAGAGTGTCGAGTGGACACTGGGGAAGAAGAGAGGGATAAAAGAGCTCAGGATAAGTCACACTCTTTGGGTGTGTTCCACTTCCTGGAACAGAAACAACCTTAAAAACCCCCCGTTTTCCATTTCATTTATTACCCTGCAATTTCATTAAACACTTCTGCAACCCACAGAAAAGGCTTCAAATTCGAAACATCTCAAATACTCACCTTGTAACACAAAGGCCATACTTGCATGAACAAACCTAAATACAACTGTAACTATCAACTGCCACTGTATTAAAAATAACAAGTCCTCTGCACTCAGTATTTTTTTATATATTAAGGAAAGTATCACATGATCACATTCCTCCTGGCAGCACAGTAATAGCTGCAGAAGTCAACTGAGTGCATTTATTTTATGATTTTTAATAACACAAGTGAACTTGTAAGGTGCGAAAATAATCCATTTTGGATTGTTTTATGGACAGTAGAGTCCCTAAAATGGTATCAGGCTTGTCAGAAATATTTTCTTTTCATTTGGATGCTATTCTTAGTAGTGTCTGTATTTTAAAACTCATCTCTTGTGGAACTGCAGCAAAGGGTTCTTGTCTGGAGATAGCTACTGGCCGAATGGCCTCACGAATTTAGGATTTGTGACATTTTAGTTCATTTTTATGGAGAGAGCAAAAAGTCTCCAAGACTGATTTAATTGATCTTATTTAGGACTCACCAGCCTTACTCTGTTGGATTAATATAACAAACAGTTCCTGTGAAGTACAAAAAGCTCTTTCTAATTTGGATCAAAATGCGGAGTTGACTATTTCAACACTACTCTGTCATTTTTCTCACACAATCACCCTCATTTGTTCGCATCATAACCCCTATTTTATCACTAAATACTCTCTCAGTAGCTCTATTCACTCCTAAAACATCACCTCCTCTACTCCTTTGCTTTCCTGAATACTGAAAACAGCCTCTACCCACCCACAACACTTGACCCAGCGTTTTGATTTAGCCTGGCTGATCATCTCCGATCATTCACCATCACCCACACCTTCTTTTTGTGTGACCAACACAACACACCCTGAGCTTTTCTGAAACTTTCATGGGCCCTTGCTCTTTTATGTCTCTTTTCAATGTCAAATCCTACCACCTCCACACTGAACTTCCATACCTCTGAAGTTAATTTTTCTATTGTCTCTTTCTTTCTTTTTGTTCTTAGTGTTCAGCTAGAGGAGTAGGAAGAGAAAAGTTTTGCTTCCTTAAGTTTTGTATTTCTTCTCTTGGCAAACAGAACACAAACGGAAACAGTTCTGCGTTCCTGGAAGTCATCTGAGAGTGTTCCAGAGGCACCCTACAGCTCATGTTCAGAAGCTTCTTTTTGGTAGGCAAGTCATCTTTTACCTGAATTACCTATTACCGGGTATCTGCTAAACACTCTGTGCTTACTCTGCAGCCAACTCACAGATGGGAACAAGGGCTCGTAACCAGACACCTGGGACCACAGAAAGCTTCAGCAAAAGTATCTTCAACCCAGTGACAATCAGCTTAAAGAGTATTTTCTGGTTTTGAACAGAACTGCTCCTGCTTGCAGTGATCCCTAACCTTCCAACTTTATCCTGACTCCTGCAAAGAAACTCAAATGGAGTTATCCAGTGTTCTTCTGAAATGTTATGTACAGTTAAAAAAAAAAAAAAAAAATTCAAATATTAGAGCCAAAGGTCATAATTTCACATATGGTCTGAGTAAGCACTGCTGCTAAAAGCAGCCAACGTATTCATCCCTTTCTCCCTTTGTTATTTATTCCTAGGACTATGTCCTCCTTTAAATGCTTCTGCTGGAAAGCTGTTTTCCTCAATCCTTAAGCTCACAAGTGCAGCCAGCCACTTCAACCTACCACAGAACAATACTACAATAAAATGCTCTCTGAGCCCTGCTTTTCTCAGTACTGCAGTATCCAAACCATCAATTCTGGGCATGCTCTTACCTTTCTTAATGCTCTACAAAGGAGAAAAAGGAGTTCAACCAACTGTGCTCTGCACCTTGTTACAAGGTTCTACTCAAAATTAAACATTAAGTCAACTTTTCTGTATATTAATAAAAGTTGATACTTAAATCCACTTTATTTGAAACCTTTCCAGAAGATGAAGAATTACCTCATTATACATTTTATTCTTTTTAAAATTATATTTAGAATTTAATAGAAAGCTTCTTATTAAGGAGTGCACCTTACATTCTAGGTTTTGACAAGAGATTATTAATATATTTTTTAAATTATCATCTCCAAAGCAAGGGACCGTAAGTGATTGGGTTGCCAGAAATATCTATTATAATATTAGTAACTTAAAAACAAAAGTGAGGTTGACCTGAAAGATCTCTAAGTAACAACTGCACAATCTTAGCAAAGGTCTTAATTTTTTTTATATAGCTGTTCACACGAAAAATCAAGCTAAAATGAGTAAAAATATTAAAAGCTAAGAATGTTATTTAGAGAGTATATGATCTCCATTTTCTACATGCAGTTGTTGAAAGATACTAGGCCTAACTTTAATCTAGTGATTATTTAAAATCATTATCAGCAGGTATCATGTTTGGCCTTTCATTAAAACAAAAAGAAAAGAATATTGAAATAATGCCTTCTTTTTTATGACCATCTTTATTCATATACTCATGGCACAAGACATCCCAGTGAGCTGTGTGCATGCAGAGTACAAAGGAATCAGATACAGTGCATTCTTATACAAGAAAAATGCAATGTATAGTGCTTTTGAAATCAATTAAGGAATATTCTGTGGGCATATAAAGAAAAAGCAAAAAAATAATAAAAAAAAGGAAAGTAAAAAGAACCTATATAATCAGGTAGCTATCACACTTTACATTAAAAAAAGAAAAAGCCTTCTTCCAAGGCTAAGACAAGACATTGTAAACTCAAGGGGGTTTTTTCCATCATCATAATTAGTACCCTGAAAAGAAAAAGAAAAAAAAAAGAATGAAGAGATTTATTTAGAAAAACTGCAAATGACTCATTGAACCTGCATATCCTCCAGGATAAAGAACTTCTCGGCACAGAACTCTAAATGTGGTTTCCATGAGAACAGAGGCGCATCATATTTTTAATGTCTTCTCTTAGGAAGTCATCTACATTTAAAATATGGAAACTAGCATTAGGGAGCTAAACCAAAGTTAAACTTAGGTCCATACTCCAATGGAATATTTTCCTCTGTAAGAGGATAAAGCCATTCTGTAACAGTACCAAGAGGACAGTACCCATTTTATTCCTAATTGTGCTGCATCCACCACATTCTGCAACAGTTTTATTCTTCCCAATACCAGCAATATTGGAAAAAAAAAAAAAAGTATTCAATTATTTAAACCCTACCCTATCAAACAAGTCCCAGAAATCAATTTGGCTCTACAACTCACACGTCCAGCAAGGAAAAGAACACTAAGAGCTGAATTACACTGCACTGATCCACAAGTTCCAAAGGCCAAACCTGAACTAATTCTTGCTATGAACAGCAAAGCAATCCCAAACAGCAATGAAAGAGAAGAATTCCTTTGGAGAAAATAGTATTGTTAATATTCAGAAGTGGTACTTAATACAAAGGGGGGGGCTGACATTGCTAATCTGTACCTAGTCCCCTCCCTTTCAGGCATCAGATCCAAGTTCAAAGAGCACCTGACTGGGGGTTTTTTGGTGTCACCGGCGATATGTGGGGGACCTTGGCTTGTAACTGGGACACTCCCCACACCTGCCTGCTCCAGCCTGCTAATCCCAGGCTTCTGACTCCTACTGCATAAGCTAATAGCCAATACTTACCTATAACTAAGAATCAAGGAAGAATCTTTCCACAGTAGTGAGTGAGACTTTTTACAGTACTGACAGAACAGTGCCAGAAATGTGAAGAATAACTTGGTAAAATGACTGCAATTTCTGGTAGGTCAGACATCCAGATCAAAAATAGCACACAGAAAGCCTATTCTGAATCCTAACCCTCAAAGTACGAGACAACGGTAGGCCAAGGGCCTTCAAAAAGACAAAACAAAACATAAAATACCACCCCCTGAGAAAAAAAGACCCAAACCATCAGTGGGAAGTACACTGAGGTACTGTAAGCATTGGAAGGGGCAGGCAAATACACTGGGTCTATGAACTGCAGCAATCCCCAACTGAACAAAGAGGTATTTTAATAAGCCCTGGATATAAGTGAGGGAAAACACATCCCATGCTAAGCAGTCAGTTAGGGGAGGAGGACATTCCCCCTCTAAGTCTGGCTGGGATATTTTTTTGGTTTTCTTTACAAACATTTAAAACCTGCCATTTCAAAGCTTAATTTCATGCTGTCCTTTTTAGCAGCACAGCACATTCAAGGCAAGTGACTTCTGATCAAAAGAAAATACCTCTAAAAACCATTTTCTAATTGGCTGGCAGAGCACGGGTGCCTCAGTAATGCAGTTTGCAGCACACAGAAAGATGGGACACTCGTCTGCTGCTATTGGAAGACATCCAAACAATGGCTTGGTAAAAATACTATCACTGCTAATAGAAAATTACTGGTGATCTTTTTGTCCAGAACAGTTGCATTAAGAATTAAATGAGTAAATTACCAGCAGAAATATAACAGTACTATCCAGGGAAACTCTAAGTGCTCGTTTATCCTTACCTTCTTCTGCCTCATCCTCCTGGGATGACATAGGCCCTCCTCCACTTGTTGGGGTGACTAATTCTTCCTCTCTGGCAGATTCTCTTTGCAGACTGACAACTTCATAAATTGCATCTCCAGCACTTGTGTGGTTTTTTCCTTCAGACTAAACCAAAATATGGGTATGTATTAGGTTGCCAGTGTTGAAAAATAAGGCTGTGAAAGGCTAAACAATGGTTTGGTCAAGACTGCCTCAGATTTCTTTGCCTCGGCAAAAAGAGATGGCAGTATCTGACAGTTCTGTTTCTCTCAGTTTTACAGGTAGAAAATATAAATAAAACTGCATTATTTCCAAAGCTTCCCCTTAACAACCATTTTCAGTATTGTTCAGAACAATGATAAAAAAAGCTTTCCAATTTAAACAGCTGAAATGAGATTAAGTCAAAGAGAAATCTCAGCTAAAGAAAAGAGGAGAGAACAAAGGAAAAATATTGGAGTAAATGAAACAGGAATGCCTGAGGGGAAAAAAAAATAATGGTAAGAGTTTTTTGGTAGGTAAAGACAAGACTAAAGAAGAAACAAAACCTCACGCTTTTGAAAAGCTGTAAATTGTGAAAAACTCTTTTTAGTGCTTTGCTCACTAAAAAACCAGGAAAATTAATCTTTCTTCTGCAGAATATAATTTAAAATACATTCCTTCCAGTGGAGACATGTAATGCAACCCCATGGCAGGGGAGTTGGAACTAGATGATCTTGAAGGTCCCTGTGAACCCAAACCATTCAATGATTCTATGAGTTTCTTATGAAAAAGAAGTCAGTTAACTATAATTTAAGCAGTTGCAAGTTTTAAAATAAAAGGAGGATTAGTTTTTCCTCTGAGTTACAGTTATGAACACAGTTATTTTTTGTGACATGCAGTGATTACTATATTTTTAGAGAATTGTAAATAACTGCAAACTAATGATGGTATTAAATGAAGCAGCCCAAAATGTTGTGCTATGTTGTTCTTTGTGCATCTTGCCTAATCAGTTAAAATAAGCTAATTTTTGGAACATACTACAAACATCAAATTAACCATGAAAAAGAACACAGTTGCAGTTAGAGTACCCTCAATTTGTTTGAAAAACAAAGTTATGATAAAGTCGAAAGGCTCCACGATACCTGCACTGGAGATATACATGAACTACTGACCAACATTTGCAATTTCAACCAGCTGGTGAAATTATGCAGATGAGCAGCTTAAACAGGGATTGTTTGGACTAACACAATATAAACTATCTTTTAGTGAGAAAACTTTCCTCATTTATTCTAGATTACTCATTCAGACCTGCCTCCCTCAAAGCAAAGGCTCCAGTTATCAGCCAGTTTTGCTGGCTGAATTTCTCACTAAGTCAGTTTAATAAAATTTGGGGTGTAGGCACAAATACCCTGCTTAATTTTATGAAATGCAGGGTAATATTAGAGCTGTTATCCCTGTTTCATTCTCACATAACACCATTATTGAGTAATTACAAGCTACTTGGTTAAATCAATCAAGTATTGATGCCACTAATGTTATTAACCATGGCTATCCATAGCTTTTATTTTTGAGAGAGCAAGGCATGAGGTACTGTGAGGTTTTCTGTTTGTTACAATAATTACAAGTCTTCAGCTCCATGCACGTGTTCTGTTTAACTGCAAGACCCATCTGTGTAAAATGTAAAAAGTTTGATTATTGGTTTTCTCTGAAGCACGAAGCCACCATTACAAGGACCATGTTGTAACAACAACAATGTGCATGAGCAATGCAGGAAGACAGCCAGAAAGAACAATCCTAAATCACACATGAACCTACATTTCTGTCATTCTTTTTACCTGACTGCACCTAACCCGTCTCAGTTCAGACTATTAAATCTGCCTGAATCCTTCCTCAGAAGGGTTCTGATTTTTCTAGACTCTACCTCATGCTCAAGCGCTTTCCAAAGAAGTTTCCAAAGGGCTGATCCCAGTGTCACCTGCAGAGTTATCTCCCAAGGAGTAACAGTGCCCTGAGGGACAAGATCTTTCAAAGGTTTCGGCAGGAACAGCTACCGCAATGCAAACTGCCCGGCTGAGAATTGGTGAAGTGAGACCTGATACAAATCACCCAAAGAGATCCTGGCAACCACAATCAGGACCTCATTTTGCAGAAGGATTACTAGGACTAAAAATACTCCTTTTCTAAAGATCTGCAGAACAGACTCTGAATTTTGCAGCAGGGAGAAATGCATGTGTTTCTTCAGGGAAGAGAGGCATGTGTATGTTTGTCACATTGTAAGGGGTGAGAAAAAGAAAGCATCCATATTACTCAATTAAAAATGGTACAGTTGCAAGTGATTTAAAAGGCAAGCTGAACTGATTAGAGATAAGTATCAAACTGATGAGAGCAGAATATTTGCAAATGTATTTTCTTTAATGTCAAAATGCAGATATTCTTATTTGCATGTAACAGTAGGCCTTCTCAGATTTTCTTAAATTCTAAGTAGCTATGCTAATCTCTAGAAGAAATACAGAAACAACATTGCTTGAGATTTATTTACTCCCTAAGTGTTAAACACAGCAGCAATGCTCTCATGTTATATCAACACAGCTTGGTTTTTTCAGACCTATTGCTGTGCCCCACAGAAAGAAGTTGACTCAAATACTCCCAATTAGGCTCAGTAAAATTAAATCAGTGCTCTTTGGTTCCATTAGTCAAAGATGATGCACCAGTGTTCCAATGCACACCATACAGCTGGCCTCTGCTCCTCACTTTTTTGGGCCAATACAAAGACATAAGTCTTTGGAGAAAGGTCAGCAGTGGCTGCAGGAGGATGCAGCTGCCCACCATTGTACAGTGACCCCGGGCAGACATCTCTGTCGTACGTTCCTCAGCCAATGCCAAAACCAGAAGGGACCTGAGGTACAGCCATAACAGCCTCACTCTCTTCAACCTCTGCATTAAGTACCCTTGCCTCCAATGGGCTACATTCTCACAGCCACCTGCCTTCATATTGTCAATGTCAGCAGCCCTTTGATTTTAAAATGAACACTTACAGAGTCATTTCCCAATTTTACTAGTCTTGCTTTAGAGGTCAGATTGTAGAGAATTAAAGAGAATTCAATAGGCAGCTACAAAATAGTTTAAGCCCACAAAACCAATGACTTACAACTCAGTTTACAAAGTGTGCTGGGTTTGGCTGGGTCAGAGTTACTTTCCTTCAGAGGGCTGGTATGAGGCTGTGCTTTGGGTGCCTGCTGGAAACAGTGCTGATAACACAGGGGAGTTTTAGCTTCTGCCCAGCAGCTGCTTAGACAGAGTCAGGGCCTTTGCTGCTCCTCGTCCCACCCCACCAGCCAAAGGGCTTGAGGTGCACAGAAAGCTGGGAGGGGACACAGCCAGGACAGCTAAACCCAACTGCCCCAAGGGATGTTCCGGACCATAGGGCATCGTGCTCAGCATGTAAAGTGGAGGAAAGAAGGAAGAAGGGAGGATGTTTGGAATGATGGCAGCTGTCTTCCCAAGCCAGTGTTACACTACTTCCCAGGGCATGGCTGAGCACCTGCCTGCCCATGGGAAGTGGTGAATGAATTCCCTGCTTTGCTTTGCTTGAGCACACGGCTTTTGCTTTCCCTACTGAACTGTCTCCATCTCAACCCACGAAGTTTTCTCACTTCTACTCTGCTGATTCTCTCCTCCATCCCACTGTGGGGGAGTGAGCAAGCGGCTGCGTGGGCCCTACTTGCCAGCTGGGGTTAAACCATGACACAGAGGCACTGAAACTATACATGCTACTTAATGCTTATGCATTAGAGCATCCCTGAAATAAATAGTTAAAAGGACCAAACTGCTGAGGAGCAGGTGCCATACTGACTTTTATAAAGGCCGAATTGGGACAGATGAGACCAATGTTGTTAAAAAAACCAAAGGCATTACCTGTTTTAGCTTCATATAGAAAGTTTCTGTGAAGGTTTTCCTGCTGAAGTACCAGAAGCGTTCATTGGCAGGGTACACACGCACGATGGTCTCCAGCAGAAACCGGACTGGCTCTACTACTTCAGTAACAACCATATCCACAGCCACAGTCATGAACACACGCTTATCTGAAACACAGAAACGAGAAGCATTCAGTCAGAGTTCAAATCTGTAAACTGCTGCTCAAACTGAAAATCCTTTCTGTTTAATTAATGGTTCTATTGCACCTGTTTTAGCTGCCCGAGTTCTATGCCCTACGTGTCTGTTGCACAGAATGAAAGCGTGCATTAACCAGTGCACCAAGGAACTCTGATAACTTCAAAAACAAAGGTATTATGTCCTTGTTTTAAAGACAGGGGCAAGACTTCAGGCAAAGAAAATACCATTAAGATACACGATCCCCATCAAACAAAAGGAGCATGCAGAGGATACTGTCACACTGTGAAGTGTAAGGAGTTCTGTTACAAGCTACTAGAAATAATGTGGTTTGAAAATCCATCAGCAGGAACAGTGACACTGGCTGTAGGCACTCAGATGTGCCTTTAAGCAAATGACATGAGCTCTGCCTCAGGACAGAAACAAACTCCAGATTTACATTCCAAGTTTTCAAATCCCATCAGAGGATGTAAGTTCCAGCAATAAGAAACTGTGCTATATAATCAAGCACTTGAATGCATCATTGGTAGCTGGCCCAAGACGCAGGGGATGAACTGCCATTTGTAATCAACTCACACCTAGAAGGAGAAGAACCCCAATGCCTGCTATTCACACTGCTTTGCTGAGTACAGCAGGTAGAGAACAACTTGGAAATGCTTAGAACCAAAAAGTCCTGATAACCAGGGACAGGCACACCAGCTCCACACACTAATGTAACATCTCCAAACCAGCACCACACTGCTCTATGAACAATTATTCACACCTCTGTGTTGCACATGTTTGTACAGAAAAATCGCTAGCAATGGACTCTTGGAACAAAATGGTTCATGTACTAAGATATGCACCGTGATTGCCAGGAGAAAGGACACACACCGAACCTCTGCTGGGTAAAACAAACACACAGACTACATTCCACTACCTTTAGGAGTTTCCTCATTAAGTACCAGAAACATGGGTGCATTCGGATTCCACATTCCAGTAATGACATAAGCCTTCCCATCAGAACTCTTTCCCATGGATTCCTGAAAATAAAATCATACAGGAATGTATTACAGTTGTGGTTTGAGATCAAAGAGATGGAGCATGGGGATGAGAAATAGTTCTAGGAACCTTACAGAAAATGCATTAATGGAATGAACTATTACTAGTATGAGGCAAGTACATGCTTCCTGAAGTTTTCTGCAACAGTTCCTAGGGATCCAGCAGGCCTGTTTGGTAGCCTCTTTATAGATGAAAGGAGACTGATGTTCCCTCTCTGCAATCCAGTTAGAGAAATAAAAGTGACTGAGTTCTCCACATTTAAAGATGGAGGAGGTTGAAAAGAGGTAGACTATAGCACAAGTGTCTATTTCTGTGCTATAGTCAAGAAATGCACTAACAATTCATTACATCCAGCAGTTAAACATACTTGGAGTGTTAATGTAAATAGAATTCAAGGTGGAGTAAAGACAGGAATTCAAATACAGTAAAAAAGTCTTATATAGATTTATAGGAACAACAACACTCCAAAACTCATCATAATTTATTCAGTTTTATAATCAAATACTATAAAGGGAAAATCTGAACTAATTTCAGCAAATAAAACAATGAAAAAAAAGAGCTAGTAAATACAATCAGGCCAATAAATGAGTCTGACAAGAGAACTAAATACTGATAGAACCAGCAGCATGAGTACAGAAATGAACTAGCCAAAACTGGGACAACTGTAGAGCCACAAAAGGTCTGATGGGTTTAACTCTAGCACTTCATAACTTGAAAATGGCTATATTATCCACAGAGAGAAAGTAAACTGGTATTATCACAGAAAGGATTACATTGTTTTGCAGTTCTCCCAGAAGCAACTCTACGAAATGGAATGTTGTAGAAGACAAGTGAATACTTCAAACTCTGGGCAGGGATTTAAAATCAAATGAAGGAAACAAAGACAAAGTTTTCAGCCCCCTGGGAAAATAAGAGCACTTCCCTGGCACCCAAATACAAAAGGAGTTACTCGCTCTAAATTTTTAGGGAACGTGCTTAACACAACACAGAATGGTCAGTTATTTGTAACAACCTAATCTCTGCTTCACTAACTGAATAAAACACAGATGCCACAGGTTTTGACATTACTTGTAATGGTTTGTCCATCTTATGATTGTAGTTATCAAATCCCAGGATTTAAGAAACAAAAAACCAAACAAAGCAAAAGACATTAGAAGCTCATTTCGCTGGGGTTTATTTGTTTGGGGTTTTTTCAAATCACCTTATTTAACAGTTTATTAGGGCTAAATATTACCATGTCTAGTAAATGCATGTCACTGTTCTTCACATTTCGTCCAGGGCTTAGCAACATCCCAAAGCACCTGCAAAGTTTATTTAAAACAAAACACAAAAAAGGAAAAAAAGGACATATGTCAGCTTTTCACAGTACAAAAGCCTTTGCCTGAACATAATGGACAGCCACCTACTGCTTCTAATTTTAAGAGTACCTTTCAGAGAAATTGTTATGGCAACGCTCAGGAAACAACACAATACGTTATAGAAAAGACAATGAAATTATTTTCCAGAATGAGGATGGCAGAAATTAGCATCTGACCTGTCAAAACTCAATTACTCCTAAAGACCATTTATAATACTGAGTTCAAAGATACCAACAATTCCTACACATTAGTGGTGGAGACTGGTAGGAAGAAATTCACTGTCTCTCCAGTTCATTTTACAAATTGTTATCATGCAATCACAGGAAAAAGTACAAATTCATTCATTCTATCATTCATAATAGCACAGCTGAAAAAAACCACGTAGCATCATGGGCCCTTAAAAAGAACCAAGAAACAGCAATTTGCTCAATTTTAAGACTTCATTCTTCATTTTTTAAAATCTGAATTTGTGTGCTATGCAGGGCCTTGAATTCCAGAATTCCAGTCCAATCACTTTACAAGAAAATTTTCTTGATATTTTTAAGAGCAAAAAACTCAAACCCTGAAAAATTCTTCAAACATTCAGATTTTCAAATTTCCTGACTATTGAAGGCAAAAATCCAGGTCTGAGGTTTCTGCAAATCATCTCTATCTTTCTCTCCTTTGAACATACTCCATTATGAATAAAAACACCAAACAGAATTATGTATTTGCAACCAACAGCAAGCTGTCTTGCACAGGTTTTAAAAACTTTAGATCTCAAATGAAAAAAGAAAAAAAAAATTTGAAAGTAATTGCCATTTGAAATATTATGGAAAATTGGGGTTGTAATTCAGAGGATTTTGTTTCAAGAACTTCTGTTTGGTTCTCTGCTAATCAAACCACTTTTTCTCACCGGGTCTCCGAATTATGTAATTTGCTGAACAATATTGCTTGGACATATGAACACCAGCAACTAAAATTTAGTAACTATTAACTAGTTATTAACTAATTTTAATAACTATTACTATTAACTGTAAAAGTCTCAAGATATGCAGTTACTACATACCTTTCCCCTAACACACTGGGGTATATGGTTTGCATTCGCCACCTCATTACCCTTAACAGGAACTTACATCCACAATTGCATTTCCCATTCTCCATGCTCTTTCACTACTAAAATCATAAAAATCTAAGTGGTAAATAAAGCAGTAGACAACAACTTTGATTTATCTCTATCCATAATGCAGTGCCATGTAAAGCACCCAGGGCACCTCAGATACAGGATATGGATGTAGCCACACAAACCAGATTCTCTGAGGGACTAATTAAAGAGGGCAGAAACTAACAGCAGACTCACTGTTTCTTGTTCCTGGGGCAGAAACAGCCCTGAGAGAGCTGTGATTGATAACAGTAGGGGGGTCACCAGCTTCTGGTACAGCTGCTACAGAGACATGTAAGGCCAAGATCCAGAGGCAGGCAAAATATCTGTGCCTTTCAAAGATACCAGCTCCCAGATGCTACTCCTGCTGTGCATCGCTCAGTACACAAGTTCTGATGCAGGACAGCCAAAATTTTTGGGAAGTACGCTTCCAAAAGAATGGGAGTCAGGAACAAGTAACCCCTGCCTCTCGCAGAAGCAGAGACTTAAGATGCCTAGCAGCATCTTGCTGCAAGAAGAGTCAGGGCTTCTCCTCTCTCTTATTTCAAAGAGGAAAATCAGTTCAAACCAAGTCAGGATCCTCACTTGCAGAAGATGGATTTTACAGAAACAGCTGTCAGCACATTTAGCCTCCGACATGAGGAGGCTCAGCCACACACCCAGGACTCAAAATGACCGGCACAGACTGTGGGCCTCGGTCTCACTTCACACTTGCTGGGTTTCTGCACTTAAAGCTGGCTACTGAGCAGCTCTGTGCAACTGCATATACTCCACTACTTTCTAGACCAGCAGGAAAAAAAAAAAAGAACTGTAATTGTTATTCACTAATGTATATTTTCATTTCTAAAAATACAAATGCTACCCATGGATAAGGCTGATGGTATTAAGTTAACACCATGACAGGATACGGGGGAATGGCTTCACACTGTCAGAGGGCAGGATTAGATGAGATACTAGGAATAAATTTTTCCCTGTGAGAGTGGTGAGGCCCTGGCACAGGTTGCCCAGAGAAGCTGTGTTTTCTCCATCCCTGGAAGTGTCCAAGGCCAGGCTGGACAGGGCTTGGAGCAAACTGGTCTAGTGGAAGGTGTCCTTGCCCATGACAGAGCAGGGTGATCTTTAAGGTCCCTTCCAACCCAAACCATTCTGGTATTCTGTGATCTTTAAGAGTTTCCACAATTAATGAGAAACCAACCATTATTCTGTAATTCAGTTCTAAGGACACCAGCCTAGACTTTAACCTAAGGTATACCTACATAACTCGGGATTAACTCTCATGTATGACTGGTAGCAAACTACATCTAAATAGCACTGCACTGAGAGAAGTGTCAATGCTTCTATCTCTCAGAATGAAAAGCTATTTCACTCTTCAGAACAACTTCCTTAAAGCCCCTGATCATTAACCAGAATTTTCTTCCTGAATCCTATAAACAACTGAGACTTGACATATCCCCCACTGTGGGACTGAACCTATGCAGAGGCACACATAACTGACAAATGAACACCATCTCTTCAGCTGCTTTGATCCAAATATAAACAGGCAAAACCCAGGTCAAACAGGGCACAAGAACAGGAAGGGGCCAAAGTTACTCAGGAGAGCAACTTTTGCCAGCACCCTGATCCAAACCTAGGCCCTGCCTGAACACCAGGAGGGGGCAATTTCTCCGAGCGGCAACCAAGTCTGATCTCCTGAAACCAGGACAAAAGATTATTGAAATCTTTACACCAGAGGCCAAATTTCTTTAGAAATACTTTTTTGCATTGTAATTTCCACTTGGAAATACTTATGAAGGCACATTAAATTGCTCAGAAGCTCAAGTCGGATGTAACCTGCATTCATCTTTCACCAGTTTTGAATTTTAATATTATCATATATTTAAGTACATAAAATGACTTACAAGCCTGTGTATGTCATTCCAATTAAGTAACTTTTTCACAGCAATGCTTGTGGTGATAAAAATAACATCCCAATTGAATGTTCTAAACACCACCAAAATAAAAGCTAATTTCTAAGAAAGGTAGTTTCACTTTAGGGAGAAAAGCAATAATCAAATGCTATTCATACATGCCTCATTAACTGAATCCTGAAGGCAAAATTATTTAAATTGAAATTACACTGAAAATACACTTTTTTGGTTTAAGTCAATGAGTAGCAAAAGCCTAATTTTACAACATAAAAATCATGGTAAAAAATTCTACTGTATATTCCTTGCCTAAAATTTTACTTTCTGTTCTGAAGTAAAAGCTTGAAACCAAGCCAAGAGATCAGACAGGTTTTGGGAGGGTTGGGGGCCAGGTTTTCTTGATTCTCCAGTTATCTTAAATTTCCTTTTCACTAGAACTGAATTCTCCTCTTGTTACTCTTTTGATACGACTGCCATCTGGTGGCATTAATTCAATTGTGCAATCATACTTCATGTTTTGGTACTTTTTTTTTTACCACATAAATTGCAAAGTCAGAGAAAACTACATTAAATACCATTCTTTCAAAAATCTAACCATCATTTTTGTAAGATTTTTACCTTTCAATGGCCAGTTCTTTGTTCGAGAGTTGCTGAACTGTGATCACCACTTTCTTCTCAATTCCCTGTTTAAGCTTGAAATACAATTTATCTCTATCCTTTGGCACGGGGCTAAAAGAACAGAAACATCCTTCAGCAGGTATAGAACATGAACTGTTAAATGCAGAAATGAGTTTACATTTTCTAAATTTTCAATTAATTCAAAATTCACTAGGTTTAAAAAAAAATCCAAAAAAGAGAACACTAGACTGTATTTACTCAAGACACTTGGTTTGACTGAGGTTTTTAAAAGACTTCTTACTATCTTTTCCATTTGCACAGGCCTACATTGAGCATCCCTAAAAGAAATGGTACTTGAAAAAAGGTATCCTGAATTTTCATCTTTTTACAGAAAAAATACAGAGAAGAAAATCGTAACATCAAAAGAGCAGCTTCCTATTTATAGCACGTCTGCTTATGAAAAGAGGTCAAATGAATTTTGTTGCAACACAGTAGCTGTGCATGTGGAAAGTAGCCATGTGCTTTTTCCAAAGACATTTCTGCCTTTCCCTTTTCATTCTGATTACCTAAAATTTCCTTTTCCATCATCTTCTTTGACTTCTAAGGAGACACTGAAAGTGTACACATCACTATCTGGCGTGGGAAGAACAAAGTCCTTCACATGATCAGATGCTTGTCTGGAAGAACGCTTGAATGCTGTGGAGAAACTGTACAAAATTCGGCTGACCTGCAGAAAAGCAAAACCATTAATATTCTGATCAAAAATGAGGGTCTTTTTAATGAGGCACTGTGATGTTTTTGAAGGTCATAAAATCATGCCTCAAGTACACAAAGCACTCAACATCATGTGTTCAATAACCAAGCCATTTCAATAACGTCTCCTATTTCCAGTCCTGTCACATTCCCTGCTCATATCATGCTCAGTGAGTTAATATAAATTAGATTAGAGATTAGGAATGCAGCTCATTAGAGGACCTGGATAATGTACTTTTCAGGTTGTGTTTTTAACCACACAACATACAGCTTGCTCCAGAAGATGTCAAAACCCAAGGAGATTTCTTCTTTTTCAACCTCTCTTTTTCTCCCTAAAAAGTCCTTTTCTCCCTGTACTCAGGTGTTCATTTCTGAATACGCTCCCTTTTCTTTTTAGGAAGAACTGTCACACAGTTGTTCCTAAAATATCTAGGGGAGAGTACTGTAACATGGTTCTTCGTAATTTAAAAGGTACACATCACAACTTCAGTATGAAACAGACCCAAATGAGGCCTGCAAAAGCCCCAAATGAGGGCTTTCCAGATCCCAAAGGAATCTTTCCAGATCCTCCCATTACAGTGCACTTTGGAACGCTGTTGAAACACTAAAAGCAGAAACTTAAAATTATAATAATATTCATGTATGACTAGCTGCACATTCTGCAAAACTCATGGGTATGTGCTAACCTATTTTTCAAGGCACTATATACCACCTCCACACTGGGAACGACCTCTTCAAACACTGCTTGTACCCTTTTTCCCAGCCACTGCACAACACAGAATACTTACAGCCTCTTTAATCTCACAGGAGAAAACATGGATCTGGAACTCTTCCGTGCCACAGCTGCTTTCAGTAAATGCAAAGCAGTCACTCTCTGAAGTGCCATTTTGCCCCCGCACACAAAACAGCACCTTGTAGATGGGAAACGAGGCTATCTCCAAATTGCTCGACTGATCGATTATTCTGGCAAGAAAAGGAACAGGGAAGATCAGAGGAACAGGTCAGTGAAACAGACAGGCCTACCTAAAAGGCTTTTCTGCAATTAAGGATCTAAACTCTAACTACTACTAAATTCAAGTATACAAGACGGGCAGCAGGAATAGAACTGTTATGCTTAAAAAATTTAACATGTAAATGTTTCTGGTTGTAACACTTAGTTTCTTTTGTTCACCGTAATATAGACAAATACGGTACCTCTAGATCATACAGTGAACAATGGCCACTGCTTGTGAAAAACACAAAAGAAATGTAGAAACCACAGAAACCATAAAAACGTGATTTGTGTACAAAGATCAAAGAAAATGCAACATTATAAAGGAATTTAATTATCTGCTTAAGAAATTGTTACAAAAATTATTTCGGAATCAACATAACTACATAGCTTAGCAAACTCTGCCCCATTCAGGTGAGTATTTATCACAGATCTAAGACCTCATACAAAATTTTAAAATACTCTCAAACACAGAACCCAAAGAATATTTCAGAAATTTAGAAGCAGGAGAATGATGTTTCAGAACAGACTGGTGGATAGTGACTTTTAAAGAGCAACAGTTAGAGCCACAGTGTTCTCCTCTGTCTTCTCACTACTTGTCCATATGCACATTCACATCAAGGCTCAATAAACATTAGTCACCTAAAATCCCAAATCTATAACAATAAAAATACAGGACTAAGCTAAAGGCAAGAAGAGCCCTGGGAGGATTCAGCACACTGTAATATTGGTGGGACATGAGAACTGGAACCTCACAGGACAAGTATTCAGGCAATAAATGGAACTCCTGTGTGTTACCTTACAGAGCCTTCTGGAATGTTTGGAACATAGAGCGTTACAGGTAAAGGGGCTTGACTTGAGGACTTCATGTTTGCCATGGCGTGTAGAGCTTCTGGTTCATTCCGTGGGGCTGACACTTTGGTGCACCCTAAATAACTCAGTTTGTTAAACAACACGCTGTCCTCTTCCAGGGGTTCACTGGGAGAAGATGGCCTTGGTGCAGAGATTTCTGAAAATGAAGAAACCGCTTCTTTAGCCAGTTGCTTTTACTTTTACACCTTTTTTTTTCCCCAGTGAGTTCCACAGCAAAATCTCCTACATTTTCCAGGAATGGACATGAGAGTAGACAGTTCAGCTCCAACGGCAAGAAATCCATTTGGCAGCTTCATAGTACTGTGAAGTCTACTCTAATCTAATTCATGTTTCCAAGTATGGCGTGGGGACAAACTGCATTTTGATTCTCTCTGGCACCACTGGAACACAGGACAGACATTCTAAATTTTTCTAAGCAGTCACAGAATGACAGAACATTAAGGGGCTGGAATGGACCTTGAGGATCACCTAGTCCTGACCCCCCTGTGTGCCCTGTTATTTCTATTTCTTATTACTAGAGCTGATACCGCCATAATACTTAGGATCATGAAGACTGTAAAACTGAATTATTCCTGTTGAGGCTGGAGTGGGGCAAGAGAAACGTAACTACAAGTATTCCTTTGTTCGCTCATGCTAAGGGTTGTGTTCTGCTTGAAGAATGTCAAAAGGAATACAGTGAGGTAAGTTTCTCAGAAATACAGCATAAATGTAATTAAGATATGGGTGTTTCCATTTCATATAAACTGTCTATCTTAATCTACCACAAGAACATCTATCTTTTATTTCCAACAGATGCTAGGGAATTAGCTGACAGAATACCACAGAAGTGCCCTAGAATACCAAAGAAGTGTTATTGAGGAAAAAACAATTGTAGTTCAGGGCACTCAGAAATGACCACAGCCTTGCATTCCTAATACATGCAAAGGAATACATGGATTTTTATATTGTAGCTTTTTACATATATAGCTATATATATATATTTCTTTTTATATTTATATCTACAATATATTTTACATAAAATATATACAATACAGTTTACATTAAAAGCTTTCAGTCCTCCCCTTTTCAAGAAAACTTCAAACATCAGGGAAGTACCACAATCATTCCCAGCAAATATCAAATCCAAAGCCAGCATTGCTGCTACCTGGTGACAGGATCAGAGATGGACAGTTTAATCAGTTTGCTCAGGGTGTATTTCCTTTACAGGTAGCACCATCAATGAACACTGCCCTGAAACTTCTTGAGCTCCAGGAGCAGCAGATTCACCTCAACTATGTCCTCTCAGCAAATCATACAATCCTGAGACCCAACTAATCCTTGGCTGAAGACAAAATGAACATTATCTTGGCCAAAGCAGAGCAGCCCAAGGTATCAATCTGATGATAATCCATTCCTATCTATAATCCTCAACTAATAAATAAGAGGAGCCTTCAGGGTATTCTCCAACGTAGTTTTGGAATGAAGCTCTGGAAACCCCTATAATCATTTCAGGGTTAACTTGAAACTGCACCTGAAATCACACTTGCCACGTGTGATTAAGGGGGAAAGCACTCGGACAATACCTGTAGTAGAAGGGTCCAAAACCAGCTGCAATGAGGGCTGGTTTGTTGGTCCTGCTGACCCATCTGCAGCTGCCTGGCCACTGGCATCACTGAAACCTTCTCGCAGTGCAGGGACATACTGGTCTTTCTCAGAATCCCGCAGGATCTCTTCCATTGCCTTCTCCAACTCCTCATCTCCATTTGAAAACACCTGTAAGCAGAAGGAGAAGACATTTTTTGAAGGTACTTGTAGTTTTAGTTTCACTATTATTTTTCAAACATAGGGTCTTACTAATTGCAGAAGTTAAGAAACTTTGCTGAACAAGACTTTTTCCTCTACCTCCCTAATTTGTGCCCTTGGTTCTCATTCATACAGGTATTTTCCTCACTCAGAGTGTCACAAAGGTCATGTAAAAAGACCTATTACCTGAACACTAATTTCCCAAGAACTGCATACCGAAGTGTAAGCTCCCTATATAAAAACATTATTTAGCAATTGATTATGTTAGGAGCTTTTGTTATCCTTTATATCTATAGGTGCTGAAGTCAAAAGTGATACTAAAACCAATTCACATCCTTCTCACCTAACTTCCCTGAAACCACCTGCAACAGTTAAAATTAACTACACCATTTAAAAAAATATAAACAAACCAAGAATCGACGAAACTGAATCAAATATAATCCAGTATCACATCCTCTTACATAAAATGCACATGTTCTCATTGCTAATCCAAAAGCCATCCATCAAAAACCTACGGACTTCTCTTAAAATAACAGTTCAGAGCCTCCATTCAGACTAGAGACCAACAGACTTTGCTACATATTAGTCTTAAAGAAAATTTTACTTTCTTAGTCAAATCCAGTCCATTTCAGTTGCTTCACCAATTTTCCCACATGTAAGAGTGGTGAAAGCCTAATGAAATGAAAAAAAAATTGGAGATACACACTCCCCGAAAGAAAAATAGAGTCTTTCCCAAGTACCAGCTTTCCAGACAAAAGAAAACCATGGCCAAATCTGCATCATGGATTCTGCCTCCAGTTCACCAGCCCCTTTCCAGACTAAAGAAGCAGATAACGTCTAATACAGACAGAAATTATCAGCTGTAAATAACTGCCAAAGAGTACTGCAAAGACAGACTAGGTGCTCACTGTCATTTCAGGGGGAACAAATTCCTATTGTTCCAACCAGTACATCGGCTACTGCAGCTCAAGTGGAGAAATCTGTATTTAAACAATCAGCTCTCACCCAAGTGCTAAAATATTCTGCTATTTAGAGGTAGAAAGCTTTTAGAAAAGGTCTTACTCGTGCCTAAAGTAGCACTAAGCAGGAAAACTAAATCAGAAACTGAAGTCCAAGACCCTGTCCACTCTATTCCTATGCAGTCTAATTACGTGCTTTTAAGATAAATCTCTGATCCCTCAATAAAGAATATTAAGCTTTAAACCAAAGTTCATTCTTTGTAAAGTCCTTTACTAATGTATAGATCCACAGAATACAACAAGTAATTGAAAGAAGTAATTAAAAGAAAACCTGAATTGCCACTTTTGGACAGATTTGCTTAATCCGAGCTGTTAATTTCACTGGTAACAAGCAAGGACAGAAATCAGAGTCTAAGACTCTCCTCGAGCACACACCAAGTATGCACTCTTTTCATTAATACAAACCTTGCTACACATTTAAAAATAAAGTCATACCAAACCTTTAGCTGTGGTTTTTCATCATTTCCAGAGGTGTCCTCAGATTTCTGATGAACCAAGACAAATTCTTCATTAATTAATGTGGATACAGTCTCAGGAATCCTCCTGGCTTTGCTAAATGATGTTTTGACTTCCATCTCAGGTCAATATTCTCCTCTTGCCACCAGAATCTAATAAAGAAAAAAAAAAATTAGTTTTGAAGCTGTACATAATATGTTAATAGGTATAATGCTAAGTTATTGTGGAATAATATAATACTTTAAATTACAGTACCATATTATACTGTATTTCTCAAACTCTGACTTCATTGGTATAAGGAATCTTACGATTTTCAGGTTGTTGTTTAAAAATCCTGATTTAACAGCAATAGCTGTTATCTATGCATATAGATAACAAATGAAGAGATTCACCCCAGAGCTTTGACTTCCCTTGTTTTCAATCTTCCGGAGTCTGCTTCCTCTGCCTCCCTAATTTGTGCCCTTGGTTCTCATTCATACAGGTATTTTCCTCACTCAGAGTGTCACAAAGGTCATGTGAAGACACAGATTAAAGGAAGACTAATTTCCCAAGAACTGCATACCGAAGTGTAAGCTCCTCACATAAAAACCTTATTTAGCAATCACTTATGTTAGGGGCTTTTGTTATCCTTTATAGGTGCCGAAGTCAAAAGTGATATTAAACCACAATCATTTCCTTCTCACCTAACTTCCCTGAAACCACCTGCAACAGTTAAAATTAACTACACCATTTCAAAAAATATAAACACAAGCCACAACAAAACTATAAATACTATGGCAACCAAGAACAAGTTTTCCTGTGTCGGCACAAGAGTAAAAATAAATCTAGCAACAAAGAAAAAGGGCAAAATAATCGTCAGCCCATACATTGCAAGGTCATTTAAAAATACAGAGATTAAACATTGCAAGCATGCCAGCACGAGGACAGCTACTGTAGGTATCCACCAAATAAAGACAGCATCACCTACATTAACTCAGAACGTCTTCCCCAGTTCCTTAGAGAATGAAGAGCTGGATTTTAGACTTTTCATATTTTAAATGCATCTATGTTTTTATATTTTCTGTGTCAAAAAAGAGACAATATATCTTCACACTTTATAAACTTTGTAAAGAGCATGCACTTCCACATACAGTCTTTCACTCCAGTTTCCTGAAAAATACTGCTCTGCTTGAGTGCTGGGATATATTGTGCTTAAGATTCAGAGTTCAGGAGAGTCACACACAGCACAGGGGGAAAAATCTGTGACTGTCACCTTTGCAAGGCTGCAAAGTGCCCAAGGAGGGACAGCTCTACCCACATCTGCTGTGACCAGGAACAAGAAGAGGTTAAGCTTCACCCTGCCCTTCCCAGCAGCACCAAGGAGCAGAACTGCGCCACATCTGCTTCTCTTACAGTTCCAACCACCCAGTGATCAAGAAAAGAATGCTAACTTAGGTCTAGAAATAGGGAACCAGAAAAACAGTGCATAAAAGAACAAAGACATGCATGTTCTCCACCATTTTGAACAGGTGTTACTTATGCTCTTAGCCAGAAGAAAAAGTTCAGCAATTTCAAACCAAAAAAGCAAGTACGGAACCTAGACAACTTTCAGTACTGTAGTATTTTCTATCATTTTTGAAACTTCAGTCAACATGCTTTTGCCCTTTCAAGGACTTGGCTTGGCATAACTTACATGCAACTCCTCAAAAAGCTTTTCCCTCTCCCTAATCTAGCCTCAGTTTTACCCATCAACCCAGTGGGGGTATTATATGTAGGAATCCCAGAAAAAAGAATTCAAGTTCTTCAGATAACTGACTTGAACAGCATAAAAACTTGTTGGAAGTCACTTTATATAAAAGCCACTAAACAACAGCTGGAATATTCAGAGAGCAGCTACAGATTTGGATGAGCAGTTTCACGTGCTCTGACGTCTTTTGCATCTCCAGACTAACCATGAACGCACAAGCAGGAATATTTTCCTGACAAATGATGCAATCTTAGCTCCAGCCAGCCTACATCATGGACTCACTGCTGCAATAGGTTTTGTTTCAATTTCTTTAAAGCATCCTTGCTTTAAGGATTTTCTTGGCAAGAGGAAGACAAGGTTTTACTACACGAGATTTTAAGTATGTTACAAACAGTTTATTAACTCCATGTGTTTTTAAACAGGTGTTGCAAAAACATTGCTGAAGAGCTTCTTCGCAACAAACAGAAAGTCTAGCTCAAAATATTAATTTCAGAGTAAATCCTCTATATTAAAAGTGAAGGTCAACTATTACAAAACTCTTTGAAGGCAATGAAGGGACATATATTATGGTTCCCAAATACAGCATATCCTGAGGAACCATTATCTTTGCAGTGACATCGCCACTGGAGAAAACAGTAGAGGTGACGGTCAGCCACATTAGGAGCAAAGGTCCAGGCTGTCAGAGGGGCCCTTCTTCCTCCCACTGCCCACCTGTTATTGCTGGACCTGATGATGACAAAAATGAAGCCTCAACCACTACTTCCAGCACATCTGCAAAAAGGAGGGATCGCAAGATATCCTATTTTGACAGCTCTTTGTGTTTCAGTCTATTTAAGTTTAATTTCTGGACTTCCTTATGGGAGAGTAACACGGAAACTCCAATGTAAGATGGTTCTACTTTATTAATTATCAAAGCCAAATGCAGGTTGCTAACATTAGTTTACCACCAGTTCTCCTTTCTGCAGTGAAGTAAGGACCAACAGGCACAATGTGAACTACAAAATGTTTTCTGCAGCAGTATCCCAATAATAAAATGAGGGAAAAGGTACCATTTGTAAAGCCAAAGAAATTAGGGTAATGCAACTAAAGAAGCACACTGACACACTAAATACTTGTTCTTGCCCCATGTGGGTAAAGGGAGTTTAAGAGAATTTCTACTTCCTAAATATTAACCTGAAAGTGAAGAAAATATAATAAACATTAGATGACTGCAAGGAGCTCTTTATTCAGATCAGATACTGCAAAGCATACCATACACATTCTTGCAATTACTTCTGAGTTACAAGGCCTTAAATGTGCTTAAGAGTGTACTCCGAGCTTGCCTTTACAACCAGCTTACACCACCACAGCCAGTGCAGACACACACCTTTTTCTGTACACAACTGAATTACCTGAGTAAGTTAGCACCCCAGAACCCCTAATTCCAGTCCTTCATTACAGACTATTCCAACCCACAGTCAGTGTTACCCTATCCCACTGCAGTACGAACAAAGCCACTTGAGCTTCAGTTCAGCAGTAAAACACAAACACAAGCAGATCAGGCACTCAGGAAAAGCTTTATACACCGTATTTTATGATCAGTCTTTGACCAAAAATAGGTTTTAATGCCAGAGACAAACTAAGCACCAAAAGTCATGAATAAGTCATTTTTTCAAACTAAACAACTTTAACATGAACTTTACTCAAGAGTATAACTGTGACTCTCATGAAGATTATTGACATTTACACCATCTTAAGTAGCAAGCTACTAAAAGAAAAACTTTCTATTTTTTCATTATAAAGACAAATGATCTAACACTTCAGCTAAGTGCTTCTAAGGAAAAGCAGTAAAAAGAATAAAAACCTCTCTAAAAGAATCATGCATTAAGGTTATTGGAGGAAGGGAAAAACATCTCAAGAAGCTTTTTGATTCTTCAGTAACAAGAAGAGACACACATGCACTCTGGACTTTCCAGCCACCTGCAGTCAGTGGATGACTACTGTAATTTCCCTTGTGTCATTGGCTCTAGTCCTCTTTTTGATTCCTTACTGAATTATACACTTCAAATCCCCCTTTTCCTACAAATGTTAAGAAAAAATGACAGTTGACCTACTAGACACAAACAGAATCTAAGAACAGACCCCTACTACTAACTCAAGCATCTCATTTTTCTAATTGACCTTTTTGATGAGAAGTTTCAAGTTAAGAATGTAAGAATTTCTCTCTGATTGCATTAGTCAGAACATACAGACAGCTGTGCAGTCTACAGTCACACCGGGTTTACTCCCTGATGACCTCAGCAGCTGAATGCTGGCTCAGAACCCCGAGGAATGAGGTTTAGCATTTGCTTTACCAGTTTAAAGTTTCTGGGAGGGCAGCAAGCAGTGGTGAGGGGCTGACAGGGACAGGAAAGACAGCAAATACAAAGCACTTCAGCTACCTCAGTTCCAAGTCCAGTTCCTTAGTTTAAGCTGCTGGTGGAGTTCAGCTCTAAATGAAAAATTCACTCTCTGTTCTGCCAATGCTGATCCAAGGATTGAAACCTCACACCAGATGGTACCTTCCCAAATTGTCAGAGCCAGGAGTCAGAGCTGCTCCTCCAACAATGCCTTCCAAAAGACGACAACAAATTCTGCTGTCAAAGTTCTCTTCACAGTAGGAAATACTGGGAAGTGTGTACTGCTACCCTGAGGAAGTCATTGCTACAAAAGAGGTACCTTGAACAGTCATGCTTGTTCCTACAGAGAAGGTTATTTTTCCCCCATACTTTGGTGAACAGTATCACACACACACACTCACACAAAAAGTCAGGAACAAATACACAGGAGGAAATTTTTCTAAACTCAGTGAAATAAAGCCTACTATGATAAAAGAACTAAAATTTTCAAAAATAAAGAGTTTCAGAAAAGGTTTTCTGACAAACAGATTTTCAGACCAAAGAACTTTTTGAGATACAAAGAAATTACTCAGACATAATTTTAAGAGAGAGTGTGTGTGGAGGTGTGGTATGGTGTGTGGATCTTGCTCCAAAACATATTTAAGCCATAGGACAATACAAAGACTGCAGAAAAAACTGTTGCTTTTCTCTGTGAGCTTTATCATGTAGTTTGGTTAAGCCAATCTTTCTGATGTACATCAGTTCCCAGTGTTTTGCTGATATAAAGTCCTGGATAAAAGGTAACTAAGCCATCCTACTTGGACTATCCGTGTTTTGGGACCAGCAATCAGAACTCGCCTTCACATATGTACAGTACTAAGCTGTGGAAGGCGCAAACCCAGCAGCTTCCCCACTTCACTCCAGAAAGGCATCCCAAGTTCACTACAGCTCTCTTTGTAAAGTAGCCTGAGTGATTAAAGAGCAAGAGAAGGTGAAGAACACTGATTTTAGAAAATCCAGGGGGATTCAGCACTGAATCAGAGTGAGTGACACAGGATAGAAATGCTTCTGATTCCTTCCCTCCATAACTCTTCCATGTATTTCACATTGAATCCAGACTTGCAAAAACACATCACATACAGAACACAAATACCTAGGGAGGGATGTATGTCCATGGGATTGCTGGGCAGAGCAACACAGGACATGGCACTGCTGGCAACACACACACACCATCACAGGAGAAAGAATCAAAGGTTCTGGAAAGCCACTGACTTTCCAGAAAGAAACTGCTTTGCTGACATGTTAGATTCAAAAACTTCCTCTCCAAACTGGTCCCCAAAAGTAAACAAAATTTTCACATTAATCAGTCTTCTGAAGCAGTTACCAGACTTTTTTTGTGTTTACTTCCAGTTTGTGTTCAAGAAGTATTTCAAAGTTACTGCTCTAGGTCACCGTTGGTTTGTGGAAAGATAAAAAAATCTTTTGCTACAGCATTATAAGCACCAAAAAAAATAGAAAATGTGGAGCTACGAAAAGACAGCAATTCAGGAAGATAAATGTTGACCTATTTTCAGTAAGCAACAAGAAACGTGTTTTGAAAGGAAGTTTCTTACCTGCTTGAAAGAAGACAGTCAAGAGCAGGCTAATTCATACTTTTTTTTAGCAGAGAAACAAAATCATCCTGTATTACAGACAGGCTTGTATTAAAGGCAGGCTTCAAGGCCATACAGTTTGCCTGACAATCTCAAAATACAAAAAAAAATACTGAGAAATAAGTTATACCTCTTTTCAGAACTATGGTTCCTCAAGAGAATCTCTGGGACCTTTGTGAAGAGGAAGGTCCAATAGAGCTATGCAGAAATTCATCTTCTGCTAACAGAAGCCTGAAGTAGAAATATACACCAAAAGGCAAGGTTTATTCCCTTTTTTGAGCTACAGGATACAGTGAATGACAGCAAAATGAGCATTAAACTAACTGGACTTGTATTCACTGCATGACTCATGTTTCTAGATTACTGAAGTGCTGTGGTGACACTCTGCCTCGGCCCTCAGGGAACAGGACATGGACAGTTCCACATGCACAAACACACACAACCAACCAAGGGTCTCAGCCACAGCATCTTCTTTTAAGAAATGGACCAGAGCTACGCGTTCCCCCGGCTCCCACCCCACGAGCTCTCTGGCTTTAACGGGGGACACCTTCCCCAGAAAGCCAGATGTGCTGCAAAGACAAAGCTTTACCTTTTCAATGCTTCTTCACTGAAAGACTACACAACCTGATACAATTCCATATTATATTCTACATTGAGGCAGTACAGCTCACCATCTGCACCAAAACCCTCTTCTCTACTGAGGGGACACATATGCAGAAGAAAATTCTAGGTGTCATAAAATCAGTTGGTTTAAATCTCACTGACCACAACAACACTACAATTTTCATTTCAACTTTAACCTCAATTTCTCTCTGTGTTATCTTTTTATGAGAAACTGTCTCTGTGCTGATACTAAAAACCGTTTTATTACCCATAAATTGTTTCCCAGTGTCTTATCTCCGGCAGTGAAACACTATGTAAAGCACATAATGGAAAAAACAAACAACCATTTATTTGGCTTACTGATACTATTTCCCAGGAATAAAATCAACTTAATAAGTGACAGAGCTGTATCACTGTATTTTAAACACATACATACATGTATATAAAAAATCCTTCTTATTTCCTGGAAAGCACTGGTAAGAACAAAACTCTTTCTGAAATAAAAAAAAAACCCAACAAAACAAATCAAACAAACAACCCCCCAAAAAAATAAAGCAAAAAAACCCACAACTAGAAAGTAACCACTGACTTTTTTTGGCAGCACTGTCTCCTCTGAGAAAGCAAACCTCCACTACGTAGCCAACAGCAAATAATTAGTCTGTTCATGATGGCAAACTGTTTGGAATTGTTGTACCGGCTGCCTAGATACAGAGGTTTTTCCAGATTCTTGTTACACTTCAATCTCATAGCCAAAGAATAACAATTTAAGGAGAACAGAATCAAAAGAGAACCACACAAACAAGAAAATGTCCATTCTCCTTCAAAAACACCTGCATCTCCTCAAATAAATGATAGGCAGCACTTGTCCAACACACCTCAGTGTGAACAGTGAGACATTTACTGTAAAGGAGAGAACCAGCTGTCCCAACTTGAACCTCTGTGTTGCACATAACCCACTGAACCACTTAAATACTACACAGTATTTACCTTGTTTTTAACTTTGTTTTGTCTAAGGTGTAGCTTGTCCTCCATGACTCCTGCTTGCTCAAATTGTACGAGGAAACAAAAGGAAGCTCCCGTTTTGCTGGGAGGTTGCCTTTGTAGCCAGCAGCTTACCTGACACGCTTTCACTTACCTGGCATTTCATGTCGTGTTCATGATGCTTCTGCCACCCGGTATATAAATTCTATATGGAGCTGTTGAGGGAGAAAATACTGCTTTTATTTCTCTTAAAACCACCAAGGTGCAGAACCCTCGCAGAGGAATGGTGGGCACAGGGTTGGGACTGAGCAGGAGCACAACTCAAGCGAGGCAGTGGCTGACATTTACAGCTGAACACAGAGGCACCATCCCTCCTCCTCAGCAGAGACCACCACTCACTGCAAGTCACAGCTTTGAAGGAAGACAAGAGGCAAAGTGAAAAAACAAACAAACCACTGATCTCAACCCCTAGAATTTACATACTGGGTGGCAGAAGCATCATGAACACGACATGAAATGCCAGGTAAGTGAAAGCGTGTCAGGTAAGCTGCTGGCTACAAAGGCAACCTCCCAGCAAAACGGGAGCTTCCTTTTGTTTCCTCGTACAATTTGAGCAAGCAGGAGTCATGGAGGACAAGCTACACCTTAGACAAAACAGAGTTAAAAACAAGGTTGGTGGGATTCTTTTAACAATTATTTAAATAAATTTTCAGGCCTAAGATATGTCCACACACAGAAGAGACATCAGTAGAACAGATTCCACGAGCACTGCATTATACATGCCTCTTGCTGACATAGGCTGATTCATGCTGTTTAAAAGTATAGTCGATGTTAGCTTATCCAATTAGTGTTTAACCAACCTAAGGAAATGCATTTTATTTTCAGCCACTTAAGCGAAAAAAACTTTCTCCTCTCTATTTATTCCCTTCCAAAGAATACAATAAATAAGTGCTCTTCTGCTACTCAACAGAGATGTTACCACTCCTGATGTGTATCCTATTAAAAAAAAAAAAAACCAACCAAAACAACAAACCATACTTTATACATCAAGTTCTGGCAAACAGCTTTACTCATCTAAGCAGTAGCTCATTCTGCCTCAAGGATAAAGCAACTCTAGTACATTTCCACACTGTTTCCCTGACACCAACTAAAACCAAACACTTTAGTTTCTGCAGCCAGTAACTAGTTATTAACTTTGGAAAATAAAAAGTAGCAAGTAAGAGTATGCCAAAGCCAAGTTGCTTATTGTTTTTCATTGCTACATGATGCTTGCAGGCAGCATTCAAATTGAAACCAATCACCAGCCAAGTTACTGAACTGTATGATCACTCACTCAAAAATATAATGACCTATATTCCAGAGGAAAGCATTGCATAATGCAATGCTTGTTTTAAGGAGATTATTTAATTGTTTATCCCCTAACTGTAAAAATAATAGTGTTGGTCTAATGCAGGCAATGGAACAACCGCTACCCATTAAGTATATTGAGTATTTCAACCAGCAATTTTCTCCACATGCTACAATGTCCAGAAATCAACACATGACATAGAGCAAAAGAGACCATATGGATCAGCAGTAGGAGCCAAGGCAGCAGTAATCCCAGGGCCAGTCCTTCTCCGTGCCAAACAAGCTCCTTATGCTGTGTCACAACGTCCCAGAAACCCACCAGAAATCCTGATTCACTGCCCTGCCCCAACCACCTTCAGAGTCAGTAACATCCTTCTTCCTCAAAGACAGAACTGGAAGTAATGGCAATTTTTACCTTGAGGTTTTGTGAAAGAAACTACTGTAGCCAATTGCCTGCTAAGCAGGTTTATTAGCAAAAGCAAGAACAGAGCAATTACGGTTCCTATAAGCTGATAAGCCCTAAGGAGGAGGACCTACCCCACACCAGGGGAGAAACCACGGTAGGTTGGTCAGAAATGAGGAATCTGTAGGGGAGTCACTTTTTATAGCCCTCCCAGGAGCACCACCCTCCTCCCGAGAGCCCTCCCCTTGGACATAACTTGATTGGTGTTCTTTAGCTCACGGTCTAGGTGATTGGTTTATTCAAATGGCTCATGTCAGAGCGTCGAGTGACTGGTGAAGTCCTGGTGCAAGCTGGGTCCTGCAGTTATCCCTTTGTGATAACCTCAGTTGACACCCTTCTTCTAGAAGATTCTCCCTTTCCCTGTCAATCAACTCAAGGCCTAGCTCTAATACATATAACAGGCCTAAACTAATTAGCCCCATTTTCCCAAATTAAACACACAAACAGCTTTAACAATAACCCAAACAACCAGATACCCCTTGACCATTTAACAGACTTAAACAATAACTTAGAGCTAATTAACCATTAACTACTTAACGAACAATTAACAAAGGAAAACCCATGTTACAGACGACTACAAAAGTCAACCTCCCACAGCCATTTATAACAGTTTGCAACAGGCATTCTGGGAATATTAGGTTTTGCAGATTTAACTTGAAATCACTGTTTTGTTCTCAAGCTCATTAGGTACCTTTGCACTACCAGCTGCAGACAGTGTTTCTCAAAAGCTGTTAACCTGCAGTCAGTGCAGCACTGACTATGGGATGGACTAGACAATGTTTCATGATTCTTTCTAATCTAAAAATTTTTTTTTTTTTAAAATCTTAATTCTTTCATTCTAATAGTTGTCAAAGGTATCACAAGTTGTAAATGAATAACAACACTAGGTGCTTTTTTCATAGCTCAATTACAGATGTTCCAAAATTGCAAGGACTATGAGTTTTGATTTGATCTCAGCTTTATCTAGACTTCTACTGCTGTAGTATCAAAACTATAGTTTCAACAGTGTCCCCAGTACCACAAAACCCCCTTCCTTTGCAATATGAAACAAAACCAAGCTTCTTGGTAAAAATAAAATACTCCCACATAAGTTAAAAACAAACATTTTCATTTACGTTTAAAATAAATTTTTACATATATTTAAAAGCCTTTAGGTTAGAAGCCAAGATTTTACATTGTCACTTGAACATCTACATATTTAGATATAACATGAAAAGATGGAGTAAGAAACCATAGTTATTTTAAAGACCAAGTGAAACCTTCTGAAAGTTACCTGCTTAAAGCTGAGAAATACAGAATAATGTGCATGACAATGAAAAAAGCCACACCAAATAAAAAAAGACCCCCTTTCTAACCACTGTCCCTCCCAGCCCTCTGTATGATGAAGTGCGCTGATTCAACTACCACTCTAATTTTTATTTGACCAGTGAATTCTCAATGCACTCCACATGTCAGAACTAATCTGCTGGCATTTCACATTGCTAGGGCAAGTTTTTACAAATATATTCTACAACACAGCTCTGTTGTTAATTCCAAAGGCCTTGACAGGTCTTAGAAAAAGGAGAACAGAAATTCATAAAGACAGTAAGACAATTTCCTTAGTAGAAAGATGATCTTCCATTGGTAAGAAGAGGTCAGTAAGAAATCAGACATATCTAGTACCAACACACCACATTATCCCCCTAATCATACTAGAGTAAAAATACTAAAGGCTTTCCTTCATTTTCTGCTTTTTTGCTTTTTCGCTTTTTCCATTTTAATAATAAAGAAGCAAACCACTTTGCTCATTACATTGATCAAGAGGAGGAAAAAACAAGGTTTTGCCTCAACATTCAAATCACTGTTAAAAGTCTTTCAAATCACCTAAACTCTTCTAGGAACTGGTATGAGCTGTGCATATGAAAGAAGATACGGAAGACAGGCACCAAGGAATGACACGG
This sequence comes from Falcunculus frontatus, assembly GCA_013398115.1. Classification (NCBI taxonomy): domain Eukaryota; kingdom Metazoa; phylum Chordata; class Aves; order Passeriformes; genus Falcunculus; species Falcunculus frontatus. The sequence continues at coordinate 785,180 of VZRV01000622.1, forward strand.
ACCTGCTTTAACAGAAAGAGATTTACTGGTTTTTTAAATGACAGTGTGTTCATTGAAATTATTTCTCCATGCAATCAAATTCACTAATCAAATTATTTCAAATTCATTCTGTAATTCAAGAACTGCAGCTTGGAAAGGCAGTATGAAATCAATCAACTAATCCCTATACAAAAACTTGCTCATGCAGTTAATAAACAATTCTGATCAAAAAAAATACTTCATCTAAAGGAAGTATCCTTCAAATCTGTATGAGCAAGCAATTGAAAAAGTTACACAAAGAAAGATGTTTCTACTGCACTGTCTGCAGTCACCTCCAAATTCAGACCCAGGGATGGTGTGTACATATAATCTCACACTGCCTACCACCTTGATTTTCTGCAAATGCTACGCATGATGTTCCCTTCCACATCAGACCCTGAAAAGCTTAAGCAGCTCTTAAGATCAGTATTTCCTTCAGAGACTGCCTGAAAAGGGTAATAGGAAAGAGAACACATGCCCTTTTTCCAAGACACAATTTCTCTTCTTTTCATCCCAGATATCCATAATGATCAGAACTCATTTTTCCTCCTAAAAGATTCAAGAAAAAACTAGCTTGAAAAAAAAGCAACCAACAACAAACTCATGTAATCAAAAGACAGGCAGGATCATTTCATCACTCTGTGTTACATCCTTCTTCTAAAAATTCCTTGAAACTGCTAACAAACACATCTCAAAGTATTACAGAAGAGACTCAAAAATTCACCTTCACACAATGATTACAAGAAAGAAAGGGTTTCAATAGATCAATTAATCTGGGGCTGCCAATGAAAGTTTTTCATTTGCCTTTGCATTTTTTTCCTAGTAATCAAATGCAGTAAATAGAATTGCTATCAAGGACAAATTCTGTGTTAAAAACATCAAAACAAAAAGACTTCTTGGGTCCTTCTTAGGATTAAACTATCACTGGACTCAAAGAAAAATGGCTCAATTTTTAATTTTTTTTTTTAATAAATAAACTTGGCCTCTTGGCCAGATTACCATTATGCAGATCTTATGCACCTCACTCATTAAATTGAATGAATCTTGTGGATTATTTTTGGTCTAAGCCTCAGGTTAATCTACAACAGTCTATAAAAATCAGAGAATAAGCTCTTGCTGGGGAAATTCATCTAAAATAAAACAATATAGCTGCTTATATCATAACCGCAAAAATCTTGCAAAAAATACAGCAGAAGTCATTAATTTTCTTGATGCAATTTTCTTGTCTCACATTAGCCAACAATCATGAACAAACCCAGTATCTGTCTGTTGAGACAGGCTATCCAGAGCAGTTTGAATTTTAAGTGTTTCATTGTATTTCTAGTTTCATAAATTCACTTGATTGCATAAAACAAGACATGAGAAGCCAAAAATCTGTATCTGTGATTGCTAGGCCTTTTTTCCTTTCCCTGTTTTTTTTTTTAAATCAGATTCTCTGTCTCGAAGTTTCAGAGAACTTCCCAAATATTACCACTCTGTACCATCAGTTTCAACATAAATGATTCATGGTTTTCATTGAATGTAGATACGAAAACTTACTATCCATGTTTACATACTGAATACTTCCACAAAATACTTTTACTTATGGAAACAAAGAGAGGAAGTTACAGGCAGCTAATCTAGCAGAAAAAATCACAGAAAGATGAAACAGGACAAAAGGCCATGCTCTATGAAGAAGTTATACAAGCCTATCTTTTCCACAACATCGTTTCCAGCATCCTACCTCTGTCTCCTTTAAGTCAGAGTGTTAGGCTATGGACAAGCTACTGAAATGTCAAACACGCTGTTAGTTAAGAGATTGCAGCTGCCAAAGGCAGAGTGTCCCAATCAGCCTCAGAGCTGAAGTAGGTAGTGCTGCCCCACCAGGAACCAACCCACGGAATAAGTAAAGCATTTTCAATACAAGGAATCCAAACCTAAATATGATATGTGACCTAGAGGAGCACCAGCATCCCACCCCTCATCCACGTCAGAGCTGTGCAAAGTCACCAGTCGGGTGAGCAAAACCAATGATAACAACTGCGCTGTGCAAATGTGGTACTGCTACGGCACCTCACACGCATTTCCTGGGAAACGTACACCGTAACTCACCTGCTTGTTCCATACTCCCCAGTAAGACCCCTGGAGTTCAACTACTGCCAGAAATAACAAAAACAGACTCACAAAGGCCAGAGAGAGAAACTGGGAGGGACTGCTGGAACAAGGATCACCTGCATTTATTTGTCTTCTTACACCCTTTGATTTCTCTGGCTACTATCAAAAGCTCGATTCTAAACCACACTTCAGTCTGACCCCTTTACGCTCAGTCCGACTTACTGATGTCTCAATATGATGGAAGAAAAGAAGAATCGGAAAGGGGAAGCTGTAAGGGTCAAAGGCAAATTATCACTCCGAACAACCATGGAGAACTTCCAACTTCACGTTATTGGTTTGAAACTCGACAAAGTATTTTCTTGGACATTTTGATCAACTCTTTTCCCCTCTTCCCTCACAGCTTTTATACACATCTAATAGGAATAAACAGTAAGATTTAACATTCAAAACAATGTAAAAATCAGTTACTGACTTTCATTCCTTACTCGTTTCCTCAAAATTTTTAAACAGATATGTCCAAGAATAATCCTAGCTCCCAGTTCCCAGATTCTTGCTAGTTTATGCTGCCAACACTCATTTTTAACAATTAGGCTCAAGTATGGCAGGGTTAAAAATACCTCTTCTGATATGAGTGTACCTCCATGAGCAAACACTAACTCTGTCTACATAAAGAGAAGGGAGCAATGTCTCCAAGGGCCAGTCTTCACCATACTGCTGAATCCAAGTTCCAACTTAGGTTTTACTCCAAAAACAACTGCTGGCACACACAGAAGTTCTCATTCAACTCCACTCCTGTTCTGCACTCCTAAGCTCACAAACACTTAAGTTCAAGCAGAAGATGATGGTACTTAAAAGCTACACAGATTTCAATGGTATCTGGACGATGCAAGAGGTGAAAAATGGCCTCAAAAAAGCTGCAAATCTTCCTACCTTCTCTGCTAAGGTCACACTTGACTACACAAGCACCAAAGTGAGAACAAAAATGGACAGAACACGGACCAAACTCAGCAGCCAGCACTGGGGGCAGCTATGCAGTGCCGCCACCAACCAGTTATTTGAGAATACTCCAAAATAACAGGAAATAATGAAAGTATACACCAGTGGAACATAATAAAATGAAGGGTTTGCAGAAGGAAAAAAAAAAAATCCATTTTCTGCCACTTATACTTCAGATTAGTCAGTCTAAATCATATAATCTAGTATTTGTTTCTCAGTAACAGCTAATTTAAAAACTCTAAGCTTTTAAGGAAAAAAATATCAGCTTACAGCATTCAAACTCTTAATAAAGGGAAATATTATTTCTTTCAATATCTTATTTAAATACAAAGAAAAAAACTCCAAATTATTTTCAAATTTTAGCCAGCTATTAATTTTCTCCAACAACTTCTAAACTAAAATTCTGGACCTTGTAATTTGTATCTAAGTCCACACAGGGAGAGACAAAGCACTAGATTAAGTATATTTGCATCTTATTTTCACACTGATTTGCCTGCAGATGCCTGAGCACTGAAAAGGCACAGCATAGCCTTCATCCTTAATTAAAATCTTGGGATAAGAATAAAGAGTTAGAAAACAAAAAGAAAAATTAAAAATACGTACTTTTAAAATTGTAATATATTTGTTAAAAATACAAATACATATACAATATGTGTACACAATACACAAATTGTGTATTGCCACAGATCTGTGGATCTCAGCAAAATCATTTTGTCTAATTTCAGAAAAAAGCAGTAATGTTGTACATACACGACAGAAGTACAAATTAGAACTGTCTTACTATGCTGAAATAACAGATAACAAGACTGCAGATCACTGCAAAGTGCAGTAATCAAGTCAAAATATCAAAATCGAACTTCTTTAAACTGCTTTCCACTGGGGGAACTTCAGCAAAGGCAGATTGCTTCAGAATTTATAACCAAAACATTCAAAACCACCTGGAAACATGCCACTCTTGCACCACTGTGAAGCCGTAACACCACATGAGTAATTGTGCTGAACAGAAAAGCAAAGTATTCAAATGTAACCACTTCTCAAGTAAAACATTGTGGGGAACAGAGGAGGAAATTCATTTCTGGTTAAAATGAAAACCAACTTACCAGAACAGGACCCATTTCCCTAAACAGTAGCAAAGATTATCAAAATCAACTATACAATCAGTTTACACCAAAAATCAATCCTTTGAATAAAATTCTTGGACAAAGCCTCAACTCTCACTCTTTTTCCTTCCAAAATGCAAAACTAAGTCATATCCACGGACAACTGCAACAGATCAGCATGTGCAATTTGCTTTCTACCCCAAAAAAACCTGGTTGTGTGACTTAAGGTACATACAACAGACGTGACCTAACCAGAAAGGTCAGCAATACTTGAACTGAAAGCACAGCTACTTAACTTAGCTCAACACCCTGAAAGTCACAGGTTTAAAAATCACTTATCACTGACAAGAAGTGTAACCTCAAGACTATTCCATAATTACAATTCCAAATTGTCTTCAGGCAACTTTCACCATCACACCTTGCAATATAACATACAGAAGTTCTGGTGATGAAAGAATAAATAAATAAATAAATACACACACACACAAAATGTAAGAGACATTCTGATAGCTGTGTTTATTTGCCTGCAAGAGAAGATGAGGGACTGGTCATGACTGGTTACTCAAAACTGATTCCTTTCATTAAAAGAACTACTACTACACAAGTTTTACACCAAGTGCTGAGAAAGGACTTTGTTGTCAGTCATATTCACACTGATTTCATTCCTCACCCGTGTCACTGATATGCTGTACGACAGTGACCAAGTTATCTCACTTCTAAGTCCAAGAGTTACATGGAAACCTTACCAAGCCATTTAGCAAATGGTCTTCAAGATCCACTCTTAGATTCACTCACTGACTCCAATCCTGTTCTGACAGTTTACTGCTTCTTAAAAACACCTCTCACTTTCCTTTTTTCTGCCCTTTTACCTTTTCTTCCCTAGCTAGAAACCATGTGGGAGATACCAAGAATTTGGGCAACTAAGGCAGAAATTTGTCCACCATCATTAGTAACGAGCTTCACTATTTAAGAGTTTGCCAGTAGCCTAATGTAAAATGGAAGATCACACACGAAGGCAAACGTGCAGATTATAATTTTACCGTTAATTACCATAGTTACTGTGCACTGTTCTGCATCAAAGTGTAACTCCACTTCAAACTCTTTCTACAACACCAGAAAACACCTCAGAACGCCCAACCATGCTAAAAAGGGCATTTCTAGTCCAAACAGATACCACAGCCCTATTTGGACACAACAGCCAGACCAGGAACTGACATACCCAAGGCTTTACCTTTGTATCACCAAGTCACCAGAATATCAGCACAAATCACATTTATACCAGTTAGGAAACTGTAGGAAACATCAAGCACATGCAGAGGGTTTAAACTAACCAAGAACTTTGTTCCAGACTGTCTGTCTACACAGACTGCAACTCAAGAATTCATTCCTTTCTTTTCCTTAAATATAAAATGGTTCAATTTCCAAAATTTTAGCTTATCCCAGTGATTTCTAAAATGGATTTATGCATCAACAGAAAAAAATTAATTCCAACTGAAAGCATTTATGTACAGATGGCATCAAGTATTTATCCACCCCTATTGCTGCTAAATATTAGCATCTCTTTTTCAACTACAATACACAAAAGGGGAAGGGCATACACTGAAGCTGTAAATTTCTATGTGGAGTTAGTTATTTCAGTGATGGGGGAAGAAAATGGGGGAAAAAAAAAAGGCGATGCGAATCATTTTTCTCACTGTTTTGTCTCCTTAGTACAAGTTGCACTCTACATCTCAGGCAGGACTTACCCCCTCATACAGGAGCTTGATAATGCTTCCTGCTTGCTTAAGGGGAACTGATATCTTTCATTCAAACACCACAAGCTGAGGTTAGAATCATTTATTAACCAACACTTCAACCAATTTTGAAGTTTTACGTTTTTACAGATATGAAAGTTTTGATCTCTGCTTCAGAAGCACCCAGCAGGCAGATGCTGGAGAGGCTACCCCAGAGGAGCCCAAAGACACAGGCTTTTGGATGGCCTTAGGAAAAATCAACATTGACAGCAGAAGGAAAGGTAAAGAAGTGCTCTCTGTGTGCAGTGGAACAAGACACCTGTTAACAAAGCACATGGAAAAGGATGACATACACATACCTTTTTTGCCCCAGTTTTCCCTAGCAAGGTCCACTCACAAGCCTTCCACACTCCTGAGCCCAGTAGCAGTCTGCTGGAGTAAGAAGTTACCTCCAAAAAAGAAAGATGATGTTTGGAACCACTTCAGGAAATTGGAAACATACAATCTATATAACCAGACAGGCTGTATCTAAGAATCCTGAGGGAGCTGGCCAGTGTTGCTGAGATACCATACCACTTTTTGAAAAGCCATGAGACTGTGAGAGGTTCCTTCTGACCGGAAAAAAGGCAAATATCACACCCCATTTCAAAAGCAAGGAGGAGGATCCAGGCAAATATAGATCAGCCAGCATGACCTAAGTTCATGAGAGGATTATAGAGCAAATCCTCCTGGAAGGCATCCCTCTGCTCAAGAAGTACAGGAAGATGATGGGAAATGGCTGGCATGGATTTACCACGGACAAATGATGCCTGATGAACACAAGATCTCACTGCAAGGAGACAGCTGGCTCAGCAGATGATGGAAGAGCACTGAATACAGAAGGCCATTAACAAGAGTCTCCCACAGCATCCCTACAGCCAAACTGGTGAGACAGGCATGGGGTAATGGGATTTGACTGGACTGCTGAGCCAAAAGAACAGCCATCAGCTGTACCAAGTTCCATCCAAGCAACTGCAGTCACATTCCCTGGGGATCACCACTGAAACCACCAGTACCACCCAATGTCCTTATTAATCACCTAGATGATGGGACAGGGTGGATCCTCAGTAAGTTTCCAATGACACCAAAGTGGGAGGAGTGGTCACCTCCTCCTCAGAGGGACCTGGACAGGCTGGAGAAAGGCATTAGCAAGACCTTGTGAAGTTCAGTGAAGGCAAGTGCTGGGTCCTGTATCAGTGACAGAACAACCTCCTGTGACAAGACACGCTGATCAACTAGATCAAAGTGACTTTTGCAGAAAAGTATTTGGAGATGGCGGCAGCCAAAAGTTTGAAAACAGGTCACCAGTCCATGCTCACAGCAGAGGCAGCCGAGCAGAGCGTGGGCTGTTTGCAGGAGCGCAGGCAGCAGGCCCAGGGAAGGGTCAGTGCCCTCTGCTCAGCACCTGTGAGCCCGTGTTTGCAGTGCAGCCAGTTCTGGGCTCGCCGGTACAGGACTCACACGGACACTCTGGACCGTGTCCAGTGGCCAGGCTGGCCAGATGGCAGGAGCACATGGTGTACAGTGAGAGGCTGATGGAACTGAGTCTGCACAATCTGGTCAAGAAAAGAGTTCTAAAGAATCCTTTTTACTGTCAGCTCTCTAATGAAAGGGTGCAGAAGAGAGAACTGGACTCTTCTGGATGATGGACACTGACATGTTAGAGGCAACAGACACAAACTGGAAAGTAAATTTCAACTAGCTTAAATGGAGGGAGGACACAAAAAATCAGTGAGTGCAGTCAAATGTGGAAACAGATTACCTAGAAAGGTGTTAAAGGCTGGAAAAATCTTATCTAAATTACTCCTGCTTTAATTTATGCAGGGAGCTGGATTAGATGACCTCCAGAAGCCCCTTCCAACCTAAATGACTCTATTTTAAGAACTTACTATTTGACCTGCCAATGATTCTATTTCAGAAACTTTCCTTCAGCAGGTTTTGCATCAGGTTTATTACTTTTAATGGTGTATTTCAAAATTCCAGTTCTCCTGTACATACAGTAAGCCTACATCCAGTGTTGTACACAGAAATGTAGGTATCTCTTATCTTCTTGCCCTTAGAACTTCTTCCCTTTGTACTGCTGTGCTTCCCCCACAACCAGGGAACATGTTTTCAGCATCAGAAAAATTGTGCACTTTTAAGCTTACTTGATCTAAAAAACCCCACACGTTCTTTGATATCCTGACTCATGATACAGGGATGATGAGAGTAGGACAGCAGAGGCCTGTGACCCATCTCATTTTGTTACAAAAGCTACTTTTTCCCTCTGGGACTTAAAAACATTGCAAAGACAGTTGTCCCTGCTACTCTTTCCAAAGACTAAGAAATATTCCATGAAAGACACAGTCTTACAGAGGTTTTCCACAAGGGCCTTACTCATCTTTCAGAGCAATCTATTTTACTAAGCAGATTTTGAAACCCCATTTATGTATTTATGTTCTGTTTACAAACAGTCACACCCAACAAACTAGTTTTTTAGCTTCACAAAGTCCCCTCTGGGAACACTCCTGATAGCAAATTTAAATAAACACCTTAAAAGCCACAGAGGTGTTTTCTAATAATCTACATATTGGTTTTGTTTCTTTTTAAAGTTAAGAATACAGGAAAAAGGTGAAAGAAGTAATTTTCAAACATGTCAGCCTTTGTTTAGGGTCCAGGACTCCGTCAAAGAAGAAAGAATCCCTTCAGCAGTCCAGGTTACAATAAGGCTCCTTCAACAGCTGTACCAGTGTAACAGAGGAAGACTGAGACTGGAACAAACTGCCAAAGGTATGAAATTCAAAGAACACATCTTAGCAAAATATACTTGAGAACAACTTAACCTTCAGTAAAAGGACACCTCCAGGAAGCTCAATGTTAATGCCTGAAAGGTGCATTTTAATTCTCACTTAATAGGTCAAGATTAAAATTCATGGGGAGAAGCTGAGAACTATTACAGGAATGATTAGTGTAGCTGGTGGCACAAAGAGAAAACAAACCTTCCATGGTATATTTCCACACATTTTTGCATCCTTTTTGTTAAAAGTGCTCTTTTTTTTTTTGATACCAAGATCAAAGTGCCAATAAAACATATCAGTCCATTGGGTGCATAAAATGGGTAAAATCCCATGACAAATTAATCTAGATTAGAAATCAGAAAGTGTGTAATGACTAAGGTCAGTCAAGTTTGAAATAGCCTTCCTATTACAGCAGAGGTAACAGCAATATACAACTAACTATTTTTACATTAGAGCTGAATCAATTTACAAAAACCCCTAACAATGCCAAGATCACTCCCTGAAATTAAAACCTCACCAAAAAGTTCAGAGAGAAGAACAGATGAACAAATGAGAGAGAAGAAGAAAACCACAGCAATTTCTGTGGGCTCATGGAAGAACAGAGACACAGAGATGGCTCCTGAGTCCATTTAATGCTGTCAAAAGCAAATAAAAAATTACATAATCCATCTAAGCCAGTACTGGCAGAAAAAAAAGAGCTACCTTTACCCTTACTATCATTGCCACCTTAACGCCAAGTAGCTTAAGTCAATCAAACCCAGAATGTAGCTTCTTCTAGCAGCACTGGCTTGTGCTATGAACTTACTGACCATGAAGCCAGATCCCAGCTAAGGACCCTCCCAACACCTGTGATTGTCCCAGGACCACAGTTTCACTCTCTACTTCCTCCTCCAGACTGAGCCCATGTCCACATGGCCAGGCAAGTGAGCTGGGTCAGGAAGTTGTTGTAATCAAGAGTACCTCAAAGAACAGAAAAAAAGAAGAAATAAGAGTACAACTTTTTGACCAGATTAGTTCTTTTTACTCCCTGGCTGTGGAAGTCCCTTTGATGAGAGAAGGGAAGGAGCAGCCACAACTCAAGACTGTCTTGAAATGCCAGGGAATACCCCAGGAACACAAGAGAGCCACATTTTACGCTTGATCTTTTTAGAATCCTCTAACTAACCTCCAAATCTGAATCTATGAATCACTTTTTAAAGGACTGAATGCTGTTTTTAACCAAGCAATACATTTCACTGTAACCATTCTAAAGCAAACACTGCAGAGCAATTTTTGTAGTTCTCATATGTAAAGCCAAGCTGTTCACAGCCCCAGAGTCTTTTGGAAAAAAAGCAGTTATTCTAAAAATCAACCAAATAAATAAAACAAAACAAATCTAGCATGATTTCCCACCTCTGCCTAAACAGAAGGAAGTAGTGGAAGGCTCTGTCACTCACTGAGTTCTGGGGTTCATCAGCTGATGCTGGCTCCTCTCCAGATACTCACTGGCAGCACTCTTACGACACTGAAGTCAATTTGCGCTTACTGTAACCGTATTTGTAGTCTTTTCAGGTTTAAACTACAAAATAAGTTCTTAATCATATAATTAATACCATCTAACCCACATAAACAGAGTTAGCTACAATCCTACTTAAAACCTAGGCAGAGTCATAACTTGCAGAACCAACCTTAGACGCCCAGTAAACCCTCATACAATCTGGAGCCAAGCTGGTCTGACAGGCAGCCAGGATTTGGCCTGTATCACACAGGTTTGGTTAAATAAAGCCACAGTACCTTTTCTGCATTTAAAGGGATAAGAAACTGCTGCCTGTACCATCAACAAGATCCGTCTCTGGAAATTGAAAGCACACCTGCCTCTCTGAAAGTTTTAGCTGAAAATCAACGTGGTTGCGAGACTAGAGCTCGACAGTGAAAGAGACAAGCAATGGTTACCTAAGCAAGTTATTTCTTAATTGTCACTAGATTTTTCTGTATCTTAAAGAAGAGCTGACATTCTCAATCTCTTTTTTTTTTCCTCTCTTAGGCACTCACTGGATGGATACACACACGCACACAGCTGTGAAATGTGGTAGGCTACGACTTACTTACAGCGCTATCAAACCAAGCAGGCTTAACAACAGAGCTCTGAGAGAGTGACAGCAGGAGCAAAGTACACACGACACTGCAGGAACTCATACACGGGGAGAGTCACCAAGTCCATCTCATTCAGTGCCGTACCTGCTTCAGATGGTTTCAGCAGGTTTTCAAGTACTTTTTTATCTACAGACACGAATTTTTGTACCAGCTCACGGGTCGGGAGAGAGTGGAAGAGGGCTTTAAAAAAAAAAAGAAAAAAAAATCACCAGAAAAAAAAAGAGGAAAAGAAAACCACTCCAAAACAAAACGTAGCGTGGATTAATCTGACGCATGCAGACGGCACAGATTTAGGACAGTAGTTTGCTAGTCTGGACTCTTGGGAAGTGACTTCACTTTTCCCGCGGAGGAGGCAGGGAGATGAATACTTCCATAGCGCTCTCCCTTTCCTGACCACGAAAACAACTTTATTCCTTAAATCCTGCACTGTGCTCGAGCTCCTCTCCTCCCGGAGCGCCACTGCCCAGGGAACTCCCCACACACACACACACAAACACCAAACAACACGAACCAGCGGAACCATCACCCCGCGCCCCCGCGTTCCCCCGCCGCCCGGAGGGCCCGCGGCCAGCGGAGGAACCACCTCAGGTCACCGGGCACCATCACCCGTCACACGGGGTGGGCCGGCGGCTCCCTCTCCTCCCGCGCCCGTTCTCCTGGAACGGGCGACCTCCCCGCCTGCGCCCCTCGCGACACCCGCTCCGCTCCCCTCGCCCCGGCGGGGCAGGCCCGAGGCAGCGTCCCGATCTCTCACCGGTGCAGCCGGGCCGTCCTCCCCGCGCTGCCGCTGCCTCCAGCCCGGCGGGGCCGCGCAGCCGCCTCAGGGCCGGGACAGCGTCGCCCACATTCCGGCGGCGAGAGGGCGGGCGGGTGCGCGCGCACGGCTGACACGGCGCGAGGGCGGGAGTGAAGGAGGGACGGCACCCGCCCTCAGCGGTGACAGCCCCGCCGGGGGCCGGCAGCGGGTGTGCGCACCCGGGGGAGTGCGAGCGGCCAGCGGCCCCGGCCGGCCCGGCCCGGCTTCCTGGCGGTGTTGAAGTCCTGTGCGGCCCCGTGGGAGTGCCCCCTCTGGAACACAGAATCATAGCATGGTTTCGGTTGGAAGGGGCCTTAAAGACCATCTCATTCCACCCTCCTGCCATGGGCAGGGACACCTTCCACTAGACCGGGTTCCTCCAAGCCCCGTCCAGCCTGGCCCTGAACACTTCGAGGGATGGAGCAGCCACAGCTTCTCTGGGCAACCTGTGGCAGGGCCTCACCACCCTCACGGGGAAAAATTCATTCCTAATATGTAATCTAACCCTGCTCTCTAGTGGTAAGCAATTGTTCTGTACATGCTCTTGTAAATAGTGTCTCCCTGTAAGCTCCCTTCAGGGACTGAAAATCCACAATCAGGTCATCCCAAAGCCTTCTCTTCTCCATGCTGAACAGTCCCAGCTCTCGCAGCCTTTCCTCCCAGCAGAGCTGCTCCATCCCTCTGATCATCCTGGTGCCTCCTCTGGACTCACTCCAACAGCTCCATGTCCCTCCTGTGCTGGGACCCCAGAGCTGGAGGCAGGTGGGGTCTCACCTGAGCAGAGGGGCAGAATCCTCCCCTCTCCTGCTGCCCACACTGATTTTGATATATGCTTCTCTCCCACCTGTCAGCAAGCATCTGGCTGGCACCGAAACGTGTCAAAATCCTTGCCCACAACTGAAGGACAATGGAAGCAACCTATAAATCATGGTGCTCCTTAGAAAAAACAGGTTAAGTCTGCCTTCAGATTTGGTACTCTGGTCTCGCCAAGTGGTAGATTGTGTTTGCTTATAGACAGTGGTTTGGTGTGGTTAAACAAATATTTTAAAAGTAAATATCTATGCTTACTTAAGTACCACCATTGTTTATGTTTAAATAAAATATATTTAAATTACGACAGCTTGTCTTGTTGGGTTGTGTGTGAAACAAATTACATTTAAATTAACCGCAGCATTTATATAGCTTGTCTGTGTTCTTTGCATTTCAGATGTAGTTCAGCAAAATCTTAAGGAAGGTTAGATCACAGCGTCCAATAAAACAACTTTAGCATAAAAGCCAGTGGGCTGTGTCCTGTTGCCCCTAGGACAGCCAGACTGCCCGTGTGGGCATTGATTTTAGGCTGCTTTCTCGTCACTGGAGTCAAGAGGTTTATTTGTTCCATGGTCTTTTTTGAGCTGAACTGTTGCATCAAACCTGTCTTGAAGCTGGCAAAGCAAGCAGGCAAAGGAGAGCATTTCACAGAAAGAAAGAAAAAAAAGCAGGACTGTCTGGCCAGCTCCCCACTTAAGAATTGTTACTATTCGTCTATAAATGCTGTAAATTAAATTACCTTCAGATTACTTTTATCACAGGTTCAGATAAACCCCAAAAGCATAGAGAAAGCAGAATAATTCAGGGAGAGGAGGAAAATTATTTTACTGAATATTACAGTAGAGGAATAATAAGAAAAAAGTATTCGTGGCACTGTACCCAGGCACTGCACACTGGTGTATGAATGTGGGTAATAAACAGGAGGAACTGAAAGTCATTGTATTGATAACCAGAATTATGAATAAATGGTCGTAACTGGTTATTGGAAATAGAGAGTTCGTTCAGGAAGCCTAGGTAGGTAAAAAGAGACATAAGGTGCAGAACAAGTGACAATATTTGGATAATGGCAAAAAGGAAAAGGACAGTGTCACAGCAAAGACCCATTAGCAACCTGAAAATGAAAAAGATGGAAGTACAGGGTGCCTTAATTTGAATAAAATCGTCCAAAGCATAGAACTGGTGATAATACTTAAAACAGCATGGTACCTACTCTGAAAGGATCTGGGAGATTACACAGGTGATAGTGGTCATTAAGTTAATGACTCTTCAGAAGGGATGAATGGAAAAGCAAAGCAGTGGACTTGAAGAAAGTTACAGCAAAATCATCATTTGAATGTCAAACCCCACTGCAGCAAATCAAGGAAAAGCACACTCTGGAAAGTTTTTCATTTCCCAAAGAATCAACACCAAGGCTGTAACCCGGCTGCTGCAGTGAGAAAGCAAGAAAGGAAGGGAGGAGTCCCGCTAAATGAAAATATTTCTATGGCTTGCACCTTTTGAAACAGAAAAATCTACGTTAAATTACTAAAATCCACAACAAGGTGATTGTTGTACTATGTAGGGGAAAAACCCGGAAAGATTAACATACGCTATGAGCTAAAACTATCAAGGAGCCATAAAAACCAGAAAGCTTATGGGAAATGTTGGGGAAGGACTTGCTCTCAGGTGGGTGAGGAAACAGTTCCTAAGCCACATGAGGAAAACCAAAGTCTCCCGGTTTTTGCTTTCTTCTTCTCCACAATGTCAGCTGTAACAGATGATTTACAGGGGAAGAGAACAGTCCAAATCCAAAACACAGCCCCACACCAGCCACTATGAAGAGAATTAACTCTACCATCCAAACCCACCAACATAGAAACATAAAAACAAATGATCAAGCTAAACTACAGAAAGAAACAATTTATTTAAGATGCTTACAAAAATCATCTGCAATTTTAGACAACACATTTAGAAAAATGGTTAAGTAATCTCAAGGTTATTAGCAATTCCCTTCAAGAACTCAGAAAAGATACTGAGGTTCCATGAGACCAGCAAAAAGCAAACAGTGCCTATCCTAAAACAGAAAAGGATGAGAATCAGAGGCCAATCAGCTTTATTTTGTATCAGACAAATTACTGGAAGAAATTATTCAGCAAATTATTTGTATGGCCTTGGATGATAAGATTAATAACAATCAACAATAACATCTCAAAACCAAATTATGGAATCTTGACTGCAGCAAGGCTTCTGACAACATGTCATCTAATGCTCTCCTAAGCGGGATCAAGTAGTACAAAACTACACAAAACTTGGCTACACAAAACTTGGTTTAAATGCTTAGAAAGTGGCACTCAGAAGTAGTATCAAATTAAGTTTGCAGTAAGTCTTCCAGATGCTTACATTTCGAGTCCTGAACTGCTTCTGTGAGGCAATAGGAGAGGGAATATTTTTATCATATTTGTGGAGGATATCCTGTCCAGGTGAGCGCTGTAATCATTTTGAAAGATCTAATTGGAATTGAACAAATCATGACGAGTTGGAACAAAGATCTGAACTAAAGAGGATGTAATTCAATAAGGTGATAAAATATTACACACAGCTGAGAATAATAACTGGCTGCAAAAATGTGAGCTGGAGACAGAGGCAAAGCAGTTGCTTTATACAAAATCTTGGTTCATAGTAGCTCACAAATAGAAAATGAGGCAACAGTGATTTGTGACCTACCCCTTGCCACACAAAGGCATTCCAAGCATCCCAAAATGTCTTGAGACAATTTGGTGTTGCAAAAAGACTGCACTACTGAAATATAGGAAAAGGCTGTCAAACACAAGAGCAAAATAATTCTGCTCAAAAAGGAGCTCAAAAAGGTTTTCATGAAGAACATGCTTATTTTTGGGAATCTTCTTTCAAATACAGAGATCTCTGTGAAGAACGTTAAGAACTACCAGGAGCCTGGACAACTTGACCTTGAGTCGTACTGAAGCACGACTGGATGAAATTCAGTTGGATGTCTGAAAAGTCCAAGACAAGCCTTCACTGACTTCATGGACCTCACAAACATCACAGGACCCATGGCCCACCCAGTCCTTGGAGACTTCAAAACTCCCATAGCCCTCACAGCCCCTATAGCCCTGAATGACCTCACAAACAGCACAATCCACCAAGATCCGACAGCCTTCCAAGCCTACAGTGCCACAGCAGCCCTCACACACTCTACTGCCTTCACAGACCCCATGGCCCTAAGAGGCCCCTTACAAGCCCCTATAGCCTTCTCAGCCCCCATAAAACTCAAAGCTGTGAAAGACCTCACACACCCCATAGCCCTCAAAGGCCCTTGAGCCCTCACTGTCTCCACAGATCTCACATCCCCGATAAGCCCCAATAGCCCCTATAGCCCCTATAGACTTCATAGCCCAGACATCTCAGTCCCCACAGACCCCACTGCCCTGACATAGCCCATCACCCTTACACTCCTCCAAACCCCTGTAGCCTTCCCAGCCACCAAAGACCTCAAACTCCCAAAGCACTCACAAGCCACAAAGCCCTCAGTGCATCTACAGCTCTCACAGACCTCACAGCCCCCATAGCTCTCATAGCACCAGTAGATCCCGGAGCCCACACAGACCTGAGCCCTCACAGACCTCAAAGCCCCTCTGGCCTTCATAGCCACCGTAGACCTCATAGCCCCCCATAGCCATCAAAGACAGCAAAGCCCACATAGCCTTCACAGCCCCTATAGCCCTCACAGCCATCTCAGGTCTCACAGACCCCATAGATCTCACAGACTGTATAGCACTCACAAACCCCATAGCCTTCACATCACCTACAGCCCTCAAAGTCCCCACGGTTCTCACAGCCCCTATAGGTCCCTGAACCATCTCAACCCTCATAGACCCCACAGCCCTCAGAGACCCCTTGGGCAGTTGCTGCGTGCAATGTGGGTGGGAGGTGTGGGACAAGCAGGGGAGGCAGCATGAGAGGGGGTCAGGAAGGCTGAGAGGGCATCACAGGGGTGGGTGCGAGGTACGTGAGGGGTTGTGGGGTTTTTCACTGTGTTTGTGGGGCTGCAGCCTGTTGGCTGAGAGGAAATGTAGGATTGGTTTTTAGCAGTTAAATATCTGAGATGTCCTCGATGAGAGATCTTAATTTCTACATTTTTTTGGCTGCGGGGGTTGGATCCAGAGCTTGCTCCACCCACTCCATGTATGGTCCCTGGTACTGGAGTGACTATGGGAAAGGGGCGCCCGTCAATGGGACATTTTTTGATCAAATATAGACATAAATAGTGGAAAACTGTCTGTGACTCTGGTTTTGGCCTCAAAACTGCCACCATGGTTTGCAGGGAGCTGCAGTGTGGCAGGGCCCTGGCTGAGCCTGGGGGCACTCGCTCTGGAGACGGTGTCAGTCCTGCCTGGCACAGGGAGCTACAGCATGTGGGGAATGAATCCCTCCCAGCCTCCTGCCCCAGGGGTCCCCCAGGGACCAGCCCTGCCCCCACTCACAACACTGGATATGGTCACCAGCATATGTAAGGACTTCATCGGGGAGTTACATGCCAAGTGTGTGGCAGGGACACGAACAGGTGTGGGGCTGGGCTTGACGTGGGGACAGAAGGGGTGATGGGACTGTCTGCACAGTGTTCCTGTGGCCTCTCCTCCAGCTGCTGAGTGCAGGAGCTCTGATCCACCTGCTCATGGAACCAAAGGGCCACTGGGACACTGCAGAACCAAGGACACCACTGTTAATGGTTTGGGGACCCATGGAACCATGGGGCAATTGTGACCCTGAGGGACATCATGGAAACAAGGAGCAGAATGTGAAACTGCTGAACCTCATGGAACCAGGGGTCCATTCTGACATTTCAGAACCAAGGAGATCATTGTGACGCTATGAAACAAAGGACACCACAGTGACACTGCGGAAGCTCTTGGAACCAAGGATCCATAGTGACATTGCGAAACCAAGAAGACCATTTTGAAACCGAGGAACCTCAAGGAACCAAGAGGACATTGTGACACTGTGAAAAAAAGGAGGCCATTGCGACACTAAATAACCTAATGAAACCAAGGATCTACTATGACCCAGCAGGACCTCATGGATCAAATGGATTTGTGATGGAACAAAGCGTTGTGGCACTACATGACCTCGTGGAACCAATGGTTCATTGTGACACAGAAGGGCACTGTATAACCAAGGGTCCTTTGTGACACTGCAGAACCAAGGAATCCATTCTTACACTGTGGAGCTACATGGAACCAAGGGTCCATTGTGACACTACAGAACCTCATGGAACCAAGGTATTGTGACACTACGGGGCCTCATGGAACCAAGTGTCCATTGTGACACCATGGCGCTGTACGAAACCCAGGGTCTGTTGTAACACTGTAGAACCAAGGAGACCATTGTGACACCTCAGAACCTCATTAAACCAAGTGCCTGTTGTGACATTATGGGGCCTCATTGAACCAAGGGGCCACTGTGACATCGCAGAACCAAGCAGACCAGTGTTACACTGTGGAGCCATATGGAACTAATGGTACAGTGTGACACTGTGGAACCAAGGAGTCTCTTCTGGGACTGCAGAACCAAGTGGAACCAAGAGTCTGTTGGGAAACAGAAGGGAGTCATATAAGTAAGGGTTCATTGTGACACTGCGGTACCAAGGAGACCATTGTTACACTGCAGAATCTCATAGTACCGTGTGTCCACTGTGACATTATGGGGCCTCGTGGCACCAAGGAGCTATTGTGACACTGGAGAACCAAGGATACTCTTGTGATACTGTGGAACAAAAGAGACCATTGTGACACTGCAGAACCTCATGGAATCAAGTGTCCATTGTGACACACTGGAGCATCAGGGAACCCAGGGTCCATTGTGAAACTGTGGAACCAAGGAGACCGTTGTGATCCTGAGGACCCTAAGGGAACCAAGAGTCCATTGTGACACAGAGGGGCCTCTTGTAACTAACTGTCCTTTGTGACACTGCAGAACCACAGAGTCAATTGTGACACCATAGAGCCTAATGGAACCAAGGGTTTATTGTGACACACTGGAACCAAGGAGACCATTGTGATACTGTGGAATTCTCATGGAACCAAGTGTCCGTTGTGACACTGTGGGGCCTCATGGAACCAAAGATCCATTGTGACACTCTGGAACCAAGGGTCCAATGTGAGACTGCGGAACCTCATGGAACCAAGGCTTGATTGAGACACAGCAGGACCTAATGGAACCAAGTGTCCATTGTGACACTGGAGAACCAAGGAGTCTGTTGTGACACTTGGGAAACTCATGGAACTGAGGGTCCCTTGTGACACAGAATGAAGGAGACCATTGTGGCACTAAAGAAACTAATGACACCAAAGGTCTATAGTGATACTGAGGGGCCTCATAAAACCAAAGGGCCATTGTGACACAGCGGTGCCCTGCGTATCCAAGGGTCCATTGTGACTCTGCAGGGCCTCATGGATCAATGCTCCATTGTGACACAGAGGGACACCATGTAACCAAGGGTCACTTGTGATACTGGAGAATCAAGGAATCCACTGTGAGAAGTTGGAGACTCATAGAAATGAAAGTTCCTTGTGACGCTGCAGAAACGAGGAGACCATTGCGACACTAAATAATAATGATACCAGGCGTCTACTGTGACACAGAGGGGGCTCATGGAACCAATGGTCCATTGTGACAAAGAGGGACCTCATGGAACCGAGGGGTCACTGTGAGACTGCAGAACCAAGGAGACCATTGTGAGACTACAGAACCTCATGGAATCAAGTCAGAACCACAGAGTCATTTGTGACACTATGGAGCCTCATGGAACCATTGTGTCACTGTAGAACCATGGGGACCATTGTGATACTGTGGGATCTCATGAAACTAAGTGTCCATTGTGACACTGTGGGGCCTCATGGAACCAAAGGTCCGTTGTGGCATTTTGGAGCCTCATGGAACCCAGGAGACCATTATGACACTGCAGACTCTCCTGGAACCAAGGGTCCACTGTGACTCTGTGGAAATTCACGGAACTCAGGGTCCCTTGTGACACTGCGGAACCATGGAGACCATTGTGACACAGCATAACCAAGGCTCTACTGTGACACTGATGGTCCTCATGGAACCAAGGGTTCTTTTTTAAACAGCAGAGCCCCATCTACCCAAGGATCGATTGTGACACTGCGTCATGTAACCAAGGGTCCATTGGTCCATCCACGGCTTCATAGAGCCACCAGTCCATTGTGACACAACAGACCCTCATGGAACCAATGGTCCATTGTGATACAGAGGAGTCCCACAGAACCAAGGGGCCATTGTGACACAGATGGGCACCATATAATCAAGGGTCCTTTGTGACACTACTAGGCCTTATGGAACCAAGGGTCCATCGTGACACTGCAAAAGCAATGACAGCATTGCGACACCTCAGAATCTCATGGAACCAGGTGTCTCATGTGACATTGCTACAACCCGCTTAATTATAGAGGAGCAAAAAGAGCTCTCTGTGAATTGCAGAAAGGACTTCAGGTTCAAATATTCCCTGAAACAAGATTAAAATTCAAACTAAGTTATATGTTGATAAGAAAGAAAATCTGATATTTTCACTTTACTTACTGTAAAAGGGGTAAAAAGAAAGGGAAAAGTAGAGAAAAGCTGGGAAAAGCTGAGATTACTTTAAAAGCATAGGATAGCTTACTACCACACTTGCTGCATTTCCACCGAGATGGGAAAGGGGTGGGGGGAAGGGCGAAGCAGTTTTTGCCTTTTCTTTTCCTCTGCTGCTTGAAGTGGCTTTATCTGCGTTTTCTGGTCTTGGGGCTGGCAGCTTAGCTGGAATGCAGTCAGTTGCCTTCTGGAATGCAGACACAGTGCGTGGTTCCTGCAGCTCACGCGTGGCTCTGGAACATTTGTGCTTGCTCACTCCAGGAGTGCAAGAGCAGGGGGTGTCCTCCCTCCTGGAGGCTTGTTTCAGTTTTGAGACAAATTTAAGAGAAGACACTCTGCAATGAGGAGTCTCCTCTAAAAGGTTTTAACAACTCCCCTCCACCAATAGAAAATGAATACTAATAGAGGAAAGTGAAAAGAAAACAAAACCAACAGTTTATTAACAACAGACTGCTCACAGAACTCACCCCGCACCCCACACAGACACAGGAACAAAGACCCAAAAATGCCTAGAGAATGTGGCAAACATTGAAGAAATACCCCTTCCTGAGACATGGTACGAGAGAGATGGTGCTGGCTTTCACACTGAGGGAAGTGGAGCTTCCACACAGGAGTTCCAGGAGGAGGCAAAAACCTGGTGGCTCTCTGGGATCAACCTCCTCTCCAGGGCAGATGAAGCATCTGGGCTGGAGCTGCTTGGTATGCTTTCACTCCCCAGCTCAGCTCCTCGAGGCTTGGGGCTGGAATGGCACGACTCCACTCCTGCTGGTCCTGCTCCTTCAATCTCAGACCAGCAGCTATTCAGTTCTCCTCAAGGCACCTGAAAGATTGCTACTGCAGCTTCTCCAAGCCAGGGAAGAGAAAAGATTTTTGCCTGGGCCAAGAAAACCAAGCTAGCCAAGCAAAATCAAGCTGCACAACGCCATGGAACACCTGGGCAATGAGGCTTCAAAAATGTCTGCCAAAAAGCCCAAAACTCCACCCTCCCCAGCCCCCCACACACCCAGTCCCAGGCCTTAAAGATAACAGCAACCATTTTTTGGCATAAAGCAGAGGATCATGGAATAGACTACCATCATAAATCACTCCAAGAAAAGGCTTCAGCTTGTTTTTGCAGCTGTAAACAAGGCTTTAGCAGGCAGTGGTGAAAGAAGTGGGGGGGGGTAGTGTTGTTGGCCAGAATTTCTATCCCTCTTTTCCTCCTCTCTAGTTTAGCACAGGTTTTGCTTTCTTTTTTATGGACCTGTCTTGGTTTAGAGACAAGTTTAGGAGAAAAACATTCCAGAATGAGTGTTTCCTCTAACAAAAAAGGGTCCCAACAATCCCTTCCTGCCAATAAGAGATTAATACTAGTAGAGGAAAGTGAAAAAAGCCCTATCTGTTTATTGACAAACAG
The DNA here is from genome assembly GCA_013398115.1 of Falcunculus frontatus. NCBI lineage: Eukaryota > Metazoa > Chordata > Aves > Passeriformes > Falcunculus > Falcunculus frontatus. The sequence goes on from VZRV01000622.1 coordinate 806,716, forward strand.
CGTGCCCACACAGCACAGCATGGGTAAAAAGAAGAATAAATGTTAGATACTGAATTGTCAGACTAACCCCCCCTTCCCCCCACACTGGAACAAGAAAACCCCAAAATGCCAGGGAAAGAAAAAAAACCCCACAACAGCTGCAACGTGGTGGGGAGAAAAAAAATGGCACCAGCTCCTGTCTCAGGGAAGGGGAAAAAAACCAAAGAGTTCAGGCAGCAGCTCGAGCAAAACAGATGAGAACCTGGTGAATCTCTGGCATGGGTCCCCTCTTCACAGCAGATAAAGCTGGTGGATTTGGTGTCCTTTCTCTTGTTCGCTCAGCTTTTCTGAGGTCTGGGGCCGGGATGGAGTGGCCCCTCGCCTTCCCACCAGTCCCCGGCCGATTCGTCTCCCGTCAGTTGTCCTCTCTGATCTCAGACCAAAACCAAACACCCATTTCAGGAAAAAAGCTGCTGAAGGATTGCTGTTGCAGTCTCCAAGGCCAGGGAAAAGGAAAAAACCCAACTTCTTGCGTCAGCTAACAAAACCCAAGCTAACTGAGAAAGAAAAGGAACCCAGGCCACATGGCACAACGGACACCTGGGGAGTGAGGCTTTGAATAAAGCCCATCGAAGACCCCCAAGGCTCCCCCCTCCCCTGGACCCACCTTAAAGTTACAGCAACCATTTCTAGGCATAGAGCAGACAATCAGAGAATAGAAAACCACCCCAAGACAGCCCTGCAGAAGGACCCAAACAGGCTGGATGGATGGGCCACCATATGAGGGTCAACAAGGCCGAGTGTTGAGGCCGACAGCTTCCTGCAGGCTTCACAGACCTTAATTTGGAGATGGCTAGCTTCTATTAATGAGAAAAGCCCATGAAGAGAAAAACAATTAGCTTCTACCCTTGAAAATATAGAATCAACAGAGGCAAGAAATCTAAACAATAGAAGGACAAAACCAGCACCTGTTATTTTTCTGAATGCCTGAGTGCTGATGCTGCAAGTGTCCAATGGCAGTATATTGTATTTAATGTAGCCAATGAATCTATTGTAGTAATTTAGTAGCCAATAGGTATGTAATACGAATGATACCATACCAAAGGTCTAGAAAAGAACTCGTCTCTTTGAAATAAACGGCTTCAGCCCTTGAACGAGGCACTGTCCGTGTTTATGTGTGTCGCAACCGCCCCAACAGCGACAGCCGAGTGCCAGATCCCTACACTTTGTCCCCAATAACCCCCTGCAGCTCCAGCCTGGGGCAGAGGGGCTGGACAGTGCCCGGCAGGAAAGGCCCTGGGGGAGCTGGGGACAGAGGCTGGACAGGAGCCCAGGTGTGCCCAGGTGGGCAAGAGGCCAATGGCCCCTGGCCTGTCCCAGCCCTGGTGTGGGCACAGGCCCAGGGCAGTGACTGTCCCCTGTGCTGGCACTGCTGAGGGACCTCGAGTGCTGTGTCCAGTTCTGGGCCCTCGTGGCCAGAGAGACCTTGAGGGGCTGGAGTGGGTCCAGAGAAGGGCAACAAAACTCATGAAGGGTCTGAAGTTTATGTCTTATGAAGAGTGGCTGAGTGAGCTGGGGTTGTTTAGCCTGGAGAAGAGGAGGCTCAGGGGTGACCTTAATGCTCTCCCTGACAGCAGGGTGTGGCCAGGATGGGGTTGGGCTCTGCTCCCAAGCAAGCAGTGATAGGACAAGGGGACATAGTCTTAAGCTGTGCCAGCAGAGGCTTATGTTGTTCATTAGGAAGAAATTCTTCTCAGAAAGGGTGATTAGATACTGGAATGGGCTGCCCTAGGAGGTAGTGGAGCCTTCTCCTGCCTTACACACGCCTCTCCTGTATTGCCTTGACTACCCCTGCATTGTCTTCACTTTCCTTTCCTGCCCCTCCCTTGCATTTCCTTGTTGATAGTCAAGGGAGGGATAGGCAAGGCAAGGTAAGGGACACGGAGGCAAGGCAAGGCAATGAAAGGATAGGGTAGGCAAAGAAATGGAGGGTCAGGCAAGTCAAGGGCAAGATAAAGGAAGGGGCAAGGCAAGGGACAGGCAAGATATGGAATGGACAAAGCAGGAGAGGGAGAAGCAGAGGGCAAGGGAAGGCAATGCAAGGGAAGGGAAAGGCAAGGAAAAGCCAAGCAAAGTACAGGAAAGGGAGAGGCAAAGGAGGAGCATAGGAGAGGCAAGTCAATGCAAAGCAAGAAAGGGTAAAGAGAGGGGCAAAGGAAGGGCAAAGCAAGGCAAGGGGATGTAGGGGACAGGTAGGGGAGCAAGGAAAGAGAGGGGGGACAAGGAAATGTAATGGATGATTAGGCAGTTCAAGGGAAGGTAAGGGAAAGGCAGGCAAGGCAACGGCAGGGCAGGCAGGTGAAATCAAAGCAAAGAAATGGAGGTGTAGGCAAGGCAAGGGAGGGACAAGCAAGGCAAAGCAAGGCAAAGCAAGGCAAGGCAAAGCAAAGGAGTGGCAAAGCAAGGGAAAAGGTGGGCAAGGCAAGGGAGGGATAGGGCAAAGGAGGGGCAACACAATGGAGGGGCAAGGTAAAGCAAGACAAAGCAAAGCCAGCCAAGGGAGGGGAAAGGGATGGACAAGGGAAGGCAAAGGGAAGGCAAGGAAGAGGCAAGGGAGAAGCAAGGGAGAGGCAAGGCAAGGGAGGAGTAGGCAAGGCAAGGCAAAGGAGTGGTATGCAAGGGAAGGCAAGGGCAAGGAAAGGCAAAGCAATGCAGGGACAAGGCCAGGGAGGAGTGTCTTTGTTTAAAAGACAAATGCGCTCCAAGGAAGGTGGGAACCTTCCTGGAATGGAAAGAAGACCCTTCCCTCCAAATTATTGTAACTTCAAAATTATAGGGCGTCCAGGCAAAAATATAGGAAAAGGATTAACAGTTTTTTACTAGAAAAAAAGCCCAACATACCAAGAAGACAATAACAGAAACTTCCCAGGCACTAAATCCCATTTTTCCCCCTGTGGTGTAGTTATGACTACAGCCGGCAGGGGGAGCTGGCACACTTCGGGAAGCAGAGGCTGCGGGAGCTCAATCGCAGCCGGTAGGAGCGCTGGCAGCTCCGGTGGGGCGGGAGCTGCAGTGATCCTCCCGCAGCCGGCACAGGGTGGGAAGGGGGAAAACTGCTCCTCCTGCAAACTCACACGGGTGGTGGCTGGTCTTGGCACTCCCAACAGCAGCTGGCACAAGCTGGGGAGGTAGCCAGGGCTCGATCATGGTGCTGAGCTACTGTGCAGAAGGAGATCTGGCCGAGACTGCCCGGCTCCAGGCAGCACAACATGAAACTGCTCTGGATCCCCCAGCAAAAGGAAGGACCCAGCCGCAGCCAAGTCTCGGGTCAGACCTTTCACGGCACCAAGCCACAACTCCTGAGAAACCCCAAGTGGAAGAGCCCATCCACCAGCCAAAACTCCCCAACCCTAAAACTACTCCACTGAAATGCCAGGGCCATCCGCCACTTCCTTTTGTGTCTTGATCACTGACTATTCACCCAGAAAGCCTTCCTGATAACAGTGGGAAGACATTCACTGAGAAACCTAAACCCACGACAAGGAGCAAGTCAAAGCAAGGCAAGGCAAGGGAAAGGCAAGGCAAGAAGGGATAAGGCAAAGAAGAGGCAAGGGAAGGACAGGGAGGGGCAATGCCATGGAGGGTCAAGGTAAGGTAAGGAAAGGAAAAGCCAAACAAGGAGGGGCAAAACAAGGCAAGGGCAGGCAAGAGAGGCAATGAAAGGCAAGGAGGGGAAAGGCAACAGCAAGTTGAGGCAAGACAAAGAGAGTAAAGGGAGGAAGTTGGCAAGGCAAGGGACAGGCAAAGGAAGGAAAGCAAAGGCAGGGTAATGGAGGGGCAAGGGAGGGAAAAGGCAGTGGAGGGGGGCAAGGAAGGCAAGGCAGTAGAGGGGAAAGAAGAGGCAAGGGAGAAGCAAAGCAAGGCAAGGGAAGGGATGAGCAATGAAAGGAAAATGACAGCAAGGCAAGGGAGGGTAGGCAAGAAAGGGCAATGGGGGGGGGAAGGCAAGGCCAGAAAGGGTAGGTAAGGCAAGGGAGGGGAAAGGCAAAGCAAGGCAAAGAAGGGACAAGGGAGGGGAAAGAGTGGAGTAAGTCAAGGGTGGAGCATGGGATGGGCAAAGAAAGGAAAGTGAATGCAAGGCAATGGAGGGGCAATGCAAGGGATGGGCAAAGGAAGGAAAGGAAATGCAAAGCAAGGGACAGCCAAGGAAAAGCAAGGCAATGCAATGGAGAGAAAACACAAGAGGGGCAAGGCAAGGGAGGGGCAAGATGAAAGCAAGGAAGGGCAAGGAGGGGTAAGTCAGAGTGGCACAGTAAAGAAAGGCAAGGTGAGGGAAGGCAAGGCCAGGCAAGGGAGTGGCATCGGAAGGGCCAAGTCAGTACAAGGCAGGAAAAGGGAGAAGGGAGGAGCAAAGCTTGGCAAGGAAAGCAAGGGGTAACAGAGGGGCAAGGCAAAGTAGAGGTAGGGAAGAAAAGGCAAGAGAGGGATAGGTGAGGCAAGGCAAGGGAGGGGCAGGCAAGGCATGGCAATGAAAGAAAGTGGTAGGCAAGGGCAGGCAACGCAAGGGAGAAGTAAGAGAGTCAAGGCAAGGAGGGGGAAGGGTAGGAAATGCAAAGCTTATTGAACCAAGGCAACATAAAATGTATTTTTTTTTCAGGCTGGCCATTTCCAATGCAGAGGTGCTTGGGCATAGGGGCCTTGATGCAAGGGTGCTTAGTTAGGATAGTTCTCATCCATGCCTTGGAGAGTTTTCAGACAAAACCAGCTCACAGGGGCAAAATTGCAACAACATCCTGTAAACTCTGCTAATAAATACGCATAAAGTGCCCTTGCACAGAGGCCTCATGTGCACAAACACATGTGAATGGTAACAGATGATTCTGTAAGCCAAACCAGGTGGCTATTAAATGGTAAAGGTGAGTATAGTAGTAGTCTTAAGACTGCATATGAGGAAACAAGAGTGGTAACATGGCAAAACAAACAAAAAAGGCCAAAAGTAGCTTCTCTCAATGCAACAGATTAGTAAGATAAAAGAAAAACATCAGTGACATTCATACAAACTTGTCAATTTACACCAACAAAGCTCAGCAAAATTTGACCGATCTCAGAGGTAGAGTCGCTTTATCTTCCGGACAGATTCTTCCCACCAATCATTCCAACGCTGAATTGCCAGCAGCTGAGCTGCACTTTCTTCCTTGATCTGGGCAAACATCTGCTCAAGTTTACATTTGTATTTCTGTATAAGAAACCCCAACAATCAAGGAAAAAAATGGTAGAGATGAAATGTAATTGTATTTGCCTAAATCCAGGTCCTGATCTGTTGTGTCAGAAGACCACATAGAGGCCACTTATTTTTTGCCTTTGACAATAGGACTATATGAATAATTAACTATTAGCAGTGTTCCTTCTGTGTTCCTTTTAAAGACTTCTGAAATTAAATTACCAGTAGTATTTAAATTTTGCTAAAATGCAAGATCTTCATCTCACTTCCATTAGTTCCTAAGATAAGGGAGTTGCCTTCTCTCAAGACCCAAGTATGCATCTCCAGCATGGGATGCACTTGGGCTCTTGCTGGAGCTTCTTAACTCATGAGTATGAACTGAACTATTACAAAGTTGCTAAAAAGTTATTTCCTCTCGACAGAAACTTGTAGACCACCATAAAAACCTCGAGGCACTTTAATAATGTTCAACAGTCCATGCTCCAAAACACAAAGTGCTGTATTTTTAATGCAACATACATGCAGGAAAATATTCCTGTGGTGTGCATTCTGTATCCAATCCTTTTATCCAACCATTTGCATTAAACCATTTGTATCCAAACAACCACATTCCCTTCAAATCTGTGCTGTAATCAGGTTCTTGGGCACCAGAACTAGATACATAAAGCACGCATGCAAATCAATAGTTTTGAAGGCATTTGCCACGGTTGACAGTATATTTTACATTCCCCTATTAAAACCAGAAATTTTTAAAAGTTAATTTAGTTCAGTGGGAGTACAGTTGCCTCCAGGTCAGATGCATAAACACATTTTCAAGTGATTTAACAAAAATATTCTCCTAACTCCTAAGCACCGCTGTTTTGAAAACAATTGTCTGTGCCAGAGGCTCATAGTTGTCTGCATTCTTTGAACACTCAATGAAGAAAGAGTGATCATTTTTATGGTGGAAACAGCCATCTGTGATTTTTCTGGATATAAGATAGGTATGAAGTATTTTATAGCCCTTCATCTTTTTTGGGAAAATCATCTTTTGTGAGCTAAGGCTGGAGCTGTAGGCTTCAGGAAGAAAGGTGAGTGAAAACAAGGAGGATTGGAATGGCACTGGGATACAGCTGCTTTTGGAACTATGATGCTGCCAAAATGCAGTGTCCTGTTTCTGACACCATCCACGCTTCTCTGCTGAAACAATTCCCCTTTCTCATGTCTCTGAATGAGAAGACTCCCTGAGAAACCAACCCTGTCTGCTTCTGACAGCATCACAAAGAAATGGACATGAGAGAGGATTTCTGCACACGGATAATATGGCTTTAAGGTCTGAAAACACTGTGTACATTAAAAACTTACACACATAACTAAGATTCTCTAACTGTCTTCTTAAAAAACCAAACCCACAACAGCAGCAGCCCACTCAAGAGTCCTTCCCCACAGACCCACCTTATATGCAGCTTGTCTTGTGTCCACCACTGCTAGATGGCCCAGGGTAGTCTTAGCTGTTGAAACTGGTGCAGTTCCTCTGCAAAGAGTATATTCTGGAGCATCGGGAAGAGTAGTCTCAGGTATTCCTGGCCAACTCCTATAAAAAACCAAATCAACCAAGCAACCAAAACACACATGAGAAAAAAGTTAGAAAAGGGAACAGATCATACTAATTCACGTTACTTGTACTAAGGTGCCAAAGATCAATGTTCTTTTTTTTCTCCACAAAAGGTTTACCCTAAAAACTTCTTTGTTTAGTACAACCACCTTTTCTTTTAAAGCATCAGGATCTCTCCACAGTATAAAATTAATTTCTTCTGAATGACAATACACAGACTATTCATAGATCTGAATGTACTGAATTGATAACTAGTGACAGGCAAGGGGCATAGCACTAGCAATGATATGGTACTGTTTTACGATACTGTATGTAATTCACTTTTATTTGGATCCATTGCTATTCTTTCTTTAAAGTCATTACTCACTCAGACTACCCCATAACTAGTTCAATTACATTACTCATGATGAGCAGCAGTTTCAACAAGTGCAGCAAGAAGTATGAGGACAGGGCCTGTTATCAGTTTAGAGCACAGAGATCATCAGTATCTCCAAATACTACCTCCTTCCTCGTTTGAGTAATGGTGGAACTTCAGGGGTTCCTAGAGGAAGTCCAGCTTGTTTAGGACGGATTAAAGTCAACGTCTTCTCTCTAGGTATTTCAGTTTCTGGGAGGTAACAGAAGATATGCTCAGCAGAAACAAAACAATGTCAGGAATACAATTGTTTTGGAGTAACTGTGCAGCTTGATGCTCTTCACTCTCAAGAAATTGCTGTGTGTGCTTTATTATGCAAATCTTTTAATTTAAAATACTATTGCATATCAAAGCCTCCTCTTCCTAGGGACAGACTGCTGCGATCTCTGAGAAGGAAGAGGAGGCCTGAACAAGCAATCTCTTCTTTTCTTACCTGCTACTTGTATATCATCAACAGTGATGGTTTCATCTAGTTCCAAGAGGAGCTTTTCAGTGAGGGCAGCCAGTGCAGAAAAAAAGCTCTGAGCACACTCAGCAGCACAATCCTATTGGGACATTGGAGACAAGTGAGAGGAATTCCTTTGATAATTTGATCTCCTCTCCTTTTAATTTGGTTCCTAAAGACTACACAAATATCCAACCCTGACATTCTGCAGCAACTGCAGATAACAGACATAAGGCTCAGAGTTGCACATAAAAGGGTCTCAAAGTGTCTCTGCAGTATTCTTAACACTGCCTGATTATCTAAAGTTCAAAAAACTGTAGAGTTTTGTGTATAGGTACCTAGCAGTTACACATTTGGGTTAAACGTGATAAAACCAGCTTCCAGCCAAGATAATTTTGGAATTCAGGTACTTTGGGTGGAAGTGCTTAGCCCAGGTGTTATTCTAAAACAGGGTATTTGTGTTTCTGTGTCTGTATGCAGAGCTAGGGGTAGAAGGAAATACTACTTGGGAATTAAAAATACATGTACTCTGCAGGCAGTGTAGAATTTGGAATCAGTGGCCTGAGAGAAGTAAACAAAGAGCTTTAATGCTCGGGAACCAAACTTCAATAAACCCAGGGGGCAGAGGGGTAAAAGTATTGATTCCTGAATCTCTCCTGTAAATTCAGCTTATTTCAGTTCTTAATCTTGTGTAGAAAAATGTCAATTATTTGCACTAATGAAATGCACAGAGAAGAAACCTTTCCAGATATCTGTTGTCTGGAAGTAAGAGAACTAAACAGAGGATGGCACCACCACAGCCAATACTCCTAGCCACCATTAAACTCATAGTCAAGAGATTCTATGAATGATACAAAATACCAGTAAGTCCCACAATGTATCTAAGCACCCCTATGCGTGCAGATATATTATGTCTATATTGATTTAATGCTGAAAATACATAATTTAAAAGTTTAGCAATAGATGAACAAGATTGCCTAAAACTGAGAAAATGTTCAAGTTTCCTTGGGACGGGGAAGAAAAATGTATCCAAAATACACCGTCCTTTCCAAATGCAACATTTCAGTTCACATTAAGCAAGGGCTTTACAATTACCTGCAGCATCTTTGTGTTGAGGTGAACACCATCAGTATGATCTTTTTGCCTTTTTATTTCCTCTTGGCACAAAGCCTCCAGATGAAGGGAGTTATTTGGGTGTCCTAGGGAGTAATGTAATTTTCTCTGGTGCATAGTCTTTAAGCAAATACGTAAGAAAGAAATGCCTTCAGTAAAGAATGTACTGTGAGTCATAAAAAGGAAGGAGTAAACCACAAACATTTTCTATAAAGGTATTCAGAAAGGCAAGGAAAATGAAGCTACTTCTTGGCTGTCTGGATATAAGCTTTGCAGTGCAATATGCACCAAATTGTCTCTCTGCTGGCCTCTGGTCTCACTTTGGGATTTGTTTTCAACAAATAATCATCTCTTCTACCACGTGGCAAATAGGATATTTTTTATATCTCTGTATTTGTAATTTTTACCTAATTTTTAATACTCAGACAGAATCTCAAGACACGGCAGCATTTCCTGCATGATCTCCGTTATGATTCTATTCTCAGTTCTGATATTATTTGATGAAACATGCCTCTTTTATGAATGACAGTAAATAATAGTATTTCATTATCCCTACATCACAGTTCTTACAAAGGAGCAGGAGCTGTCTGGCCATACCACAAGGTCACAGCCCTTACAGAGCTAACAATCCAAGTGTAAGATGACAGGCAGAGCTGAGAAGATTAGAAAGAGGCAGCCCAGTGCTGGAAGCTGGGAGAGAAGGGACTGAGTTCCATGAAATACAAAGCTTCCAGGAGAACTAAGCAGACTAACTGCAAACACAGAAACTACATCTGTGGCCAGCTCAGCAGAGAGTGATGAAGCAAACAGTGAGAATGAGAACAATAAAGTTTTATCAATCTGATGCATTTAGCATTGGTTACACTAAAGGCACCCCAGTATGTCCATGATACATACCTTCACATCCTCCCACTCTTTCAGCTGTCTATTGAAGAGATGCTGAATATGACCAGTAAAAGAGCTGAGTTTCTGCTCATGTTCTTTTAAAAGACTTTCCACGACCAGTTGGGAAACAGAAGAGAGCTCCTCCTCAAACGACTTCAGCTGATCCCGAAATTCTTTTTGGAAAAGACAGGGTGTGTATATAACACAAAGAGCCTGGAATTTTCTCTCACAGAGATTCTGTCCCTGACATTTCTTCTTCTAGATGCAATGCTTTGAGAAACATACTGTTGCTCAAAGATGTGACTTCGTACAGGTCTTTTAATTTAGTCAAGTGCCCTTCTGCTACACTTTCTGTAGCTGATAATACATAAAAAAGAATATTGCCTCAATTTCCAGTAAAGTCAACTGGAGTTTTTCCACTGAGTGTGATGGATTACGACAACGACATAATTCTTGGTCGCTGCAATGTTCAGCTTTCATACTGAAAAATTACATACACAAGAAAATGAGAAACCTTACTTTTCAGTCATTAACTGAATGAATTTACCTCCAAGACAGAAATTGTAGTAATCATCTGTCTGGCTTTGGTATGCCAATAGTTTCAGTCTGAGCATTTCTGCCCAATGTTCAAATGTCTCTGGCAGATCTTCAGGCATTCCCATCTGAAGATTCTTCTTTTCTCCATAGAACTCCTGCAGAAGGGAAAGATAAACCAGAAAAAATGTTGATAACACATTTAAACATGTCACATCTAGGTATATAACAGTAGGAGAAGAAAGGAAAAATTTTGGACAGTCTGCCAAACATTGAAAGAACCACATTATTCTTCTGACACAGGATTACACCTATGAAAGGAGAAGTGACTGAAGAACATGACATTTCCTTACCTCACCAAGGGAGAGCAACGTGGTGTTACCCATGCAGAGAATATTCATAATAGTCCCCTTAAAAGTACTGAAAACAAAAAAAAATTTAAAAATTTTAAAAATATTAAAAATATGATCATGCTGTTAAATGATCACATTGGCAATATTCACTGTTTTTCAAGTATTTTGTTCAGGTTAATTTTAGTACATTTTTCAGAGCATACACAAACCAATATTCAGAATGCCTAAGAACCTTCCTCCACATTAGCACAGATTCTCTTCAGATGCAACCAGGACAAGGAGCTATTGTAAATGCTCACTGGAGAGCACTGCCACATCACTGTCACAAAAAAGCAATCTTAGCCAAATTCCTGTGCCCAAAGAGCTTACCATGTATTTTAGATAAAGCAAAAATACTTGAAGGTGGGTCTAGCTGCTTACTGGAACTATTTTGAAACACAATATGGAATAAAATTCCCTAATGCTTAAACATTTTAGGCATTAATTTGAACAGTTTTGTATGGCATGTACAAAATATCTCAGTTCTATAGAGTGTAGCTGTACAGATCAAGAAACAATATGATAATTTTCTTAGAGAAGGGGAATGGAACCTGTTTGCTCCTTGTTTGTTCCTATTAATGGAATATTGAGCACAAGAATGAAGGTAGAAAATGTATCGGTCTTCTTAGATGTGAAAATAATTGAAAGAGAGGCTATTTTACATTCCCCACCCACTTCTTATAAATGCACAAAAAGGGCTCCAGGAAGACCCCCCACTTCAGACATCAGACAGAATGAACCAGATGACTTCTATCTTCACTGTTATTACGCTGAAAAAAGGAACTGTTCTGTAAGCACTTTGACCTATAAATATCAAGGCTAAATACCTCAAAATTCAATGGTGAACTCTATAGGTCACAATGATATATGGATAGATAGATAGATAGATAGATAGATAGATAGATAGATACATACATACATACATACATACATACATACATACATACATACATACATACACAGAGGGTTTTTACAGATTAACTTCTTGTTCTGGAAATATATGACTTACTTAGACTTAGCAGGCTTATTTCCAAACAACTGGGATCTCTCCTCCATGGAAAGAGATTTTCTGCCTTTCTTTTCACTAGAAAGGAAAAACATTAATTTGAAACTATCCACAAATGTTTTCCTTCTCTGGCTGATGATTTGAGCTAGTCAGTCATATGATACACATGAAAGTGAAGAAAAAATTGAAAAAATGTAGCTCTAGAACTAGTATTCTATGTGGCCTGGTTCTGGCCAGTTTCTTCAGTAGCCAGGAGGGGGTATGGCCAGGACCTGGAGGTTGTTCTCTACCACCTCTCATCATTGCAGGGGATGGGTGGAAGGGTCCCTGCTGTTGGGGAATGTGGTGGCAGTTGGGTAAGTCAGGGGTTTCCTCATGGTGAGCACCCACATGTGAACTGCCTGCTTCTCTTGTACACTTTGCTATTAACAGTGCTGCTGTTACTGTTCGTTTTCTTATCTCATTGCTGTTTCTAGAAAATTGTTCTTATCTCAACCTTATCTTCACCATTTGTGCCTCCAATTTTCCTCTCCAGCTGCTGCAGGGAAAGGGGAGTGAGCAAGAGGTGCATGGTTTGAAGTGTTTCAGTAGGAGCACAAAATTGGGGAATAAAATTCCCAAACCATGACAACATGAAAATAGAATTTTGATGGAAAAAGATTCTTGGAATTCTCTTCCAAACTCTAAGTTGTTCAAAACTTTTCTCTTGTTTTCACTATTACAGTAGCTCATTTCATCCATCTGTGGGCTAAACTGAAGACAAACTATTTAGACACACCTGAGAATTAAGCCACATTGATTTAAGGGTTAGTCTAGATTGCAACAACTTCAAAATACAAAACAGCAGCAGATGATGGAGAAAAAGAATAGTATTTTTCCAGTCAAAATCTGGGGGAAAAAAATCCCAAAAAGCTGATCATGTGGACATAAAAAGGTAAGAGATTCCAAGTGATAAGCAGTAGGTGGAAAGAAGGCTGCTACAAATAAGCAGTTAAGAATCTTTCAATGAACAAAGTTTAGGTAAATTCCTGCATGGGAATATTTTAAGTGGGATTCCTCCTTTTAGGGCTCTCACCTTTTGTTTGGCTTCTTTTCATCACAAGATGACTTCTTCCTGATTTCAGCTGCAGACTTCTGAGAATGTGCATTGGATACCTTCTTCTTTTTTGCTGGGGGAAGAATTGCTTATAGTTAACAAGGAAAGAAGAAGAATATTGCATAAATGCCAACTAAAGTGCTTTTTAAGTGTATATATAGTTTGTCTTCTTATTTCTATAATGTTTCCTTACAATATGTAGGGGACAGCTACAGGAACAAACATTTCTGTCAGACAGGCCTGAAGTAACCCAGAAGTGGCAACAGCAATAAAGGTTATGTGCTGGGGCATGAGTCACGGGAATGTCACAGAAAAGACATGGTAGATGGGAGGAGATTTAAAGCAAACTGGAGGCAGGTGAATAAGGAGAATGAATGGGCTACATTCACAGCACTGGTGGTCACGGGGACTTGCAAATGTGGAAGAGATTGAGGATAGCTTTGGACATGGCTGGAGGAGTCGAGGTCTGCAGAAGAGAGATGAGGAAATGGGAACACTAGGTAGGGAGCACCTGGGGTTACCTCTGTGCTCATCTTCGAGTGGATGATCACACACTGGGAGAAGGATCCCTGATACCCTATATATCACATGATTTCTGCTCCACTTCTTTTCTCAACCCCATTTCCCTTTTGCTATCACGAACACAGGTACTCTTTATAACATTATTATCTCATTCTGTGGCTTTCATTGCTTTAGGAGCCCAAAATCATCTTAATATAAGTAAAGATGTCCAGGAAAAGAGCTGGGAAGCACAACTATCTCAGAGTTCCTAGCATGGAAGCCACTGGCCTGGAACATGCTAGACCTGTGCAGTAAAATGCCAGAAACTACAGTTTAGATGAAAAGAAAATATTAAAAGAAATACAGGCACACCTCTCCCCTGATTTAGGTCCTGGGATTTTTTTGATGGGTCAAATCTGGAAAAAAAAAAGAGAGCTAAGGACTACTGAATATCCAGTTATTTTATGTTCTATACTGTACTACATAGCAAACCAGGCAAGTTCTGTATCCCTATCATGTGCTAAGTGAGTTAAATTTCTGAGACCATATTTAACAGATAGGGTTACTTTTACAACTGACAGTGTATATAGAAGTAATTTCATGGGACTAACTGATTGTTTAACTGGAATTTTGGAATTTCTACAAGCAAAACCTCATGAAGATACTATTTGCAAATCAAACATTTGTCATACTCTTCATTTTACATTTTGTATATTCAGTCAACTATGTAGGAGGTAATCACCTTTCAACTAAAATAAGGCTCTAGAAGACAAAAATTAAATACCTAAACTTTATCACTGTATACTAGATGTCACCTATTACTCACAAAGGTGTATTTTTGGCTATGAGAAATCTTACTTTTAAAAAGAAAGCAGTCTCAGCTAGACTGATTTTTAAAGTTAGACTGATCAGAAAATATGTAGTAATATTATCTATGAACAGTCTATTCAATAGTTCTGGGCATACAGGGTAAGCTACAAATGATGAATTCAGGAGAACCTTTATATGCTTCTGGAATAAAAATTTTAAAAATACTGTAGTGAAGCCCCTTATAGTGTTATCATGAGCCTCATGGAGAGAATTGGGATATGTAGCAAAGAAAATATAAATAAAGACAAGGAGAGAAAAATACCTTTAGGCAAACAAGTACTTACCCAGCTAATTTTTTGATAACAGTTACTGCCAAATCATCAAGTACTGATGTACCCTTTCTGCTTGGATTTAACAAAGGGAATTTGTCAGGATCCAGTCCCATCACCATCGTTTTGCTCTCATCTCTGAGACTCTCTTTTTGAATGGCAGGAGCAATGGAATCTTGTAACATCCCATCCGTGTCAAGAGTGGTGAAGTCCTCCTGGAATGGGAAGAAAAATGAAGCCCTGTAGACCGCAGTAGGCAGTTGGTGAAAGCATTCTGATGCCTTAGGTTTTAACTTCTATATTTGTCAAGTCCTGTACTGCCTGGTGCGTAACTCTGAGGTTTGGTGCGCCCTGTTAGCTGCTGCGCTCTCATGCTGGTTACACATAACAAACCTCTCTAGGTTTGTTCTCCAAGGACACCCAGTTTCTCCCAGGCCCCAAAAGTGTAAACTAAAGCCCTGAGACAAGGGGTAAGCTTGGGGTAATTACACCATTAACTGAAGTTATAATTGGAGAATTAACCCTGATATGCAAATAGACCAAACTTATAAAAGTGTGAAGAACTCGTGACCCGGGGTCCATCTTGGGGGGAGCCTTTTAACTGCCCAGGGGGTACCTTTGAAGGCCCTTAAATAAATACCTACCTTTATTCCCTTATTCTTGTCTAGTCTCTGTTTTTAGGTGGCCACCCCAAGGCATCAATTCCATGTAATGACTGACTACTAAAGCAGATTTTCTAAACAGACAGTATCTTGCTTCAGAGGCTGAAATAAATTTTTTGTCATTCTAAAGCAATGTTGTTACAGCTATACAACTCTCAAACACTTCAAAGCAGTTAACAGTAGGTTCTCATAATCATCATAAACAGTATTTAAGGATATAATCTTAAAAAAAGATCCACTGAGATTACAAAATAAAGACAGACTTTCCAGAAAAGGGAGGAAAGAAAACACAACCTGTTTGATAAAAACAAAATCCCTTCAGGACACATTTGGGATTTTTTTCTTAATTATTTAAAGATGCCTGTGAAATATGTATCTCTGAATAAGTGCTACACCTTGAAAACAAACTCTTCTGAAGAACTGAGCAACTCATTGCAATGCCATGTATCTTTAGCATTTTGTAAACTTGGTGATTTACCCAGCCTCTTAAAAAGGCTGTTCTAATGTTACAGTGTCTTGGACATCTCGGCATAATGCAGATCCTTTTTTGCATTTGAAAATTCAAAGCACAAATTCTGAAAAGCCATTAAAACAAGTACACATGAAAATTTTCTCACTATTAAATAAAATACAGAGAATGTGAATGTTATCTTACAGTGGCATGTGGGATCATTGCTTTTACTAAGAAGCAGTCAAGATACTGGCTCCTCTTTTTCAGCTCTTTCAACATCTCTCTGGCGAAATCATACAACTCTTCAGAAGTTAAAGCCTGAAAGATATAGTAACACAGATGGTATTTACTAAACTAGCTATTCTAACCTTCTCAAACATGCTGACTCTTGCAAACAACATTATTTGCCTCTGTTCTCTCACCAGTTTATGTACACATACATGGAAGCAATGAGATTGTAAGAGGCTGAGGTTTTGTTTGGCAAAGAGGAAAACAGCTACTGTCTAAGAAAGACTGTTGTGGTTTTAAACCCCACTGGAAATTAGGCACCACACAGCTCAACCATCTTTCTCTCCCTCCTTGCCCTCGTGGAATGGGGAGGAGAATCAAATAATAGTAATTTGTATGTTGAGATAAGAACAGTTTAATAATTGAAAGTAAAGTAAAATACAGTGATAATGGTAAATAACAACAACAACAACAATAATAACAATAATGATAATAATGATAATAAAAAGTAGAAAACAAGTGATGCACAATACCATTGCTCACCACCCGCTGACTGATGCCAGACCCCCCTTCCTGAACCCAGACTGGCCCTTCCAACAGCTCCTCCAGTTTACAGACTGGACATGACATTCCATGGGGTGGAGTATCCCTTTGGCCAGTCTGGGTCCCCTGTCTCACCTATGCTCCCTCACAGTTTGCTTTGTGAACCTCCTCAGTGGCAGAGCACGAGACAAGGGAAAAAAAAGTCCTTGACTTAGGATAAACACGACTTAGCAAAAACTGTGTTATCAACACCATTCTTGTGGTGAATCCAACACACAACACTGGAACAGCTACTGAGAAGAAATTAACTCTACCCCCAGCTGAATCCAGGACAAGGACCTTTCTGAGCAAAAATTCTGTGTTTCTGCCCAGCCCCAAATATGAGGAAACATAAGTCTTCCTCAAAAATACTAGTTTATACAAACATACACAAATTAATAACAACTAATAACAAGTCAAATTAAATACCATTTCATGCTGATTAGAACTTACTTCTTTATCTGCAGTAGAATGAACATAAGCATCTCTCTTCCTCTGGAGCTTTTCCAGGTAAGACTTTAATGTGGCTGACTGCAAATTGGAATTCGCTACCTAAAGCAGAAGCAAATGCTGGAGAAATGAAGTCCCCATTCACAGGAGTCTCAGAGGCTCCACTTTCAAACCATTAGAACCACTAATAAAAACTGGTTAAAAAACCCTGGTGCTCAGAGGAGAAGCTGAAACAGTAATTCACAAAAGCAAAGCTTCATGTTGCTCATTGTACCACGCAAAAATGCTGGTGAATTCAGATGTACATACTCAATGTGTTGCAAGGCCACAGTGTTCCAGCACAGCTGCAGCAGTATTAAAAATAAACTTTTAAGCTGATAGTGATAGGAAATAGGTTTTAAATTAACATAAAAAATCATTTAGTATTTGTCCACTCTGAATGCAGCCAAAATCTCCTCAATGGTACAAAAGAAAATTATTATAATGAATTTAAGCCAAGTTCTGATGTTTCTGTTTGTACCTCTAATTTGATTTGCTGTCGTAGCTGTCTCAAAGATTGATGGACCTTCTCCATAAAGGCTCGACTCAGAGAGAGAGAAGCAAACTTTTTTTCATACTTCTTGATAAGTTCAGTAGCCTTTAAGAATGTCAAAAACAAGAGACAGGGCTAGACAATCTTTCACTTTTTAAAACTTAAATGATAGAACTTGCCATTTCTACTAAATTTTTCCATCATGTAATTGCCAAACAGAACAGTCTTACAGTTCTAATCTGAAAGCAGGCTGACTGCAAATCACATCAAATATGTCAATAGAAAACAACATTTGAAATAATGGAACTCTGCATACCTGCTCCAAGCAGCTCGATTCTATTTGCTTCGTATGTGTCTTGACTGAACTTTCAAAGGAGTCAATTTGCTTACTTTCTTTCTGAAGACACTTGTCAAAAAACTTTACCTCCTCAGAAGAAAAGTCACCTCTCTCTGAAAATAATCTGAAAGCAAACATAAAAGCAATTGGCTGTGAGTCATCTTTTTCTCCAAGACTATTTTAGCTAAACAGCCCTGAAACATATATATCAACACAAATGTGATGAAAACAGTATAACAATTGTGGTTTAACAAGATAAATTTCAGTTTTCAAATAGGAAACTAGATGAATAACAAAATAAACTTTACTTTCACTGTTCTGCCTATGCAACAAACACTGATTCCCAGAAACAGGTCACCATTTATAAACAACACTTCCATGAAATCTACATACCTGCAACTTTTGAGAAAACCCACATTCAATCTCCTTAATTTTCCTAAAGCTTCCTCCAAGTGGTGCTGGTAACTTCTCACAGTAACCCTGATTGATTCCAGATGGTTGTGGAGTTCTGACTGCAGAATGTTGCTGGAAGAAGCTGACCTAACAGCAAATAATAAAAGACAGGGAAAACATGTCTGAAGAGGAACACACAGGATGATTCGGCACCTGCTGTGTGAGGACTCAGAAGTGATTTATGACTCTCAAAGCAACTCCCTGAGCTGGGATGGTTTGGATGAACCCACAGAAAGTATGAGCAACAGCTGATACTATTGAGCACTTTTCTTCAAAACCAATTAGTCGACTGATATTACTGTGCACATTCAGTAAAGTGGATAAAATCTAAACAGATGAAACATCTTTTCTACTTAAAGACTGCCAGCACTTTGAAAGGAGACGAAAATTTCCATGTGTTCAGTCCTGATTTTGATTTGTTCAGGGAAAGAAAATTAAATTCTTTCCACATTTTCAAGTTTTATGAAGTAGTCTTCATTGAAGAGCAACGACATATAAAACAGGTTCAGAATGCAGACCATAAACATCTCAGCCAGCAGTCAGGAGTATTTAACTATGGAGATTCGCAACAGCAGCAGTGGCACACTTACTGATCAGTCTCAGGAGTGTGGAGGAAGTCACGCTCCAGGTTCCGGAGTCGGGAGTGAAAGTTTGTGCTGAGGTTATTTAGCTGGTCTGAAAATTTGAGAAATTCAGCTTTCTCCTTTTCCAGGCCTTCTCCCAGCACTGCACAGTGGCACTCAAGATGCTCTTTGTGAAATGCCAGTTCCGCTGAGAAGAAAAGAAGTTTACAATGGGGACGTTATTCCCTGTTTACTGTGAACTATCACAGTGCCCAGTCAACCTGTGATCAGCAGCAAAATAAACAAAGCCAGACCTCACAGTAGCTAAAACATACAAATTAAATACATTCAGTTTGGTTTCTTTGACTTTTCTCCTGTGTAAGACATCCTTAACAACTCCTAATCCATTCAAATCATAACTGTCTCCTGTTTGCTCTAAGCATTCTTTTTCCTTTATTTTTGGTCATTGCTGACATCTCCATTATCTCTCTGTTCTCAGTCTTGTAACAAAACTAAAGGATATATTTCTTAATGGAAAATACACTTTTCCTGGTTTTGTGAGGGAAAGAAAAAAATCAGTTTTCGTCTCCCTTCTGGAGTGATAGCTGGATAAATCAAGAGCCAGCCAATCACCTCAAGAAAGCTGCCAGAAGAAGCACCTGTCCTCTTTGCAGAAAAAGGGAAATTGAAAAATTATTTGCCTGTTCTCCAAAAGAAGAATTTTTTACCTTATGTGTTAAAGACCAACAGACCTGTCTACAAGATTTTTTTCTCACCATAAAAACCTGCCACTTCCCATGCAAAAAGAGTTTTGATTGGGGGATGCTCTGTAGCTGCTCAGTGGTATTTCTCAGAGTTAAATCCTTCCTCTCAAGTTTTCAGAAGCTTGGCCCTGCCATTTTGGCTCTCCCAGCTTGCTAATTTCTTTTGCTGCAACACTTTCAAAATATTTTTTGGACACCCCAAACTCTTATTAAATAATGTCAAGGTGAATGAGAATTCACAAACATTGACAACAGAATGTTCAACATCCTCTACAATCCAGTTGTTAATCAAGGCACTGCTGCCTATTTTTCCAAAAATAACACAGCACAAACCAGGAAGAGCTATAGAAATGTCATTTTAAAAATATATGAGTAACATAATATACTGGGAATTCGTAGACAGTCAACGGCTTTCTATCGGCCTCTACTGCTGAATCTATTAATGCTGAAACAGATTTTGGCCCACTTAGGACCACCTCTAAATGAAGACATGATGCTCAGAATACCAAAAAAGTCAATACCAGCTCGAGCATTGCAGATATTTGTCTGTATCTCCTCCTGCTTTTGTTGATGCTTCTGAAGATGCAGCAGAAGTATTGAATTCAGCTCCTCTTTCTTGGCAGCTACAAAAACATAGGAGTTGGACAAGGATTCTGCAAACCATTTCTCCAAGTGTTCAAAAAAGCAGAGGCGAATCCTATGATTGAAAAAGAAATATTACAGTGAGTAATAGTAAATAATAAATAAGAATTGATTAAATATATTATTTCTAAGGATTTAACTTCTGGCTATAGGAAGGTACAGTTTCAGTACCGTTTGCACAATACTGGTAGAGTTTTTGAGCTAGCTGCATACTACTGAGTACCAGGCATTTTACCTTCGTGGCTCTGCAGGCAATTTGGGCAAATTACTTGTCTTTCTGTAATATGCTTTCTCACTAAGTAATTTTCCATAAAATATGAATGTTCTGTAAAGGTAAATGTTTTTGTGGTACTTTGACAGCCATGGATGCAAAGCAATATAAACATTTTCTCATATTTGTATCAATTTAAAAAGTGGAGTAACACAATAATTGTATGACCATAATTTTATAATTAAATATCTAACCGCAGTAATTAGATAACTTTTGACTCTATAGTCTGATGTTTCTTCTAAACACCTGAAATTTGTCTATTACATAAAGACAAAGAACAGAAATCGTTTTCTACTCACCTTTTCTTCAGCTTGACAAACACAGTTTCTGTGAGAAGTACGTATTTCAGGTACCTAGGAAGTGATTCTTCTTCTTCATATTTTGTAAAATTACTCTCTGTGCTGTCAGTCTTTCCTGCCTCTTCAACTCCAAGAACAGTGTAAGTGTTTCCACTAGCAGTGGAAAAAGACTCCACGGCAATTTCAGCATTTTCTGCCTTGCTGCTCTTGGACACTGACTGGGAAACAGTTGGAAACCATCACGTTACCTTTAAAGGTATCAGCATAGAATCAACAGTGCACGAGCTAGTGTAAGAATCATAAGGATATTTAGGATAATGTTCTCATTCGCAATTTGAACATTTACACAGTGCTGGCAATATTTATATATGCTGTCAAGACATAGGCAGAGTCGATAGTGTTTTAAAAGGTTTTTGTTATGGTAATAAATTCATGGAAACAAAAACTAATTCTTAGGTACAAATACAACTTAATCATTCACCATGGGCTGAGAACACTGTGATGAAAGATTAAAAAAAAAAATCTATGCAAAGGGTTTCTACAAGGGTAAAAGTAGATCAAAAAGAATGGTTGTGAACTGTTTTATACACTCCATTTTCCCATAAAAGGATCTAGAGCCCTGTGTGCTTTGTATATAAACTAAGCAAAAAAGGACTTTCTACTCATTCTCAGCAAAAAGAGTTCCTATTCCTCCTTATTTTGGACAAGACTGCCTTCACCTTCAAACTTATTCTCTTGCTCACTTACCTGTTCTACATGCTCATTTTCTTTACTTTTATGAGGAATACTCTCCCCATCTTCTTCTTCCTCTGTTTCTTCAATTTCCTGTGCCAAGATCACCTGATTCTCAGTTGGGTTTGTTTGTCCAGCTGATTTTTGACAACTGTCCCTATCTTCTGGCACCAGCCGAGAGAGGTGATTGTCCTGCTCTGCTCTGGGCTGAGATGACCTCGCTTCGAGCCCTGGGGGCAATTTTGGATACCACAATATCAGAAAGATCTAAAGCTATTAGAGATGTCCAAAGGAGAGACACAGAGATAGTGAAGGCTCTGGAGGGGAAACCATACAAAGAGTGGCTGAGGGCATGTAGTCTGGTCAGCTGGAGAAGAGGAGACTGAGGTCACACCTCACTGGGGGCTCCTCTCAAGAGCAACAGCAGAGGGGCAGCTTTGATCTCTGCTCTCTGTGACCAGGGACAGGACCCTAGGGAATGGCTGGAGCTGTGCCAGGGGAGGATTAGACTGGATATTAGGAAAAGGTTCTCCCAGAGGGTGGTGGGGCACTGAACAGGGTCCCCAGGGAATAGGCACAGCCCCAAGGCTGCCAGAGCTCAAGAAGGGTTTGGACAATGCTCTCAGGCACAGGGTGGGATTCTTGGGGTGTCTGTGCAGGGCCAAGAGTTGGACTTTCACAATCCCTATGAGACCCTTCCAACTCAGGATACTCTATGATCTTCCTCTCCTTGCACAATGCTCTCAGCTTGCTGCTCCACCACATGTTCAGCTCCTGAAGCCTCAACTAGTTATTTATAGTTAAAGCAGAGTTCTACTGGTTACAATCCAAAGAAATGCAGATTGAAAAACAACCAAGCAAAAATACCTGTTTGGACTGCTGAGGTATTATCTTGATCTTGAACTGTGGAGTCTATCTGGCCTTGCAAGTTCTAAATGCAAAACAACAAAAAACACCTGCCACACCATCTTAAAATATGGATTTGCTTTCTTATAAGAAATCCATATCCCTTCTCAAAATGTATCTATTTCAGTAAGATATGATAGTCTTGAATAGGTCCCTTACTATCTAAAGAACCTGTAACACTCAAATTGATTATTTTAAGTCTGTTACCTTGTAGTTTTCTGTTCAAAGGCAAATGAATTTGCTAAAATGCTGTTTGTAACAAGGACAGAGTTAAAAGTGTGAGACTGAGAAATGTTTTGGTTTCCCTCTGCTATCTCCACCAAAAGCACTTTATTCGATGGCTGAAACAATACTTTATATAATCAGAATTTTAAAGGTAATGTAAATTTTCTCTACAGCAAAAATTTAATACCTTAAATAAAAAGTAAGGTTTTAAATCAAAAGAAATTTTCTTCTTACCTGTTTGAAGATTTCCTTCACACTAAAATACTGGCTGATGGATATACTATAAGAAATCAATTCCCACAAAATAGCTTTTGGGTAAGCCATTACTTCATCCATTGCAATTTGCTTGAGAGTCTCATTCCTGTCAAATGTAAGGTCACTGTTTAAGAGACTCAAATATGTATAGAAATAAAATTAAGTATGACTACAGTGCCTTTAAATCTGATCAATCTCATAGAAGCTTTAGGTTAAACGGTTGCCACTGATCTGTTTATACTGAATACGATCACATCCTGGCTTGTTAGAGATTAGTTCATTACAAATAAAAAAATGTACAAAAGTTAAGAAATATTTACAATAAAGCCTTTTACATCCTTCTTTTTGGATGAGGAACCATTCAAACGTTCTGCTTACATAAGAGAGGTCAAATTACTATCTTCCATGTTAATTCTGCACTGTGCTGCTCAGCTGCGACTGAGCATTTCTGGTTTATTTTCCTTTTACTTGAAAATAAAAACTAATGGTTCAAGCTGAGTCTTGATTCAAGAAAAATCAATGTTCACACTTGTTTCCATTTACATTTATGTGTGCTCTGTCTCCTAAACAAAGATAATTATGGGGAATTTATGTACATGTTCAGATGTTCAGATAGGTTACATTCTATCTCTGCAACCTGGCATTGTATTTTCACTCAGTCTGCTACCTCTGGCCTTTCTTTCCATTGTTTGAATGAGTGTTAAGAGTACCAAAGCCACAGCTCTAACCACAATCCCACTGTGAGGTGTGTGAAGGTGTGTGCATCTGCCCCTCAGGTCCGTATTGCTCTTCTCATGTGCCTCTGATCTAACAGACAGAAAAGACCTCCTGGGTGTGAGAACAGAGCTGCTTCCTCTCAGGCTTCACACCTGCTGCTAAGATTTTTAGCAAGGAGAATGGTATTGTACCCATTTTTATGTGGTTTTTAAAGCTGCAAATGCCTAATCATGAGAAGGATAACAGAGAGCTTACCAAAATAATTACTTTGCCTATGTTAAAGATCTTAGTCCTTGCAACTTTGAACGAGATCAGATCTGTGAGTGCAGAGGTGATGGTGCAGATCAACCTCTGATTCCTGTGATTCAAGAATCTGAACTACTACTTTTACCTTCTGAATAAGGCATGGATGTAATGGTATGCACAGGAATACTGATGTGGTTTAGTTTTTGAATGATAGCAGACTTCCTTTGTCCTGTTCCTAAACTGTGGGTATTATTTGCCTTAACCTCATTCAATATGTACATTATTTTATATTCTTACATGAAGTAAAAAGCAGCCTTTTTCCACACCTTCATATGACAGCGTAAACAAGGCCTAGGTAGTACAACCAATGTTAAAATATCCTTTACTTTTTAAGTTTACAATACAAAATTCATACCTAGTTCTAATTTCATCTAACAAAGAAAGGGCGTTCTCCAAATATTCCTCCAGCTCTTCTTCACAGCTTGCCATTTTCATTTTTTCCAAAATTATATCCAGATCATCTTTCATCATCTAAGGCCACATAAAAAAGCTAGTAAAAATGGTTTATTATATACTTAAATCTCTGTAACTATTTAGGATTCAAGTGATTTAATTATGTACATATATGCTACACCAAGAAGGGAAGCTACCTGAGCAAAACTCATCACCTAGGAAGATCTACCTAGATAATGAACATCTCTGACATTGCCACCCCAAGTTGGTTGTGGTAACTATGAGAACTTGACATCCAGCCAGACTATATACCTGCCCAAGATCTCATAATAGCAACTTACAGCCACTTTATACAGAAAGCAACAGTGATCTTTATTACTGTTGCCATATCAAGAATAAGACAGGACTGTCCATTCAGTGTGAATCAAGCAGTTAGCAAAAATGCACCTGACAGAATGAAACTGAAAAGTAGAAATTACAATATAAAAGTCAGAGATTACATTTTTAATTTTACAGCAGCTCTTTCGAATTCCAGAGGGTTCTTTGCATTAAGAAGTCCTTTCTTTACATTATACCACATCCTTGTTTTTATGTTTATACCTGTATTATGTCATCCTGTTCCCATCTGTATTCATCTACTTTCTTCTGAAGTACATCTTCTTGCTCAGACAGTTGGACTTGATGGACATCCCAGAGACCCATGGCCTCCTCAACATAGCTGTATAAGCCTTGACAATGCTGCTTGTGTTGTTTAGCTATCTCTTTAAAATCACTCTAAAGAAAAACATTCAAGTGAACAAGTTGTTTTTAAACTGCTGGAAGGTGAAATGAATGAGGAAGAGGAGATGTAACATGATAAAAGGCTGCCTGGAATTACACAATCAGTATTCAATATGGTGTCCTCTATCTGGAGAGTGAAAAAAAAAAAAATCCAAGTAAACTGGGTAAGAATGTGGATTTTTATTCTACAAGCTGAGGTTTATTCTGGCACCATGAAGCACAGAATCACACTCTGCAACCTATCACTTTAGGAATAACTGCCCAGTCATTCTTATGCATAGAATCACAAAAGATCAGACTGGAAGAAATTTGGGAGATCATTTAAATCTATTCCTCTGCCTTCAGGCAGATTGGGCCATACATTATTCATCTCTATCATATATATTTCAGATATAAATGATAATAAAAATACAGTATACTTGTATTATGAATAATAAGCACAAAAATTATGAACTCTTCTGCGTGAATCATACCAAACTTCATTTCTTTGTAGTGTTTAGTCACACTACAGACCTCTTTCTAACATGACATCAATAGCCTACGATGCAGAAGGTATTGCAGGTGGGAGCACAGGAAGAACAGACTAATCCCAGGGAGTGATAAAAATAAATGGAATAAACGTACATCCATGTGCTCCAGTTCTTCTTCAAACCTACATTTTAGTTTCTTAGTCATCTGAAGCATGTCAGAATGCACAATTTCAACATCTTCTACTGGGCAAACGTTCATAACCAACAGGCTCATCTAAATGAAAAGAATAGCAAATTATTAACATGCATATAACAAATGTTGTGTGGCTTTCAGAGAGCATACCTAAACTTAGTGTTTCTTTTCTTGTGATGGACAGAGAAAGATTCAACCTCCTAGATCCCACATTCTGTTAGTAAAATACACAATTCGATTGGATACAGAGAGAGAAATTGAGGCAGAGAGGTGGAATTTCTTTCCCAAGAGAAGACAGACTTACCACAAAGGCTGAGGGTCCTTGCATCCCCCACGTAAATGTAGGAGAGCACTCCCCTCATTACTGGAATTTGTTACGGCTTTTACACATTTCAACTACAAATACCAAACACTACTGTGAAACCAAACGGATGGTTACTTTTTTAACAGACTAAGACAGAGGTTAAAAAGTAATTTCACTTGTTATCTCAGCGTTTGGTGGCTCCTCAAACACATTTTACTATGATGACAATTGTACCATGGCTACCACACCCAAAGCTGTGACACTCACCTTGCAGATCTGCACTCTTTCCTCACATCTGCCCTGCACCAGCTCATACTGGACGCGCATTTTCTCCACGCACTCCACATTATGGGTGTCTGAATGACATGGAACAGACCACGGTCAAGCTCCCCATATTCCACAGTGCAGCGTGAAATGGAAACATGACAGAAGCCCTGTGCTGAATCCCAGCATAGGGAACAGATCCCAGCAGTGTTTGCACACCTGTGGACACTACCAACTAATCAAATAAGATGTTTTAATACAAAGCTGTTTATCATTATGCTTAAAAGTAGCAAGTGATTTACAATTTCTGCCAACTTCTTTGCTACCATACAAGCTACAAACATCACAACAGGACGTGCTCTGCAGCAAGAGAAGGCAGACACGCAGAAGGAAGGCACACTACAGGACTTGGAGAAAGGAAATATCTCCAATACTTCCCCTCTTCTTCTCCAAGAGTTAAAAAGGAGTATTTTTGTATGATTGAGAACTGATCCATGTCAAAATTAACCTTCTATTTCCCCAGATTAATTCTAAGCAAGCCAGTTCCTGCTGGATCTCACCATGCACAAGTGTTTGTGCTGGCCAAAGGAAAGTGATGTCATAGGCAGCTTCTCTGGGTCCTACTGCCAGCCCAAAGCAACTGAGAAGGTGTGTGGAAACACATGGAACAAAGAATAAAGCAAATATGCACTTTCAAAGCAACTGCCTCATCGTTGACTGGAAAAAAAGAAAGTATTGCTTGAATTCCAGACTGTTTATATGATTTCCCAACTTACCTATACTTTTGTTTGAATTCTCCAGAGTTCTGTACCATTCATTTATCTCAGATATTGTATGTGCTGGAGGCAACAAGGCGCTAGCAAAGTAGGAAACAAGAGTCAGGTATTTTAAAATACAAACTAGTCGGTACTTAAAATGTAAAATTATGAATCAGAGTATCCATACTACTTTGCTTTATTTTATTTACAGCCATCTCAGCAATGAAAATAAACCAAAGAGACTGCTGTTGTTCGAGGCCAACTGTTTACTGCCCGACAAGGAACTAACTGTAATCCACCTTGTTCCTACATCCATTGTAAAAAATCTCCCTGTAAATATTGTAATGCATTGCATCCAAAAATGCTTCTTGTTTTCAGGATGGATATTCAAACATAGCAGTGCTAGATTTCTATCCAGACTCCTCTCTTAATTTATTACACAATGAAATCCCATGGAGAAACAATGCCTTGACAAAAGCACCACCTTCTAGTTCTCCACCCATCTTTGTTTGCCCATTTCTACCACGTTTCAATTGTCAGTAAGAATTACTTTTGCATTCCTGCATTTTTAGCCCTCGATCACCACCTATTTAGTGTAGCTGGTGCACTGAAAATCAAGAATGCAGTTTTTCCATTAAAAAGAGCTGCACAGGAATAGTTTTAGACCTTGCCTTACTGCTGAATTTAACAACCACGTGCTGACAGGAAGCAAAGTGCAGTTTGTAGCCAAGTCCCTCATTAACTCCAGAAATAATTGTTTTCCTTTATGCTATACCCTCTTTTGCCATACCCAATGTGCAGCAAAACCCTCAGTCTCTGTTCACTAAGTACAATCTGCTCCTTTATCATATTTTCCATTTCCGTTTTCACAGTTGGGGGATTCTGTATTTCTTCACTTGCCATAAATTCTCTGCAGGATGGAAAAAGGATAGGTATAACGGAAACATGATATATGTGATATCACATGTGATATCTATAAGGAAAAAATGATGAAGTATTACTGCTTATAGAAAGCACAAGTGAACAGTAGTCACTTTGTGTTATTCATTCTCCAAAATAAGATCACAAAATTTCTGACCTGAAACTCTGAACTACACGGTTTTTTTGGATGAGCTTCCAGTCCTTGACTCTCTCTTGCCATTTCAGTAGATGCAATTTTTCTTTCTCAAGCTCTGATTTCATTAGATTGAAGAGCAGCTTGGCAGTTGCCCTCTCATTACGCAACAGTGCTCTGTTTATATTCTGTGTATTAAAAAATAAAACCAGGAGTAGAAGCAGCATATGACATGCAAAAAAAAAAAATTGTGTCTTCTATGGAAAATGAGGGAAAAAAACCCCACAAATGATAAAGAATACCCTGCAAAGTAGAAATCTCTTCCATATTTCAGTGATTGACAGGTAGAAAAAAGGAATTTCAGTTGGGAAAAAAAGACATTCTAGGGATATTCAGACTGCTATCTTGCCCCAGGTAAAACATTTACCATGGCCTTATCGTTAATGAGCTTGTGAACATCAGCTGCCAAGAAGAAGGAAATTTCCTCCAGTTGTATGGTATACTTGGTCAGTACATCTGCTATCTGTGCAATAAAATATAAAGAAAAGCAACAACAAAAAGTATAACTCAAATATCAGTTTCCCAAGTTAAAAAACTATGTGAACAAGACAATTTTTTCCATTAAAATGAATTAAATTGGATGAAATACAGATTGAGAAGTAAATTTAAAAAAATTTATTAATATTATTAATATTAAAATATTATTCTTAGTTACCTTAAAGACTGATTTTTTTCAGTGATTCATAAAAATAGTAACTAAAACATTCCTCTTTGTTACTACTCAACTGACTTCTCTTTGATTTTTGTGATAATTGAGTGTTCTGCAGACTGGCTGCAATGTGAATTTAAAAATCAAACCAACTTCCTTTCAAATATCTGAAGGGAATCCACCAGTGCCTGTTTTAAGTGAACACAAAATTAAAGCGGATATGGTCATCTCTGACATTTTTTGTAGCTCATCCAACAGAAAGTACTGGTGATACTCCTGGACCTACTCATCATGCCCTCATTACAAAGAGAGGAGAAACTGGCACCAGTAGAACAAACAGGTTTTGTTTGCCTACAAGGACAGAGCACCAAGCTCTTCCATGGTCTCTCCACTTTTTTATCCAAACGTTTCCTGTGATGTCCAACGACTTCTACATGTTAGGCTGAAGACTACAAAACTGCAACATGTCTGCTACTGACACCCAGCCAACCCAAACTAAAATGGAGCTAGGTCATGACTGTGCTCCTTCTCAGCTGCAGAATAGGTATGTCCCCCAAAAAATAACAGACCAGATGGAAGTTTGACCTACACAACCCTCCAGGAAAACAGAAGCAGCTCACATATTCCTTGCACCTTTAGTATAGATAATTGTGAAAGAACGAAACACCTTAAAACTCGGAAAAAGGTATCTTCTCCTGATTATGTGGGCATAAAAGGAGTGAATAGTTTACTGGTGAAAAGAAAGCAATCACCACACAACAGAACTACTGGCAGATCTCTGACTCCTGTGACAACAAGCTACTCTTTGCTCTGCATCCAGCGTTATCAGCAAATAATAATCTTATGCTTAAGTAACAGTTATTAAGACTTCAGCTCACTTTAACAGCTCGACTCCTTTCGATCTCCTTTAGGGATTCATCCACTGCCCTAACCAACTTCTTCCTGTCTGAGGATTCCTGGTGGATCATATTCCACAGTTCTTCCAAACCCTGCAATAAAAATCTACTCTCAATTGCATTGAAAAGTGAATATTAAAAAAAAAATAAATAAAAAAGGAAAAAAACAACAACTTAGGACTCCAGTGAGACATAAGAAGATGTTACACAGAGCAGGTACAAGTAACTAAAACTGAGCCAATGCTCTGAGCTGTCTTACTTCAAAAGAGAAACCTTCCAAAGCCATGTCAGACGCAATCTTTTCAAACAGAAGTTTACTCTTTTTATCTGATTCCATCACTTTTAGCTGAAGGAATTCCTGAAGCTTCAAAACAGAGGCTTCCATCTCCTAAAACAGGAGGTCAGTGTGATCATTTGACCATTGAGCCCTGACTCTTTAGAAGAGCACACAACACTCTGGATTAAAAACTCCTGCCTTACCCCGCCAATGCAGTCCAGCTCCTGCTGCATTTTGGTCACTGCTTGATCGTGACGCTGCTGCCGCCGTTCTGCCAGGTACTTCCATGTATTGCTGCCTGTTGCCTCAGCAACTGCCAAGAAAGAAACGAGGATTCTATAGCCTGGAACTGTTGCTGCAGAACAAGGGACGCATGAACAATAAATCTTTAAATCTACACTATGACTGCTGTAGTTTGTGTGCAACAGTGTGCAACATCTTTCCATGGGAAGTGCAGTCTTAGCAAATGGAGGTTAAAAATACTAGTGTATTTTAAAAAATCCTTTATTAACTTCTGATTTTCAGAAGGATAATAGCATGGAACTATCGACTAAGCTCAGGTATGATGTAAAAAAATTGCATCATTTCAGGAATGAGATCTGCTTACATCAGAACTGGAATTTATCATCTAAACATAACCTGTGATTGACAATTTCACAACTGTTCTTTTTCTATTAGAAGAGTCTTCAAAATTACCTACAAATCATCAAAAACATGTCAGGCCATTTCTGAGCTTGATTTTTGTCTGCAGGAGAAACAGTCCCAAGGCGGTTATAACTACACTGTACTCTACTCCCCTCTACCTCATTTTGTGATGAACTCTTAATGATGGGTTGTTTTCAGTGCACACCCGACCCTCCAGGATACAAGCTGGGTGATAAAACGAGAAGAGGCAAACCCTGCAAGTGTTTCTTTATCATTACAATGACTCAGCCAGTGAAGCAGCAGCACCACCCATCCTGAGAGGGTCATCTCTGCTAATGGGCCATAAGAAACTGAATATGCACTAGCAGAACAGGCAGCTGGAACGACTATCAAGGACTCCAGAAATACTCTGTGACTCATGGGATTACATCCCATGAGTCATAGAATTGTGAAACTCCCACCCTGGGGGATGCACCACCTGAATCCCACTGTATATAATCTGGGCAGTCTGGGGACTTGGAACACCACCACCACTGGACATCCAGAGGTGGACCCAAACTTCCACAAGACCACTGCTTTTGACAGGATTGCAACCACTGCTTAATTGGACTGCGCCACCATTCTGACCAAGAGGGTGCCAGGTTGTACTCTGACTTCGTGGTTTTAAACCAGTTTTTCTGTATCACTGCATTTATTGTAATCTTTCTATTAAATTACAACTCCAATCTGAAATCTCTCCCGAGGTATTTGTGTGGAGTTAATTTCTCCCACTGGTTTACTTTCAAACCAGCATAATTTTATACCTTGTTCAGCTAAACCATTACATGTACCACATCTCCTATGAATGCAAATTAAAATAGATGACATTAAGGGAAACCAGTTTTACCAACTACATCAGGTAAGCCTCCGACTTTCTCAGCTGAACTTGAATCTACGTTTCCCCATGCATTTGGAAAAGTTGTAGGTGGTCTGAAAGAGAAAGAGAATAAAGCTTTGATTTCTACTAAATGCACCAGAAGAGGGACTTACATAATAGTAAAGTTCACTTTAATTGGCAAAATGTAACATAAAAGTGAACATAAGTATCATTCTAACTTTAAAGAATATAATTCAAAGAATCAACGTTGCTTCTTCTGAGACCAACTGAAGCCTGGGTAGATCCCAACTTCAAATCTGTTACGATGGCATTAAAGCAATACATGCTAGATTTAGTATGTGTAAACTACAAAGACATATGTAATAGCTCTAAAAGGTAAAAAAACCCTCTGAACTCTTAAGGAGACACTAGCAAGAAATGTGGAAATAGCCTTTATCTGCCCAATACTTTTCCCAACAGGTTGGGCACTGTGTTTCTCCTTGGGGTCAGTGAGAATCCAAGTATCATTATTCAGCAGCTGGCTCAGGGTGAAAAAGGATGGATGCACTAACTTGGTGCTTGTTCACTACATAATCTTACTGCATCATCATGTAAACCATTTACTTTGAAATACAGCCTAAAAAAATATGTGTCAGACTGGGTGTACATCTAGATTGCTACAAGACAATTTCTTTTTAAAAGGAAAGCCATACAATATACCTGCTATTGCAAATATTAGTCTGTTAGCCTGCACTTCAACAGGCAGCAGCTCATTATACTAAATTTACATTTGGCAAGGAGACAGTCTATTACAAGTCGTTAGTGCTATGACCAAGAATTCAGGAGCTTCTAATTCCCAGTGAACATCTGTCAATTTCATACCTTTAGTTAGGAACATACAATTGAGGTTTTATGCTTCTGTTCTCTACCTGTCTGACTGTGGCTTTTCTGTGAAGTCACTGATGGGTGTTTTTCCAACACATTTCTGCTGATTACACGGTAATGGCATGGCATCAGCAGATATTTCCCAATGCCTATTTGAAGTGTGACTTTTACTCCTCTTAGAGGACCTCCTCTTCTTCTTTCCTTCATCCAAAAGGTGTGCTAAGTGAGCGTTCAAAGAACCATAATCATAACGATTAGAATTCCTTCAAACCTACTGAATGGAAAACATTGACAAAATAATTAATAAAAATAATAGGGGAAAGACAGAAGAAAGGTAAAATAATGAACCCTACATGCCACACAGAGAACCATTTTCATCTAAGGCTATTTTCAAAATGAGAAAAGGAAAGGATTCTCTTTTTTGCTCAGAGGAAAAGTGGAGTAACTGGATTGTGTTGCCTTGCTTACAGTTACCAGAAAAGTCAACAACAGAGTGAGAAATGCCTGAATCTGGCTAACTACGCCTCTAAATGTTTTACTGCCGTATTATTCTGCCTTCAGTTAGTATAACCTGATATACAACAAAGAGATGGGAACACATGTAGATGCATTGGAGAGCATATGCTGGAGATAACACACTCATTTTCTACCAAAACAAACCAAAACCAGAAATGTTGAAAATGACCTGAGGTCACTTCAACAGCCAGCAAACTGACTAAGCACAACCAACTCCTTTGGCTTTTACTCAATCCTTAGCTTTTTTTACCTTGGCCTTGAAGATCTGTTTACAGCCTTCCTCTCTGCGAACATGTCACACACATCCTATTGAGAACACATGGCTCATCGCAGCTGACTGCCAGGCCTACTTCCAGAAGAACTGGCAACTACAAGCTGGGAGCCAAGAGTAGATACAACATTTCAGTTGGAAAAGGGCCTTCCTTGACCCATAGAATCCCAGAATGGTTTTGGTTGGAAGGGACCTTAAAGATAGATCATCTTCTTCCAACCTCCTGACATGGGCAGGGACACCTTCCACTAGACCAGGTTGCTCCAAGTCCCTTCAAACTTGGCCTTGGACATTTCCAGGGATGTGGCAGCCACAGCCTCTCTGAGCAACCTGTGCCAGGGCCTCAGCACCCACACAGGGAAGAATTCCTCTCCAATATTCCATCTAACCCTGCCCTCTGGCAGTGGGAAGCCATTCCCCCTTGTCCTGCCATTCCAGGCCCTTTTCCAAAGTCCCTCTCCAGCTCTCTTGGAGCCCCTGTAGGCACTGGAAGAGGCTCTGAGGTCTCCCTGGAGCCATCTCTTCTCCAGACTGAACACCTCCAGCTCTCCCACAGCAGAGGAGCTCCAGCCTTCAAATCAGCTTCGTAGCCTCCCCGAGACTCCTAACGGTGAAACTCCACGCCTACCGCTCGCCTTCCAGGACCTGCGGGTGTCGCTGCGGGTGTCGCTGCCGGTGTCGCTGCCGGTGTCGCTCCCCGCCACCCCCAGGGGCCCTCAGGCCGTGCCGCTCGGTCGCGCTCGCGCCGAGAGCCGCGCGTGCCGTTGTCAGACCAACAGGAGCGGGCGGGGCCGGCCCGGCCTCATCAACAGCGCCCCCCGGCGGCCGCTGCCCCGCAGCACCCGGCTCACCCCGCCCGGCACACCCGGGACCAGCGCTCCGGACCCGGGCATCACAGCCCGAGATTTGTGTTCGCCTCTGCAGAACGCAGGCCAGACTGCCCAGGTCCAGACCGTTCAGATCAGCACGGGAATGAGAACACACCTGCGCTTGGGGCAGAAACGTCTAAGGTCTCTCTTATACATGGTCTCTCAATGCCTAAGCCGTTGCCATTTCTGAGGCTAGACTAACACCTTTTTTCGCCTTGAGGTTAAGAAATGCCATTGTTCTGGTCTGCAAGTAAAGGCGCAGAAATTGGAAAAAATATATTTTGTCTGGATTTCAGCCGATTTCTTTCTTCAGCTGCTTGCAAGACAGTCAAGATAATGGTGCTCTGTGCTATGTCCCGCCACGGCACGTCCCTGCTCCCCACCTGCAGCTGAGCCGGTCTCCAGCACCCCAGGGACGTACCCAGGGTCCCGCAGTGCGAGCTCTGTGCTGCTGAGCGGGCGCCGCCGGGGACTCTGACACGGGGGCTCTGATTAGAAAGATCCCCACACGCTGTCCCGTCCCGTCCCCGCCTGAAGGATGCCGGGGGCCCCTCCAGCGACGTCCCCATGGAGGCAGCTCTGGCTGGGCCAGGAGACCCCCGGCATGCCCACGGGACAGCTTTCCTCACGGACACCGCAGAGGCCGTTCCCCGTCCCCGTTCCAAAGGCTTTGCGCCTGCCCACGTCCCGGGGTACACGGCCAGGAGTCGTTCGCCCTCCGGCTTCCCGGAGCAGCTCAAGGCACGAGCACGCCCGCTGGGTGGTCTCCCCCAAATCAGCGGCAGCGCTTTGCCCCCTGGAAGGTCGCGGACACGCCGGGCAGCGCCAGCCTCTCGGCGCCATCAGTACCCCGAGCACAGCGAGGCCCGCCTGGACCCGCCCGGCGAGGCGGCACCGCCGCCGAGACAGGCCGCTCGGCTCCATTCGGCACCGCTCGGCAGCGATCGGGATCACTCGGCTGCGCTCGGCCTCACTCGGCTCGGCTGGGCTGGGCTCGGCTGCGCTCGGCGCCGCCCCGGCCGGGGGCTCGTCTCCCGGCGGTGCCCGGGGTTGCCGCTCGCCCGCGGCTGGCACGGCCTCCCCGCCCCGCCGTGTGCGGTGGAAAAGGGGCCGTTTTAATGTCAGAATTTTGAAATTCTGTAAGTGTGTAACTGAGAAGCGCTGGAGCCCTTGTGGCGGTTTAGGGGAAGGGAGCGGCCCGGGGACAGCGAGCAGGGCTGGGAGGGGGAGCAGCAGTGGGGGAGCCTCGAACGGGACCTGCGGGTCAGCAGCCGGCAAAGTCACCAAAGCACAGAGAGCAGTAGACTCTGCTCGGGTGGGAAAGATGTGCAACAAGTAAAGAGGGTGATCTAGAGGTGAAAAAAGGCTTTCCCGGAGGGTGTTGGCTCTGGAGCAATCAGCTCATCATGTCCGCTGGTCATACACAGAGGTCATGGGCAAGTGCTTTTGCAAATGATCGGCTCACACAAGGAACTCTGGAGCTTTTTCTTTCAGGGGACTGAGAATTGTGGAGGAAGTGGGCTGCTCGTATTTAAGAGTAGTGTTTCAAACCAGGTGCTTATAGACGGTCTCCTGCTGAAGGATTGTTCTGTAGAGCTCAAACTTGGTCTGAAAGTTTATGATTTTTTGCTGTCTCAGCCTCTGATAAATAATCAGTAATGATAATATTAATAGACATTAATCAAAAGCCCCAATGCAGTGGCTCAGCATAATCTGGCTCCCTGAGCTAAGTCAGGGGAGGTTTAGGCTGGATATCAAGAAAAGGTTTTTTCCCCATAGGGTGGTTGAGCACTGGAACAGGCTCCTCAGGGAAGTGGTCACAGCACCAAGCCTGTTTGAGTTCAAGAAGTATTTGGACAAGGCTCAGGCATGTGATGGAATTGTTGGGGTGTCATGTGCTAGGCCAGGAGTTGGACTGGATGATCCTGGTGGGTCCCTTCCAACTCAGCCTATTCAATGATTCCATAATAAACCTCCCCAGGGGCAACTTGAGTCTGTTTCTTCTTATCTGACAGAAGAGTCCAATCACCACCTGGCCACACCCTTCTGTAGGGAGTTGTGCAGAGTCAGAATGTCCCTTCTGGGCCTCCTTTTCTCCGGGCTGAGCTCCTTTCCCAGCTCCCTCAGCCTCCCCTGATGCTCCAGCCCCTTCCCCAGCTCCGTTCCCTTCTCTGGACACACTCCAGTCCCTCAAAGTCTTTTTGGTCATGAGGGTCCCACAAATGACCTGAGGATTGGAGGTTTGGCGTCAGCAGTGCCCAGAACAGGGGGACAGTCAGTGCCCCGGTCCTGCAGGCCACACTATGGCTGGTAAAGGCCAGGCTGCCCTTGGTCATCTTGCATAGCCTGGGCATGTGCTGCCTCATGTTCAGCTGCTGTGGTGATTTCTCTCTCCTCTCCAAAGCAGCAGTTCAGTCATTTTTTTTTTTTTTTTTCCAGCCAAGGTATAGCAGAAGATAAACAGAAAGCAAGGGGGAAGCAGGTCTTTTCCAGGATGAAGAAGAATCTGAAGTGGAGAATAAACCTTAGAGGAGTCTGTCATAAAGCATGATTTCGTTTCAATACCACAGCCCTTGGAGTAGTCCAACGTGCAAGAAAGAGAAGAAACCAGGGAGCCCGATAATCATTGCTGGTCTCAAGCTCTCCGCTGACGCTTCTGAGGCAGGACTCACCAGCAGACAGCGCCTGCGCTCTCTCGTGCCTCCTTGGCACTGAGTGAGCAGCGCGCAGCAGCTCTGGCAGGGAAACTTCCCTGCAGAGAGCGTGTGCTTGTTGGCTTTTGACCTGTACGAAACGATGCTTTGGCTCCTGCAGCTGAAACGCCCAGGACACTCCTCTGCTGAGGGTGAAGCAGCTGCTCCATCTCTTCTTGTTCCCAGCAGATGAGGGATCGCCGTGGAGTAACTCACACCACAGCTCTTGTACCTGGAGTTTGCTGTTCCTTCTGCAGACTTCTGCCGTGGTGAGATGCCTTCCCTGACGTTCTGGCAGCCGGCGATCCCTCGGTGTGAATTCGCAGCCAAGTGACCCCTGGGGTGTGAATTCCCAGCGGGCGCTCCCTCGGTGACAATTCCAGCGGCGATCCCTTGGGGTCTGGGTGGATTCCCGAGGAGCAGCAGCGCCCGGAGGCGCTTCCAGCGCTCTGCGGTGCGAGGGGGACACCGGGCGGTCGGTGCCGGCACACACCGGCCTCTGCCCGCTCCTCGCGTCTCC
Organism: Falcunculus frontatus; assembly: GCA_013398115.1. Taxonomy (NCBI): domain Eukaryota; kingdom Metazoa; phylum Chordata; class Aves; order Passeriformes; genus Falcunculus; species Falcunculus frontatus. The sequence continues at coordinate 843,764 of VZRV01000622.1, forward strand.
TGTCCCGTGCTGAAAGGATGCACAGAACTACTGATCTTCTACTTACAGTGCAAAGCACCACTCCTTTGGAGGAGTAAAGTACGCCACGCAGAAGAATTATTTAAGCCTCGTAACACTTTTGTTAGGAATTTTAAGAAACAATTCCATTTTACAGCTGCGGAAACAGAGTGTGTGTTAAAGGGGGTGTTCAAAGTGCCCCGCAATTTCTGTGAAATAATTAGGAACAGAACCTCATTTTGGCTACAGTTGACTTCCTCTTCCCGTGAGCTATCCTATATTGAATTGTCAGGAATGAAATCATCTCCACCACTGTTGATGCAGTGCAGCAAAGAACCATCTCCTGATCGCACCAGATGCGCAGTCTCCATCTGAGATTGCAGAACCAAGAAGATCTGTGCTGAAATGCGTGTGCAGGGAAGGCCAGCAGCAGTCTGCCAGCACTTGCCCGTTCAGGGGAGTGCCAGGGGCGCAATGGCAACAGCAGTGTCCCGTGCCTTGGGACTCAGCATTGCTGCAGCTCTTGTGAGTGAGTGTCAGCTGTGAATTCTGAGTGTTGGGCTTTGATCCTTGGCATGAGAGCTGCGGGGTTTTTTTTTTCCTATGTTCATTCAAATTGGCTTTTGCAAACATTTGTCTATATATTGACTTTTAGATGCAGGAGCACTTGAGAGTCTGGCTGTGATTAAGACCCTAAATTTTCAGAGAACAAACTTTCATTTTTTAAGGAAGTAGTGGATAGGATGCCCTGGAAACTGCCCTCAGGGAAATGGAGCTGAACAGACCTAGCACCCATTTAAAGTGATTTTTCTTAGAGAATAAGTACAGCCAAAACCTATTGATAGCTGCCCTGAGACCTGGGAAACAAAAGCTAAGCCATGACTACAATACAGCAATTTTACACTAATTATTTTTGGTTGTCACATCATGCAAGGGCTTTAGCCTACTCCAGAATTTAAGATTGGTCTCAATGCACTGGTCTTGGTTTACACAGACAACAGCACGTAGTCTTTACTAACGTGCAAACACCTCCTTCCATAGCCTGCAACTAGTCTCGGGCTGGGTACTTCTGAGCAGCAGTCTGTGAAACCTGAGCCACTTATTGTGAAATGCTTGCATGGTAGTGGTAGTTCCATTTACTATATTTTCCAGAGTAGTTGAAAGATTGGTTGTCCATTTCTCCAGCTCAGAGATCCATAGCCAAGGGATGATGATCTTCCTTCTGCCAAAGGGTTAATCACGTTGATGTTGCAGTGTTTCTGGGTAACTGTGGAAATGTGTAGAGGCTCACTTCAACATGTATGCCAGGCATGATTCACCTGTGTTTGCAGGTCTCCTGGCAACTCCATGGAATGTTTTCCTTGGCACAGTTCCCACTCAGCCAATACTGATTAGGGGCAGCTGTTGTGCCGAGGTCACGGCAGCCAGTGGTGCTGCTCAGCCCCGCTGTCAATACTGGCTTGGCAGCTTTGAACGGTGCAGGATGGACCCCACTGCATGGTTTGCAGTTAATCACAGGATGGATCACAACCTGCAAAATTCTGGTTGGGTGTAGAATTCTCTTCACCAAGGTGGCTTGAGAGATGAGCCCCAACCTGACAAAAGTTTCAGGTGCCTGGCCCCACAATGCCACCAATTCCATCATTCCCACCAAACCAACCTCTTGGTGCCCAGATACAGGATGCTGAGTACAAATCAAAGAATTTGTTCCCTTTGAACATTCACTACAATCTAAGATATATGAATTAACAAATTAGAATCCCACCCATCAAGGCTCTGGTGAATTGTCCCTAAGAACAGTAGTCAGAGCATATTTGGGGTGGCCTAATGGTGGCCTTCCAGTTCCTGAAGGGAACATATGGGAAAGATGGAGTATGACTATTCACAAGGGTCTGGGGTGAGAAGACAAAGGAGAATATCTTCCCATTGCCAGAGGGCAGAGTTAGATGGGAAAAAATTCTTCCGTGTGAGGGTGGTGAGGCCCTGGCTCAGGTTTCCTGGAGAAGCTGTCCTGGAGATGGCTTTCCTGGAGATGGCTGCCCTATCCCTGGAAGTGTTCAAGGCCAGACTGGACAGGGCTTGAAGCAACCTGGTCTAGAGGAACGTGTCCCTTACTATGGCAGGGGGGTTGGAACCGGATGATTTACAAGGTCCCCTTCTAACCCAAACCATTCTCTGATTCTTCTCTGAATGCAGATGAGTACTACAATAATAATAATTTCAAAGGGTTATGGTGATAGTCTTCCAGAAACAACATTCAAGAGGAAAATATTCTCGGCACAATGATGGTTCGTGCAATTATAATCTCTTCTACAAGGTCATGAAATTAAAATTTATGTTAATTACAGCCCATGGCAATGATTATACTAACAAACCGTTCCACTAATTATATATAGGTATTTAGATTGCATTAGCCAAGAAGTTTTATGCAAAGATTTGAATATTGCCTATATCTCATAAATAATAAAGACTATTAATGGAGATAATACATGCCTCAACCCACAATTACAGCAACATGTTTTAATTCAGTTGCTTAACAAGTTTAAAAATTGAATTAGGAAACATAGATACTAATCAGTGCTATGAGAGTCATACTTGTTTATTTTTGAGCTTTTTTTTTTTGCTTTAAAGAAGATGGAAATTCAAGAAATGAAATGAAATATCTTCACTTTTCATAATGGAAGGTTTTTCTCAACAGGTATTACAGCATTTTGAATCTCCCTCTGACCGAACTAGTATTGTACATATTGGGTTTTTACCTTCTGCCCATGAACCAGGGGATCCATTTCAGCTCAGGACTGAGCCCAAGTCCTTGTGCCTACCTCCAGCATGACAGTCCATGCCCAGTGTCTTGCCTAATCATTCCCTTGACTGTCCCTGGACACAGCAGGGCAGAGTCCTGGCTGGCAAGACACCCCATGTCCAGGACCCTATCCCATCAGAGCAGCCAGCACTCTCCTCTCCGTGATAAGTAACTTGGCCACCTTGAGCCCTGAGTAAAGTGGAGCCAGGCTCCTGTCTCCCCACAGCCACACCTCATGCTGGGCAATCAGCCTGACCCTCAGTGCTGATCTCCCCTACTCACAGACTCTTGAGCCAGCCTTAGGGGTGGCCCAGGCCCTCCACCACACATCCACTCTGGGTGGCTTGGGCCTTGAAAGTAGTATCTTCTTTGGCCAGCTGAATATTACAACCTCATGATATGTTTATTGAGAAAGACAAATGGAAACTCTTGCACACAGCACCTACTGCCACAAAAATTCTTGTCCTATAGTCCTGTGTGGTTCTCTCATTCAGAACAATTCAACATCAAAGATGAAGGGATAATATTGCCATTGCAATGTCTCTGCCATTAGCTGACTCTGACTGGAATTTCAGAGAATCACAGAATGGTTTGATTTGGAAGGGTCCTTAAAGCCCATCCAGTTCCACTCTTGCTGCCATGGACAGGGACACTTCCACTAGACCAGGTTACTCCAAGCCCCAATGTTGTCCTTGATGTCCCTGGCCAGATTTAATTCCCTTGGGGATTTAGCTTTCCTGGCTGCTTGGACAATCCCTCTTTATTCTTCCCAGGCTATCTGTCCTTGCTTCCACCCTTTGCAGGCTTCCTCTGTGTGTTTGACTTCGTCTGGGAGCTCCTTTTTCATCCATGCGTGCCTCTTTGCATTTTTGCCTCACTTCCTATTTGTTGGGATGCATCACTCCTGACCTTGGAAGAGGTGACATAGGTGAAATATATGTATCATGATATATGCCTGTTTACGTGATGTACATGAAATAATTAACAGCACTTTCACTGTTAAGAGGGCATTTGAGAAACTCTTCATTCACTTATGTGACTTGCTTAAATGTCATTACACCATGGGGCTGTAGAAGTTGGGGGTTTGCTTAACTGGGGCTTTAGCTCTTTTTTTTTTTAGCTCCAAACTTACTGGATGCTGAGAACTGGACTTGAACCTAACCTTTCCTTTTCCTTGCACCACTGAGCTTGTACTTCTTCAGAATGATTGCAGTATTTCAGTCAGGAAGGTTCAGTCAGGTCATTAATTTTAAAAGTTGAGAGTCATACTTGACAGCACTTTATAAGGCATGATTGGCTTACAGCAAGCTTGTTGGTTTGGGTACAATAGGAGAATATTCAGCACCTGGTGTGACACTGACAGATGTCACCCAAACAACTTTGCTGTCCCTGCCCAGGACAGAAAGAGCATCTGAACCACGGGACACCAGGAGGTGCCAGCATCCAGCTCATGTGGTGATAGTACATTTTGATGTTGATCCTGAAATTATAATTCATACAGCCACAGAATCACAGAATATCCTGGATTGGAAGGGGCCCACCAGGATCATCAAGTCCAACTCCTGACCCTGCACAGACACCCCAACAATCCCACCCTGGGCATCCCTGAGAGCATTGTCCAAATTATTCTGGAGCTCTGGCAGCCTTGGGGCTGTGCCCATTCCCTGGGGAGTCTGGTCGGTGCCCAACCACCCTCTGAGGGAAAAACCTTTTGCTGATATCCAGCCTAATACTCCCCTGGCACAGCTCCAGCCGTTCCCTCGGGTCTCCTGTCCCTGGTCACAGAGAGCAGAGATCAGAGCTGCTCCTCTGCTGCCCCTTAGGAGGAGCTGCAGCCCTCGGCAAGGTCTCCCCTCAGTCTCCTCTACGCCAGGATGAACAAACCAAGTGACCTCAGCCAATCCTCCTTAATTTACTGTTAGTTAATTACTGTTAAAAAAACAATAAATGACTCTGATCCTGATTCCATTGAAACCATGTTAGCTGAATACTTTGCTTCATGTTAAAACTTTTTTTAAATTTCATTTTAGGTACCGGTGAAACTTCAAGTGTTCTACGGCAGACAGTCAAAAAAGATTAAATTAGGTGCTAAAATCAAAGACAGATATGCTCAACTTATTCCTGGAAAAAAGGTGAGAACTAAAACCTCTTCATCTTAGTGACCCTTTGTTGAAGTCCTTCCAGTAGCTTCATATCCCATATGTTCTGGGAAGCCTGGGACAAGTACTGGACACAGTACTTCAGGTGAGGCCTCACCAGGGCTGAGTAGAGGGAAAGGGTCTAGGAAGGACCTGCCAGAAGGTCATGTGGCCACCCCGAGGAACCTCGACAAGCCTGAGAAATGGGCTGACAGGAACTTCACCAAGCTCAAGAAGGGTGAGGAACATCACCAAGCTCAAGAAGTCCTGTTTCTGAAGAGGAATACTCCCAGGAAGGCACCAGAGCATCCTGGGGGCCACCCAGCTGGGCTGGAAAGCAGATTGTCAGGAAAGGCTTTGGAGGTCCTGAGGAGCACCAAGTTCAACACAAGCCAAAATATGCACCCTTCTGGCAAAGAAGGGCAATGGTATCCTGAGCTGTGTTGAGAGTGCAGCCAGCAGGCCAAGGGAGGGGATCCTTCTCCTCTGCTCAGCACTGGTGAGCACCTCTAGTGCTGGCTCCAGTACGGGGCTCCTCAGCTCAGAAGAATGCAGGCCATGAAGATGATGATGGAGGGACTGGAGCAACTCTGCTATGAGGAAAGATGGAGAAAGATGGAACTGTTGGGCCTGGGGAAGAGAAGGCTTAGGGTGATCTTATCAACGTCTATCAATACCTGAAGAAGATGGAGCCGGGCTCTTTTCAGTGGGCCCAGTGAAAGGACCAGAGTGAGTGGTCACAAACTGATGCACAGGAGGTTCCTTTTGATCTCCAGGAAACACTTTGTTGTTGTGAGGGTGACTGAGCACTGGCATGGGTTGTCCAGGGTGGTTGTGAAGTCTTCCTCCTTAAAGCTGTTGAAGAACTGCTAAGATGTAGTCTTCTTTTTCATACCTGTTCACAAACTAAAAGAAAAGAAGAAAAGGTAAAAAAGTCCTTTTTGCTAACACTTAAGAAAACAACAAAAGTAAAACTGTGGTAATTTTTAAAATATATGTTTTATTTCCATTGATACTTGTTTCAGAAATATATTGGTTTGGTACATTATTACCAAATTAAATACTTTTACTAGTTATTCCAGGTAAGAAGATGCAACTTCAATTACATATTACATTTTCCTTACAGAGTTTAGCAATATGACAAGGTAGGTAATGTACACTTCTTTTCTTAAAAATTCATTGACTGAAATTTTCATGAATAAGAAAGCTTACAAAGTTCTACTATAATACTTTCTATTACTGCCTTTTACTGAGAAAATTTAATAAATATCAGTAAAATCATGGAGAGAAAGAATAAATTCAAATACATCTGTTTCATGCAATTAGCAAAGTCCTTTCCAAAAAACCAAAACCCAAGCACCCAAAATCCACCAGGACAAAAGCTGTCTGCAGTGACAGTTAAGCTGACAAATGATTATGAACAGCATTCTACCTGGACCAAATCAAGTGTCTTGTAGACCATCAGGATTATCTAATTCCTTACAGAAGTGGCTATACAATGGTAACATTTTATGAGCTACTTAATGGACATTAGAAAGCTGGGAAAGAAGGACAAAGAGTTAAAACCCCGTAAGACTGCTCACAAAAGTAAATAGTTTACATCTCCTTTCATTTTCTATCTGTTTCCTGATCTGGGGATTTTTTTCTTTCCAAACCTGCATGCTGCACTTTACACAATGAAACACTCTTTGGAGCATCAAAAAAATGTCACATTTATAACTCAGAAGTAGCACGTGCCCCACAGTCAAGACTGATATATAACAGAGTGACAGACTGGTCTCCATGTCCAGACCTGTCAATCACAATGATGAATAAAGTGTAGAGGTCACAGATTTACCTGGATGGGCTAAGCACAGGGACACGTACTGGGACTGTGTGGAATTGTAGCTGTAGAGAGCCCCTCAGCCTGCTTTCCTCCAGAAGAACAAAACCCTCCCACCCAACTTGGCGTCACTGAGGGTGCACTCCCATCCCCTCGTCCAGATCACTGATGAAGATATTAAACAGGGCTGGGCCCGGTGCTGAGCCCTGGGGACCAGAGGGATGAGCTCCATTCCCCACCACTCTGTGGGTCATCAGCCAGTTTTTCACCCAGCAAACAATGCACCCATCCAGACCATGAGCAGACAGTTTCTTCAGGGGAATGATGTGGGACTCACTGTGAAAAGGATCAGGGAGATGCCTAGGAAGAGTCTCAGGCGTATCCAGGAGAATATAGTGGAGGACTGTTCAGTTTTCAAACCAATCTTGCTTAAAAAACTCTACAAAACCATAACAAAACCAACCAACCAACCAACCAAAAACCCCAACAAAAACAACCAACCAACCATCCCCCAAGCCCCCAAAACAAAAAACAACAAAAAAAAACCAAAGCCAAAAAAACCCCCAACCAAACAAAAAGCAGGTTGAAGATTTTTATTAACCTAAAAAGAAAAATACCAAAAAGTCACATTTCTAAGGGCTGCTGTCCCTGCCTCTTCTCTCTGCTGGGAGGACATCCTGAGGTGGAGCCAGCTGGAAGTAGTTGGGACAGGACAGCACCTGGGCTATTCCCACAGGCCAGCCCTGTGGCCCCCTATTGCCAAAACCCGGACACATAAAGCAAACACAGGTATGCACAGGTGCTTAGACATAGCAAAAATATATTTATGTTAAAAAGATATTGGTCTTGGCCATACATTTACACCACTGGAAAGAGCATAGTGGCTCATTTCAGTTTTCTTTTCAGTCATTACAAATGTTTAGAAAATACAGAAGTGCAAAAAATGGAAATATCCAAGATCAAGATGAAAACCAACAACAAAGATTCCATTTTTAAAACTGCATTGGACATCCTCTGCAGAAATTTACTCAGAGCTTTAAGATTTTTAAAAAAGACCAAGAGGATTGGAGTCAAATGGCTTCTGTTCTAGAACAACACAGTCCATGGAGACTTCAGCTGGCTGCCTTGACTTCTCAAATATGAGGTAGGAAGCACCTTAGCAACTATAGCTCCTAGTTCTCTCAGGGCCCTGGCATGCATCTGGGTGAGTCCCATGGCCCTATGCTTGCTCAGGTTCCTCAGGCGATCTTAAACCTGACCTTCTGCTACAATGGGTTGGAATTAAGTCCACCAGTCCAATAACCTGAGAGATGTGAGAATAGTGACTGGCAGGAAAAATTGAGACAAACAACTGTTGAGTACTTCAGCCTTCTCCTTGTCTGTTGTCACTAATCCTGTCTGGCTTTTGGGGGTGGGGGAAGGAATAGAGGAGGTGTGATAGGTTTCCTTTCATCTTCCTTTTCCCACTGAAGTACCTGTAGGAGCCCTTGTTATTGTTTTTCGCATGCTTTTCCAAATTCAGCTTCAACTGAGCCTCAGCTATACTGATGCCATCCTCACACACCCATGTGCTATCTCTATATTTTTCCCATGATGTGTGTCGCTGCGTGTTGTCTGCATATTACCTTCTTGCATCACATATATTAATTTTCAATAACCTTCTTGCTTTAACTTTCTTTCCAAAACATTTTTGCATTACATATGTTGCCTGCATGTTACCTTCTTGCATTTTAAACAAGGAGATTCATACTCTGCCAAGATGGTCTCTTGCCCTTCCTTGTCTGACTTCTTACAAATGGGAATAGTGAGTTCTTGTTGTCTAAGAAAAATCACTTTAAATG